>LPNX011012676.1:81964-185681 GCA_001517045.1 Pseudotsuga menziesii
AAGATGAAACCCACATATATGTATGGAAATGGTATGATAAAAGGTTAATGAGACGATGAAATGTGAGGAATAGCGGAAGATAAAGTGGATGAAAAAGGGACATTTATGCGTCCCAACAAATACTGCACGGAGAACATGAGGAGCTCAAACGGCTTATCCAAGGAGGCATCGAGGGTGGAGGAAAAACACCCCTGAGGGGAGGAAAGCAAACTCTATATCCCTAGGTAAAACAAGAAATATGCTAATGTATCCCATAGTCAAAAGAACCAAAAAATACTATGCCACATAAATAAAAAATATCTTAAATTAATTGGTATCATTCCTTCCTCAATGATTTATCCTTCTAAAAGTTACAAGACAGAGAGGAGGCCAGTCTTCATATTCAATGCTTCCTTGGATAAACGGTATGCACTCATATTGTGCTCCTTGTAGACATGGCTAAATTCATATAACAAACGAATTTACCTGTCAGATATATGTAAGATATTCGACGAAATGCATTATTTTCTCCAACCTCTATATATGAGTTCACATTCAGAGAGATTCTATCACTACACCGACCTGATCACACAACTTCTAGGTCACTTATGCACTCTACATTGGCCCAATTATTCACTTTCTTGGCCACTCCTCTCTCCTTACTCTACATCCATTGTTGTTGTAACCCTTACTTTTGATGGTTGTAAGTGGTTGCTAGTTTTCCCATGAATGTTGTTGTGATGTTGTAGATGATTGTCCATTTTATGTAATATGTTTTATGATCTTTTCCATCATTACTAGGGTGCACATACCTGTTGTTTATGGCTTCTTAAGGTATAAATCTCAAAATCCTAAAAGTAACCAGATCTCATGTAGGACCCTTTAAGAGTCATAGTAACAACTATTGTTAGAGAACGTTATTCTCCAAATGATACACCAAAACCATACTTATCGGTTAATACTTGTATAGGGATGTTTTTCTCTCTCCCATAATTTATCATACTAATGGGATTGTGACTATCAAGTCAATGCCTTATTTGCATAGTGGCAATCCTACAACACTACAATAGAATGTCGTATGACTAACTCATGAATATTCCCATGGTTATTAAATATCCATCTATAAACCACTATTGTGGTTTCATCATTTCTCCTATTCAAGAAGAAAAAAGTAGATATGAATTCTCTCCCTACATTAAGTCCACGTGCACATAATGACTAGCTTTGGTACTTCCTAACTTTTCACTCATAATGACTAGATTTAATGTCATGTTCTTCCTACCCAAAGGTCCTTTTATAATGAATATTATCCCCAACTTATCCTTGATTTGTAGTCTTCTATTTTTCACCCATACTGCTAAAAGCAACACAGTTTTATGCCAGTCTAGTATGTATCTTCATGTCACAAGTTATGCCTTGGAGATGAATATGGAGCCCTAGAAGGTAGTGTTGATTTGGAAATATGATTTTAAAATGTTTCATCCCATATTTAAGACAATATTGGATAGTAAGTTATGGTATAACATTAACATATTACTTTTCAACCCTAAGGCAACACTAACTTGAACAGAGTTGGGAGATTTTATGTAGGTACCACCAAAATAATGGGATAAATCAGAACAGCTGCTACATGCATTCTTGGAGGCATATTTCCCAGTGGAAACCTACAACACACATATATATATCATTCACTAGGCTCACAACAGATTTATACAGCACTCAAGTAGTCTAATCCATGTTAGTGAAGAGATGACATTTCCAGATCTGCTACTTGGCACACTCAAGAATGAAAACAATGTGTTAAATACATTTATTTTAGTCTGTAATCTTTGCTCATTTATTCCTTTTTAGCTTGTCAATATGCGTTGTTTCATGTGTTGTCTTAGTAATGAGGGATTGTTTCAAACTCCCTACAATTCTGATTTTGAAACGTAGGATTGAACATCCAAGACCTCAGTAGGATAAGGGATAGGTTTCACCCATATCTTTATACTAGAATGCAAGTGAAAACCCTTTAGAAACATATCACAGGATATGTACATTGGTCCATTATAATTAAACAATAAAATACATTAATGATAGTCTTAAATAGTCGAAATCACACTAGGAAGGAAGTGCATTAATGGATGTTAATGGTCAAAAGAAAGTGGGAATGAAATAGGACATAAAACGTCATCATTCTTATTTCGTGTAGACATTTACTTCAATTGGTGGTACACAGGAGGTGGAATCCAAGCATATTACTAGTACCAAACTTTCTCATATGAGCTTCAAGTTATTCATCAAGAAGAATGTTTACAAACTTAACCTTAAATATTTTAAGCGTTAAAAAATTGCACTAAGATATTTGTTTAAACATCTTGTGGTTACACTTGCTAGTTTCACATGTAAACTATGTTACACTGAAATGTAAATAGAGTATAAGAATTGTACAATGGATTTAGATTAAAAGTAATGAGATTTTCTAGCATATTGAAATATCATAAGAGACTCTATAACTCTAATATTGTCTAGTGAATTCTAAGCAAATAAAATTTCCATATTTCTTTGAACTTCAATTGGAAAATGGAGTTATTAAGATAGGGACCACTCTCTTATGCTTTCCTATAAGGCTTGGAAAGATTGTAATCTAACTACAAAGGATGCATAATTTATCTAAAGGTCACTCCAAGTAGCCTCTACACTTTGCAACATTTGTCATGTATTTCTTGTCTAATAAGGGGAACCTTGAACTCTATATCACACTAGTGGGAATATACCATGGGGCCTGCCAATTCACCTTTATAAAATTGTGTAAGAAAAGAAATACCAAAACATAATCTAAAGCATAAGGAACACCAATGGCTCACACACAGGGTACACATTATAAATTTACCTTGAAACCCTTAACTAGGAAAACTAGCCTAATCAAGAGTTACTCATATCTCAATCTCAATGTATTATCTTCGCCATTTTCAATGAAACACTATAGCATCCGAAACCCTAATATGCTTACTTGGATTAGAGTTCAACCATACTTAACCAAAACAAATTAAAAATGATCCTAATTTTTTTTTCAAAAGATTTGGTATCGAATCTCTAATAGGGAGGCCACTAGTCCCTTGTACCCCACTAGATCAAGGGGTGAACACCCCTTGATCCCCTTTTGTTTCTATACCTATAAGGAATACAACACTTGTATAACATTCTCCCACTTGTTGTATTCTTCGAAGAGGGCGAAGGTAAAACATTCATGTAATCAAATACCAAGGGTAATAATGCCCATTGATTCTCTACACCAATAGCATTTTTTAGCACTAACATAATTTGTCAATGAATCTTCAACATTCTTCAAGGTATTAACCTTCTCCAAAAATAGTTTGTTCTATTCAAACATGTCTCTAAAAAATGGTACTATACATCATTATGCTTTGCTTAGGAAAGTTAAACATGGTTATTTTGATAGAAACCCATTATTCCATCATGTGTACAAAGAATGAATCAATATTTACATATAGGAAAGTTGAATGACTTAGGAAGGCAATTAAAAATTCTCACCAGTACATGAAAACCTGGTTAGGGCTTAACTAGAGCTCAAATACCCTTAATTAGACATGTAATTTCTCAGAGATGAATTAATAGGGTCATAAGATTATAAGATTATGAAATTAACAGGGCCATAAGTGGAAACCATACCAAGATGTTCGAGAAAAATCTCCAACAAAGGCCACAAAATCATTAAAAATATCCCACTTGCACTTAATACCAACATACCTGCAAACTTAAGAGTTGTCCCACTACCTCGCATAGAGTAATGAGAAAGGAGTATGATGGGGGAGGCCAGAATTATTTCCCATTGCATTAGCTTTAAATCCTAATGCCACTTTCCCATCAGCTTATATTGCATGCCTCTTCCAAAGTTTGATAGAATTATTTCAAGGGAGGTGAACCAGAGAGGGGACCCCCCATTTTGAGACAACATCCCACAATTTAACAAGGTTTGTATATTTGCTAGAGTCTTCATAGCTATTCAATGATCGGAGAACTTGAAAAAACTATATAGAACTGAAATTTTTTTCCACACGTTGTATTATAAGGATGAGTCTGCATATATTGGAGTCTTGTGAAGCTGAGATATTTTGCATCTGGTGAATTATGATAGTGGAGTCCTAGATTGCATAAGATTTTTAAACACCTTTACCTTGAGGATAAGCAAACCTACCTTAAGGATAAGAAAACCTTGTTAGAGGGCCAGAGCTTCAAATTATTTGTTAGTGGATATGTCTAACCCCCAAACTTAATGAAGTTCACAATTTCCCTCAGTGTCCCTTCCCACCCCCTCCCAGCACCTGCCACCCCATTGTGTTTGTTTTATTTATGTCAACTTTTTTTATTTCCACTTTTTTCCCTATCATTAAGAATTTTTGTCATAGTTCTCCATCACTATTGAAAAAGAAAAATAATGAAACTTAATAAATGGGAAATATTTCTATACATTTGTCATTTCCTATGGTTTAATTTAGTTTCATTTCTTAGCATTGCTCCCCTTGTGCATTTTTACGTCCTGATTTTATGTCAATGCCTTTCATCCTCTCTTTTTATATTGTTACAAATAAAAAATGTGGAGATACCTGTCAAACTAAGGCAATACATTTTGAAAAAGGCACCCATCAAGGTTTGAACCTAGGTATTTAGCATGGTGGGACCCCATCTTAGCCATTGGACCACAGCTTGGTTGACGTGTTACTTATATATAACTAAACTTAGAAATATAAATTTTAAAACTAAAATGTGAAATATATGATAATTAATAATTTAATTAACTTTTTTTGGGGATGGTCTTCAATTTCATATCCAACTATAGGGGCCATGATGCAGAATAGGACTAGTTGTGTAAGTTGTTGACTGGACCTAAGAGCCATAAAAGTTGTTTTCTTGTTTGGGTCTCCAGGTAGTGCTTCACTTTCAGCGTGATATATCCCTTGGGAAAATTGTTGAGAATCCAACAACTCAAATTCATATATGATTGGGTCACTGGCCAGGGTCAACTGCATGGACTCTGTATACCCATTGTTCAATTCTACTTACACTTAAATTGTTAACTAAATTCCTGGTGAGCATATCCTGCCAAGCATTGGGTTTGTGTTTAATAAAGTGGTTTGGACAGTGTTGAGGCCTGGAAATTCGCAGGCAACAATAGCAAGGGATTCTCCCCAGTCAACGTTCCCAACTAGCCTGTGACTGTTTGGTGTAGGGAATCCGTCCGGTTTGCGGTCCGACTACCGTAGGTCAAGTAACAAAAATAAAAGGTTTTACCGGTTGCGGTCTGGTCCACTGTGTATATTTTTGTGTTTTTTAGTTTTAAGTATGACATGCAAATGCCTATCTAAAATGTAGATTGATTGAGAATGCAAGGAGTGTTCACAATGTGATGCGCAGGTTCTTACCTCTCGTCTTAGGCTATCTTGCATCTAAATCACACAAACTGCAAGAAATTAAAACTAATTACCTAACCTATCCTAAGGGAGCAATATTGTTACTTATTAATGAGTAATGTATTTTATGCATGCATTATAAAAAGAAATCACAGATAGTTGATACTTCTTTCAAACACATGAATATTTAAAGATATTTGGACAACCAAACAGCTAATTGCCTATGAACAACATTCATTACTCATAGTGGAAATTTTTCATAAAACAAACAAGAGATCATTCATGCAAGAACACAGGTTCAAATAGAACAATCTCACAGTTAATGGACATAAAGCTGAAAATGAAATAGTTCCTCTTCAACAAATCCATAGTATAACATTTGAACATTCCACCAGGCTTTCTCCAACAGGCAAACTGTAATTATTTATTGCAAAAGGAAATAGTTCTTCTTACATATGTATTCCAATCTAACTGGGAAAAAGGGTTCCCATATTTTCTAGATTCTCTATATTTATACAAAAGAACAAAACTGCTAGGCTACCCACGAAATTACTTTTGGGCTTACCCAAATCTTCACCTCCCACATTTTCTTTCATTAAGCGTTTATAAAAATTACAATATATTACAATAAAATGAATAAGATGCTCATGAGGAGGGTCCCTCTTGACTATTCAAAAATTTCTTCTATGTTGAAGCCTCTGAAGCAATACTTTCGAGTTCAAAAGGTTCCAGGAATCGAATATTTATTTTGAATTTAGCAACCTGGTTTCTGATAACTTCTATTCTGGCTATGCTCAGGCGAATTTGGTCTTCTAACAGCTGCACACTAACCGCGGAATGATCTACCTCATTCCTCAGGGTCTGTTTGTTTAAAGCTTTAATGTGCTGTATCCTTTGTTCATATTCACGATACCTCCTTTGTAAAATTCCCAAAAATAGGCCATGGTCTGGAAAAGTATCCATTCTTTGCTCAGCCTCTACCTGGCATCAACTGTAAGTGATCAGAAGTCTCTTGAAGAATTCTGCACAAGCCCCTTTTGTCTTCTTAACAGCCTTCTTGAATTTCTCGGCTGTGTTTATGGCAAACTCTAGTAAATCATAGTCTTTCCTTAGGGCTTGCTGATATTTTGATGGTAGATCTGCAGGGGTTTCCTCATTCGCCTCTAATCTCACCATCCTTCCTGTCAAGACTTCTAAAATGTCCTGTGATCTGTCAACAAAATACGAAGAGGTTTCCAAAATCTCTTCTAGCCGACTGTCCACTTGCAATACCTTGCACCTCTCTTCCTCTATGGCCACTTGCAGCTAGTGCATCTTGCTTCTCTGTGCCAGAATGTGCTCCTTGAAAGGATGAAGACTGACCTACTGTTCCTTGGCCTCTCCTAGATCTACTGTTAATGAGGTAATTTGTCCTTTGAGCTCTTAATTCTTCCCCTGAGATTGCCTCTCAGATTCCTCCAAGTTAGCCTTCTGCAATTCCAACTCCCCTATCCTGCCTAGCAGCTGCTCCTCTACTCTCAACCCTTGACATTCTTGCTTCACTTTCACATTCTATCCACATTTCCCTCGGAAGCATGGATCAATGCAGCCCTTGCTCTGATAGTGAACCTGGGGTCCTTGTCAGTCCCATACACTACAGTTGTATCATTAATCATTTTAACGGATTGCCCCCCAGTTTCGACCTTCCTCTCGGTCCTTTTTACTATCCTTTTCCTTTCCCTATCAAAAAAGATAGTGTTGAAATCTAGTACCTCTTCCCCTTTCTTCTGTTCAAAAGGGATTAGCCTAAGAGTGGGGACCATAGCCTCTCCTGGTGTGCTTCCAGCACCCGCTTCAGGATCTTGAATGTCAGGGTTCCCTAGGTCCTAAGCCTAACTATCTGCTGTATCAAAAGTTGAGTGCTTTGTCACTGTCTCTGTCAGCTTTATCTTTTCTTCTTCCTGCTTCTTCAGCTCCTCATCCATCTTTCTTTTCTTTTCTTCTTCCTCACTCTTGGTAGCTTCCTCTGCCTTTCTGGCTGCCTCTTGTGCAACTCTTCTCTTTTCCTCCTCTTCTCCTTTGAGCCAGCCTTCGGCCTCCTATGCTAGTCTCCTAGCATCTTCATTTCTTTTTCTAGCTTCCTCCTCCTTGACCTTTTCTTGCTCATCCTGTCCTTTTCCACCTTTGGTGGTGTTTTTCTTCTTAAACCTTCTTCTGAAGGCTATCATATTTTGTGCACTGCGGAAAATGGATTCCTCTATGTCCCAGTGGCTGGTGTATTCAAAATGTATATTCGCCTATTTATAGTGCTCTGCCACCTTATTCCGGGAATCATTCCTGTGGAAACACATTTCCCCAAAATGGAATTTCCCCAACTCTTCCACGAATTCATCGGCTTTCTTCACCCTGGTAAACTTGTAGCTTCCCAACCTGAATGGAAAAGGAGAGTAAGTTGCTTTCTTATGTTCAAATAGAAATCTCCCTATGCCATCTAAAAGGACTTGTCTAACTGCCTCTTTGTGGACTACATAGTCTGTGGCATACTTAGGCAGTAATGAGGGTGCTCTGGAGCATCCAAACATTCTGAAATATAATCCATCCTCAATCAAGTAATAGTCTGCATATTCTTCAATCACCTACAATGCCTCCTCCGACATGTAGTTGCATTCTTTCAAGAAAATCAGGTTGTACAATGGCATAATGAAATGCTCACACATTTCCCTATAGTGACTGTGGTATTTGTGGGCCCACAGTGGCTTGTATGCTAAGTAGACTGGTGTTCTTTCCCGGTCCCAGATACACCTCAGATTAGGGAAGGGTTGGTTGCACAGTATGCAATCTATCAATATAGAGCTCATATAGAACTTTGATCTCTTCTGGGACACCCCTCCTAATGCTGATGCAATGCAGGCTGAGAAGCTATTGGACACAATGTTGGCCTAGTTGAACATGGTCTCCTATGTTACAACATAGAAAATTATAGGCACCGCCTCCAACTTGAAGCTTTTACCGTGGGCCCTCCCAAAAATCCTGTTCAGCATCAGGGCAATGAACCTATAATGGGTTCTTAGACTTACAGTGTCATATTCTTTGTTCAGCCTAGTTCTAAAGTTCCTGTGAGGAATAAGCATCCTCTTCAGTGTCTCGACTAGGTCCATCCTTATGGCCTTCAGCCAATCCTCAGTCAAGTACACCTATGCTTCTGGTAAGTGGTAGGCCAATGCCACATATCCAGGGCTATAAGCAGCATAACCTTGTTTATCAACATTTTCCAGAATCATGGTGGTTACATCTGCCCTGGGCAGAATTCACCCAATCACCTCTGAGCATGGAAAGAGCTCAGGTCTAGTAGCAATTTTCATCAAGGATGATCTCTCTATATTAGCATAGACGGTTTCTTCTTCAAAACCTATGTCAGGTACTTCTCGGCACATTATCAATCTGTAAATATCCCCCCATTGATATTCGGGTTCCACACCAACTATGCATTTCGTGTCCTCGTAGGTGTATTCGACCCTGGTAACGATTTCGAATTCGGGTTCCTCTTCAACTATGGGAGCCTTCTTCTTCTGACGTTTAGACATCTTGAATTCTGAGGAATTTCCCTCTCATATACAGGAATTTCTTTTAGGTTTTGTTGGGTCATTTCCAGATAACATTTAAAGATAAAGACAACAGTATAAACATTTTACCTCATCTATGCTAAACATGAGTGCAGTTATGAAAAATAAGCAAACAATGTTCAAAATCAAATGCTCCTTTCCAAAGACTAAACCTAGCTCATGCCCAACAATTTGCAGTTTTAACTTAGAAAATCATGGTCGACGAAAATATTCCTCTTCGTATCAAAATGAACACAGTCCCGCAACCCCCCTCTTGGCGCTACAACCTACACGCTACGTGAAAGACAAAAGGCGCCTAAAACTAAAACCAGCTCAAGTGAGGACGCTGCAAGTGATAGCACACTGGAAGACAAGGGGAAGCTACTTGCTGTAAACGCTCACTTCGCGGTTTGACTGGGGTGAAGCAATTCTAACCTAGGCTGGTTCAGGGTTCGAATTCAAATTTGAACAATGTCACCCTAAGCGAGAAGAAAAAAATCACATCACAGTTCTGGTTCACAAAGATGAGGGCGACCGAACTGTGGAACCAAACTCACGGCTTCCTGGAAGAAAAAATCCTGGAAACACCCCCTCGGACGACCACACGCAGACTAGGGGAAACTGGTGTGGACAGCGTAATGGCTGTCTGCACCAGTTTCCCTGGTAGTTGAATGCAGTCTGCAAAACCTCAATGGCCACGAGAATCATCATCAAACAACTACGAAACCTCCCCACCGGGAAGCCATACTATTTAACTCGAAAATATATACAGGTCGGGATGGGAAAACCTATGGAAACGCTAATCGCAGGGATAGAAACGTAGTTCAACCAATCAAATGGAACATAAAATGGGCACAAGGGCCTACCTGGCACTGTGCTGCACAACTGGTGGAGGAAAACCGTTGAACTTCCACAGCGGAGCCACCTAGGAGCGAAGGTATCGACAGCGAAAATATTGGTCTGCTTGAGTGAAAACGATAGCACAGAGAAAAGTCGAAAATAACAATAAAAAATGAAACCCCCAAACCCCACTATATATACATCGCAGTCAACATGCAATCAGCAGGAAAAATTAGATCATCGGGTGGTAAAAATGCTATGGGATCGGCGACCAAGGCACTATATCCCCGCAACAGCGAATGAAGAAAACGTCAGAACACTCGTGATGGCGTTGGTGGGAGAAACAAATCATCACTCGCATCGGAGCTTGTGAGACTAAGACCTCAGGTCAATAGATGGTTAGAGAACCGTAATGGTGAAAACATCAATAGAACGAGTTCTACAAACTAGCAAAATCAGAGTCAAAATAAACATGCATCAAGCGAATAAATATCAACAAAGCGGAAAAAATAAACCAAACTATCGGAAGCATAGTTCTTTCTAGAGCCGCAACGACGAATGTTGAAGAGAACCAAAGACTTGCGAAATAGCACGGCGGGGGCAGAAAAGGATGAAGCAACTCTTGGACAACTTCACAGAACCATTCCCGCAACTGCGGAAAACATACAGACAAAGGACCCAACGCTTGCGAAATAGCACGGCGGGGTCAGAAAAGGATGAAGCAACTCTTGGACAACTTCACAGAACCATTCCCGCAACTGCGGAAAACATACAGACAAAGGACCCAACGAGATTTCAAAATAGCTGCCGATAAAGAAGAATATGTTGGAGACCAAATACATTTGACTCCAGACTTGATGTCCGGTTCCTTTCCGCAACGGCGGACGTGCAGACAACTAGACTCCCGACTCAAAGTCCAAAACACTTCCAATGGCAAAGCAAAATTAATTCAAACATTAAAACATTTCCCACATAAAGGTAATCTTTTATTCAAACATCAAGCAAAACCAAAAATTGAGCAAAAAAACGAATCAAAGGAGGGTCCTAATTTTTTTTTAGAATTTTGGGAAATCGTTGCAGCTACAACAATTGGCGACTACCTGGTGAACCCCAGATTTCTGACTTAACTTATTCCTAGTCAAAGATTGTTTAATCCTTCAACTCATAAGTTGAATACTTCCAGCTTCTTGTATTCCTAAGATGGCAGACACATGCATTTAAATCATTGAGAACAGTTCGTTCTTTGGGAAATGGGAACACCCAAAATAGTTGAAAGTCCAGATCTCCTTTGAGGCTTAGTAGGTGAGATTTATTTTACCTCTGTCTGCGGGTAGTTTCTATCTTGGACACCATAGGATCATAACATATGGCAAACAGAACTATTCATTTTTTCCTCATTCCCATTCCACTTGCACTTTTGTGCCCTTTTGAACTTTTGTTCTTATGAGTTCTCCATATGCTTTTCTTTCTGAATTTTTTATTCTGGCTCTTCCATCCATAGTGTCCTTTTGTGTGAGAGATGTATTTACTTTTCAGCTCACGGATGGAGAAGAACTTTTAGCAGGTTGATATTCATATTTCTGATACTTTGCTTTGATATGTATTGCTTCTTTTAGTAGTTTTGACTCTTAACAGCCTTTAGGCTTTTGAAATCATGGCATGGGATCATTTATATAATAAAATGTTTACCTTGCTTCCTTTCTGTGGGTCCTTTTCCATCACTCCCTAAGACATCTTAGATGTGAAATGGACAGAGCCTCAAAATAGTATTCCAGACCTCTTAATTCTAAGTTATTTTCAGGGGTTAAGCAAGACTTCAATGAGTGCATAACCATTTAGGAAAAATACCTACTAGAAGACATTCTATCATTTCAAAATAAAATGCACAGTCTTTTCCCAAAGATTTCAGTTAATCAAGAACCCTGATGCTTTTCATGCAACCAAAAGTTTGCCTCTTTTATTCAAAAACAAACCAAAATAACCAGAAATAAAGTGGTAAATCAAAGCAAAACTGCATCAAATTATTTATGTACAAAGTCATTAAATCAAAAGAAAAATAAAATTGTGTCCACCCCTGAAAATATTTCAATCATATGAGTCAAGGGGCTAGGCTAGATTGCAGACATGAGATACCTAACCATGGTCTAATTCTGCTATTTTTGAAACCGAAACCATGTCTACCGATTTACAATCAATATCAATAGCCTGAGAAAGTTGAAGGAGATCAGGCTGAATGTCAGTCATATTGCTGGATTTTTTTGAGGCATGATATCTTAGTTCAAGCTCTGTTAGATAATTCTCCAAAACAGAATTACCAGGTTCCTTACCTTCTTCCAAATTGGTGATATTGTGTTTCATGTAAGGTTCTCTCAAAATTTTGATCCAATTTGGGATCCCCTTATGAGGCAACCACAAATGTGACCAATCTGAAGAAAAATACCCTTTTAACCTTGTGGACCAGTCACGGTTCAGAATAAGCCCATATCCATCCGGTATGTCAACCGCCACAATATCAATAAATTGACATATCTTGTTATTTGCAGATAAATGAATGAGAACATTCTCCATTTCTCCCACTACTTTGACATTAGTTTTGTTTAGTTGAGTGACTTCCCAAGTAGTAGGTTTTGGTTGTCCATTAATTTGTTTGCAAACTGCAAGTCATATAACATTCACTGATGATCCAGAATCTACCAAACAATTATCCACCTTATGATTCATCTTTTCCAGAGTCAAAAGGAAAGGTGGGGTTCTAGCTTTCTCTTCCCCACTTGATTCGACCTCTTCTTCTACAGGTTGGTTTTCAATGGGCATCTCTTCTTCTGGCTCTTTAGGATTTTCAGTGTTTTCTTTGTTAACACCTACTTGTTATTCCATAAGTTTAGTAGGATTGTTTATTTGCTCTGTCTCTTGGCTGAAAATGGTAATTTCGGGTACTTTATCTTCGACATTGTCCTTTGTTTGTCTCTTGACATTCTCTTGCAAATTTTTAATTTTTGAAATTATGGAATTGTCTTTATTTACCAAGCTCATGTTTTTTGTTGTCGTTGGCATATTCTCAGGTTTAAAAATACTTTTTTTTTCCTGTATCAAACAGCGAGACACAATCCCATAAAAACATGGTATCATTTTCCTGCTTTTCTATAGTCTGATTACCCTTTTCCTCTTCATCACTATCCTCAGTCAATTTAGAGTCCAAAATCTGATTCATTACCAATGTAATCGAATTTAACCATTGAGAACAATTCTTTTTAGAATGGGGTTGTTGGTGAAAAGTGCAGAAATTATCCATCCCTACCTCTGTCAGATTCATTAATGCTGAATTGTGCGGAGGGGTCCTGAATTGGTTGTTATCTTCCTTTTTTTTGTAATAAGGCTTATAAGCTTTTTGAGCTTCTTTTTCTTTCTCCAAATCTATTATTCTGATGGAGAGCTTCTGCATCATCTTTAGCATTCCCTCAAAATCATGTGATTGCTCCTCTCTAGGTTTGGACAGCGTTAAGGCTCTTTTCCCTGCAATTTTTTCTCCTGATTGCTCGAGATAATCCTCTATACTTTATTTTTCAGCCTCTACTCTTTCTGCTTCTTCATAATTCTTAGCTAACGTAGGCTTAGATTGAACTTTTGCGAACATAGCCAAGTCAGGACCTAAAGCTGAAGTATAATACTCAATCAGAACTTTATCGAAAGTTTTATTAGTTGCAAAGAAGTTCTTGAGGTAAGCTGAAAATCTTTGAGTGAAATTATGTACCTTCTCATTCCTCTCTTTTTTTAAAGCGCCCAAACTTTTCATTAGTACTGCATGCATCTTTTGGGATGCATATTTGCTTCTGAAAATCCTCTCAAAGGCATCCCAATCTGGGATAGAGTTTGCAGGCAAACCAAATTACCAGGATGTTGCTGCTCCTTTAAGGGTGTGTGGAAAAAATATACAAATCACATCCTCATATTCCACAGCCCTTAATCCTTCTATTTCCAAATAGAAACTTTGCAAGTGGTCATCTACTACAACCTTCTCATTAGGATCAAACTTAGGCAGAAACTTCTCAAAAGCTTGAGGTAAGTCATGCAACGGAGGTGTTAGGTTTAAAGGTGATATGGCTTTCCAGGAAGGTGGTGTATTTAGTGGGTTGGGTGGCTGATTTGCATTTACTCCTGCCATGAGTCTGAGTGGAGAGTGAGGTGGTGAATGAATAGGAGTATGAACAGGAGAACTATAAGGAGTATCTGGGCCTACTTGATTCAAAGGCTGTACAACTTCCTGTAGGGTTGTTTCTACAAGTTCTTCCAAATCTCCAACCAACATTGAGTCTTTAAATATAGGACGATATTTCCTTTTATATTCTCTTTTGGGCAATTCAGGTATAATTGATAATCCTCCAATCTTCTTCACGTATTCCCTATTGTGTCTTCTCAAATCATTATTAAACTTCGTTTTCCATAGAATACAAATGTTCTCTACCTTTCTCTTCAGGAATTGGATTGGGAAACAAACTGCCTTCTGAACTATCATTGGTGAAATAATACGGGTTTCCTCGGCCAGCCATGCACTAGCGGCCCTCCTTCTAGCGCCAGTAACTGTTGAGGCTTGGAAATTTGCAGGAAACAACAACAAGGGATTCTCCCCAGTCAACATTCCCAACTAGCCCATGACTATTTTGTGTAGGGAATCCATCCGGTTTGTGGTCCAGCTACTGTAGGTCAAGTAACAAAAATAAAAGGTTTTACTGGTTGCGGCCCGGTCCACCGTGTATATTTTGTGTTTTTTAGTTTTAAGTATGACATGAAAATGCCTATCTAAAATGAAGATTGATTGAGAATGCAATGAGTGTTCACAATGTGATGTGCAGGTTCTTACCTCTCGTCTTAGGCTCTCTTGCATCTAAATCACACACACTGCAAGAAATTAAAACTAACTACCTAACCTATCACATGGGAGCAATATTGTTACTTATTAATGAGTAATGTATTTTATGCATGCATTATAAAAAGAAATCACTGATAGCTGATACTTCTTTCAAACACATGACTATTTAAAGATATTTGGACAACCAGACAACCAATTGCCTATGAACAACATTCATTACTCATAGTGGAAATTTTTCATAAAACAAACTAGAGATCATTCATGCAAGAACATAGGTTCAAAGAGTTAGAATGATCTCACAGTTAATGGACATAAAGCTGAAAACGAAATAGTTCATCTTCAACAAATCCATAGTATAACATTTGAACATTCCACCAGGATTTATCCAACAGGGAAACTGTAATTATTTATTACAAAAGGAAATAGTTCTTCTTACAATATGTCTTCCAATCTAACTGGGAAAAAGGGTTCCCATCTTGCCAAGATTCTCTATATTTATACAGAAGAACAAAACTGCTGGGCTGCCCATGAAATGACTTTTGGGGTTACCCAACTCTTCACCTCCCACATTTTCTTTCATTAAGTGTTTATAAAAATTACAGTATATTACAATAAAATGAATAAGATGCTCATGAGGAGGGTCCTGCTTGACTATTCAAAAATTTCTTCCATGCTGAATCCTATGAAGAAATACTTTCGAATTCAGCAGGTTCCAGGAATCGAATATTTATTTCTAATTTAGCAGCCTGGTTTTTGATGACTTCTATTCTGGCTGCGCTCATGCGAAGTAAGTCTTCTAACAGCTGCACACTAACCACGGAATGATCTAACTCATTTCTCAGGGTTTGTTCATCTAAAGCTTTAATGTGGTGTATCCTTTGTTCATATTCATGATACCTCCTTTGTTAAATTCCCAAAAATAGGCTGTGGTCTGGAAAAGTATCCATTCTCTGCTCATCCTCTACCTGGCATCGATTGTAAGTGATCAGAAGTCTCCTGAAGAATTCTGCACAAGCCCCTTTTGTCTTCTTAACAGCCTTCTTGAATTCCTTGGCTGTGTTTATGGAAAACTCTGTTGGGGCGCGCACCTTAACGGACCCTAATTTTGGTAACTCCACGGTTTTTGTGGAAGTTGTAAGCGGAGTTACGACTCAAAATAGTCTTAGGAGTGTCGGGGTTGAGTAAAAACCTTCTTTTTGTAATAAACCCATGGTTTAAGTCCAGGGTTTAGGGTTCGGGGTGCCCATGGTTTAAGCCCATGGTTTTGTAATAAGTGCACTATAAATAAGCACTCTTGTAAAGAAGTCAGTTTAGGCTTTTGATGTAAGATGAATTAATGTGAAGCTAAGGCTTGTTTGTAAGAAGGTTAATTCCCAGCTATGTGCGTGGACGACCTCTACATCTGTGTGCGCAGAGGGTTTTGGGTGATAAAGGAAATTTGCAGCTGTGTGTGTAGAGGCCTGCAGCTGTGTGCATGACTTTGAGGACTTGAAGGGATCTGCAGCTGAGTGTGCAGATCATAACTGTGGTTTTTGTAAAGAGTTGAATAAAACACAGTTCTGTGGACGTAACCCCTAAACTGGGGGTGAACCACGTTATATCGCGTGTTGTGGATTTTGTTGTGTTGTTGTTATTTATTTTATGCATTGATAAATATATAACTGATAAGTAAGATCACTGCTAAATACTAACTTCGCTGGAATTCCCAGTAAAGGGTTAAGCAAGGCACTGTTCGTTTATCTAACCGCGAAGCTAAATAAGTAACTATTAAAGCTCTGCATTTTATGGTTATCATTTGTTAGAAGCTAAAGGTACAGTAATATCCCTCTTCTGCTTGCAGAAACCTGATTCTGTGGCACCCCATAGCTGTTTAGGGTGAGACTGCAACCTATTCGCAGGTTGTTGCCGAAAAGGCCAACACTGTGGGTCTTTTGTTGGTGCGAAGTTAATGGTATAAAGCCCGGGTCTACCCTATAGCCCAACAAATTGGTTCTGTTGCCGGTTGAACTCAGTATCTGCTCAAGAGGGGTTTACGTCGTACCTCGAGGGCTATGTTTTGGAGACCCTCAGTGAAAGAAATCGGTGATTGGATTGAAGAGACTTATCTGAACTTTGCTGTACAAGAGAACAAATATCCGTGTCGTAGTGCAAACGAATTTTTACAAAGGTATGTTTTTTCTGATGTTTATGAAATTTTCTTTGGTAGTATCCACATAGAGTTGCAAAAGTGGTTATCCAAGTTAACAGAGAGAAGGATGAACTTCCAAGAACGTCAGTTTCCTGATTGGACTCCCGCAAGAATTGATATACTGAAAAGGGTGAACAATGGGATATCCCGCACTGTTGATTTCTGGACAACATGAACCCTTGAAGCATTTGTGACGGAGTTCACCATTGACACCAGTACATCCTTCAGCGAATTCGAACGACAGTTCTTCAAAGGACCAAGGGGTAAGTACTTGAATTCATTTCGTTTGAGAATTAAAATGCTATTGGCTGAAAAAGGTATATTGCTCATTGAATCAGATTGTTAGATTTAGTATTACTAACTTATGTTTGCAAGTGAAAGTACCTTCGACGAGCAAAGTGGTTTTCTGCGAAGTGGCAAAAGGTATAAGAGAAATTTTGAGTCCTATACCCTAGGTCAGAATATCGAGCCTAACCCCATAAGTCCAGTAGCCTCAGAGCCCAAGGAAAACCCTTATGTTGGAAACCCTCCAGTAACCCCGCAGCGAAGACCTATTATCCCTGAGAACCCGTCGCAGTCTGAAAGTAACCCTAGCCCAAGTATTCGTATCGCAAGTCAGTCTACCCCAGTAAGTTCCCCCCTGCCTGCTACCAGTCCCGCTCCCTCCTCCCCTAGATCCGCGATGGTCCATATGAATGATGACATTAAGCTCCTTGTTTTCAAAGGAACTGGATCAGAGGATCTAGAACAGTTCTAGTTTTTATGTGAAGCAGTGTGGACTGCTAAGAACATTATGGATCAAGATACAAAAAGAGCACAATTGGTTGCTTCTTTTAGAGACCGTGCTCTGACTTGGTTCATGAAGTTTTCCAGCACTCAGAACCATGTCTTGGCTGATATAAAAGCAGCAATGATAAAGGAATTTAAGAAGCCTAAATCAGAGTTGCAGTGTATCACTGAACTAAAGGAAATCTAATAGAGGCGAGGAGAATCAGTGTGGGACTTTGATCAGAGGTTCAAAGTTCTACTAGATCAAGTCAGTTTCACTATTGGACCAGTGTAGCATAAGGAATGGTTCATCGCAGCTCTGTTACCACACATCAGGACTCCACTCATGCAACAGAAGGTTGCAGATCAGCAGGAGGCTTTGGAAATCTCTATGAAGCTTGAAACAGCCCCTGTCAAAGATAATTCTGGTATCGCTCAAATACAAGTGCAGTTGGCAGCGATGGATCTGGAGCTTCGTGATATGAAAAAAGGGAAATCTAGTTACGATGAGGTTTGGTGTACGTGATGTCGGATAGAGGGTCACGACAAGGAATAGTGTCCTGCGGTAAGAAATTTCCTGAATTCTGGTGCACCAAACCCATTCAACCCTAGTGTTCTATATTGTGAGATCTATAGGACAACTGGCCAGCATCGACCTGAAGACTGCTATCTTCTACAGAGGTATGTGCAAGTCCCTAAGAACCCTTATTGTAAGTTCTATAAATCAGTGGGACACAACGAAGATGAGTGTCGCAGTTTTGACCTCATAAGAGAACAAATTTACGATGCTTATTGGGTACAAAATGATGGCCAAGGCAATGATGGATATGGTTACCATGGTAGTACATCAGGTCACGGAGCTTTTGGAGGTCGTGGACGTGGTGGTATGGCTGGCAGAGGTCGCGGCCAGGTTGTGTGCTCTAACTGTAACCAGGCATAACATCTAGTTAGAGACTGTCGGAACCCAACTACGACATGTCGATATTGTAGAGCTGTCGACCATGTGATTGAGAAATACCCGCAGTTGATAGCGAATATTTAAGAAAGAAATAGTGCCCCTACTCAGAATATTCAGCTGATTTCTATGGAGAAACGACCTATCCCAGCCATTAATGTTGTTACCAGGAGTGGAGCTACGATGGAAGTGCAGAACAAGGAGAAATAGCCTGCCGAGACTTGGGTTCGGAAGGCCCCAGAAAAAATCCCTGCATTTGATGTTGAAAGAGAAAAAGAGACAATTATGGAAGCCAAGAGAGACTTTGCTGACCCCAACACCTCAGTAGCACCTGCGCAACAACCTTCGCAGCAGTTGTAGCCACAAGAAGCTTCGACAGATAAAGTAAGTACATTGTCCTCCTTTTTACAGAGTTGTATGAAGCTCTTGAGAAATCTGAATGCTTTAAATGAGTTGCAGAAAGTTATTGCTTCTTGTGAACCTCCATGAAGTTCTGGTAAGGAAAAAATTGTTCATAGAGTCAGAAGAACTGGTAGGGAAATGAGATTGAATGCTCAGATAGGAGAATATGACATCACTAATGTCATCCTGGACCTAAGATCAAAAGTAAATGTATTAACAAAGCAGACATGGGAACAAATGGGAAAACCTACTCTGGAATGGTCCCTTATACAGTTGAGATTAGCCAATCAGCAGAAGATTGTGCCCCTAGGAAGACTCCCTAGTGTATAAGAAGATATTGATGGAGTCAGGACCTTAGCAGATTTTGAGGTCATTGAAATAATTGAACACATCAACCCCTATCCAGCACTACTAGGCATTGAATGGGAAATAGAGAATGATGCAGTAATCAACTTGAAGAAGAGATAGATGACTTTCAAAGGGGAAGGAATGAGAGTCATAGTCCCATTGGATCCTTCTCAAGGAGAGAGATACATAAAGCCAGTAAGAGATGAAGACCAGGATGTTTTGGACCACATCTACAATATCACAGCGAAGGAAGAATATTATGTTCATCCTACTGCTGAAGGTATCATGGATTGGTAGTGTGATAGCTCCTACATGACAGATTCAGATGATGGCCTAGAGAATTGGCAGAATAGACTGTATGAGCTACATGGACATCGATGTGCCAGAATTACCAAGTCTCTCAGATGGCTTGGCTCACAGATAAGAACCTTACCTGTTTTTGATGGTTCGACAGACCCAGAAGAGTTTATTGTGCAATTCTCAGAGCAGGTACCAGACTCACAAAAAATGGATACTCTGGATTCAGCATTCAGAGCCACGGTATCCAGCTGGTGGAATGATCACAAAAAGTACATTAATATTTGGGAAGCGTGCCAGAAGTCCCTTTGCCTAAGATTCAGGGACCAATCTTAAGAGGTGCAAAGTAGGTTTAATGGTAAGACTAGTCCTCAGGGACATTTGGAGCAATTCTACGAGGCATGGAAGCATGTACCTCGTGAAGAATGGGTACATAGGTTTTTGCACACCTTGGAACCTATAACAAAGAACTGGTATGTGAAGGTCGAGCTTCGCCACGGTATTGTAAGTTGGGATTGTCTTGTTGATAGTTTTGTGCTAACATTTTCTATTAATGAGGTTTCACCTGCTTTGGACACAGCTATTAGGTTGATCCATACTAACGTATTTGATGATCAATAAATAGTAGAATACCAACCTGATTGGAAGGAACAAGAAGCCAATGCAGTAGAATTTTATAACCTCGCAATTGACGAGGATGACGATCCGTGCAACATTAACATTATTGAGTCAGAAGAACACTGCAAAGTACATGGATCAGCAGTTGAAGCACCTGAAGTGACTTAGCCCCTGAAGAAACGGACCATAAACATTGGGTCAGAAGAAAACCCTAAGTACGCTACTAGTGGAGATTATTGGGATGAAGAAATGATGAGCAAAGTGACCCAACTTCTTCATGAATATTAGGACCTATCTCTGACAGGGTTCTCAACAATGAAAAGAATTCTTGAGGTGGTGGAAGACATTCTGTCATGGGTTGAAGTTCGAAGCCAGGATGAAGCTGGTATCAGGAAATGTTGAATGTCCTTATTTTGGTGCAGCCAGAGTCACTGCTTGTGCCGAAGAAGGAAAGATGTGTCGAAGCTTAAAATACGACCGTTGGAAGGAATCAAAATTGGCGGTGCCGGTACGCTACCTGTATTTACCGCCGTTTGGACAAGATCTCTGTCAGATTTGGTATCATCAATGCATAGTTATGATAGATGTCGTGGATGGATTCTATAAGAAGATGCCCACACCCGCAACGTTTGCATTCTACAATTTCTTGAGTTTTACAATTTCATCCATGTTAGCTGATAGCGAGTTTCAGAAGTTAGTGAGAGAATTTGAATAGGAGGGTCTGCCACACCTGTTCAGCCACCCACCTATGTCTGCAACCCGTGAAGAGACTTCCCTAGCACCGACCCCGTCAATGTAGACATGCTCTACCAGAAAAAATTTAAACTTGAAGTTCGTTCGAAGCAGAACGAAGACAGACACCAGCAATCAGGGAAAACACCGGAGGATCCCGAGATGAATCCGTCCGACTCAGCAGAGGTCCCTCTTGAAGAAGATGAGAACATTGCACCACAGCATCCACCATATCTCCTGCCAGTTTGACCAGGAGTTTAGGTCCCTCGGCGGATGAAGAAGTTCACATTACACACCCTTTCACTACCATTGGGTGTGCAGCTGGTCGGGACAATGACAGGGAAAATAGACCGGCTCAAGTAGGTCGACCACGATACAAATGATCACGGGAAATTTCCACAGTTTGCACCTGGGACATACTTACACTCTGTCTGCTATCAAGAGACTGGAGCGACATTAATAGAAGTAAAACAATGGGTTGCTGGCTTGGACAAAGCTGGTTTGTTGAAGATGCTCGATGTGCCCCACTTCGGACACAGCAAACAGGTAACTGTGGTGGTCAAACAATTATTGGAATTAGTACACGATGGGTACCTATGGATCGGAAACCAGAAAATCGCTATCAATGGAGAACTCATTCACCAGATTACGGGCCTACCGAAGGAAGGACCTGACCCTAGCATTGAGTTTTTGGGAAAGCATGAAGATGTGAAGCTAGCACATAGCATGAAGGAATGCTTCAGGCTGACGAAAGGAAAGCGAGGATATCAAACCTTGGCCATTCAGCATCACAACATTCACTTCGCAGCTGAACTCTTAGCCTGCAAATTGATGAGAAAGTGCAGACCATATGAAGTGCCTGCCCCGATTGTAAGTATTGTTGTGAACTGTGCGGAAGGATACATTTACAACTGGGCAGCATACATCGCTAAGGAATTTCTTGAAGATGCCCGCGACGCGCAGGAAAAAGGTAAACCCTTTCACTATTCATGGCTGATCATACTTATTGCCCTGATCGGGTGGAAAGAGCCCACCGAGGCGCAGTTTATTGATGTACCTCCAAGCATGTCAGGTGCAGCGAGGTACGCATCACTCTGGGTGTCGCAAGACAAACCATCCCAACAGATGACGAACACTATGTTTGCCTTTTACGCCATGAGTATCTCATATGAGATTGTTAAGACCCCGCGACTCAGTAATGAACTATTCTCTCAATATGATGGAGTGGCCAACTTCAAGGCCGACATGCACAATGTCTTTATCTAGGCTCGTGCATATTAGAAGAAGGCATGCTGGAAGTTTCCATATGTGGTGACCAAAGATGGCATCCTCGCGATAATTCAGCAGTGGCCGGCTAAATGGCTGAAGGACAAAGGAACAAATCCCAGCATCCTAATCCCTCCAGTCACCAATGTGGGCGCTGGCCCTAGTCAAACGCAACAGCAAGACCCCCTAGAGGACAGCGAAGAGCAAACTGAGTCGTAGTAGAGTGAAAGCGACCAGGATGGAGACGGCGGAGATGAAGGAGAAGAAGAGGAGTCGGTCAAAACTAATTCAGACCCTAATCAGCCAAATAAGCACAAGTCACCAGAGGCCGAAGAAGTGACCAAAATTCAGTCTCGAAAGAAAACGAAAGCATCAAAATACAAGAATATTGACGAAGAGCCTACCCTGACAAGTGAAGAGCTTAATCAGGCTCTATCGAAATCCACAAAAGTTCTCACCAAGAAATGGTCAGAGTTTGCAGACACGCATCTTGATTCCATCACCGGTGTAACAAAGCAAATCTCAGAGCTCAAGGAGTTAGCAGAAAAATCAGTGATGGGCACTGCAGCAAGTAGTGCCCCAGTACCTACGCATCCAGACATAAGACAATGGCCGGTTAGAGAACACCGGGGACAAGTCTCAAGTGCCGCGCTCATCATAACCGACGTAGCATCTCGCACGGAGATGAGCATGATAGTTGGAATAGATTACACTAAGATGTCCATGATGGAATTACATCTCTGTCAGTCAGCCATCGCGAAGGAAATCCAAGCTTGAGACCACCACTCACAAATATAGTTGGAAAATACCAGGAAGCAGAACGATAGCCTCGCAACACAGTTGGAGGAAGCAGAGCAGAGAAAGAGTGACGCAGAACGTAAGCAAACCACATTGGCGTGAGTATTGGAGGAGGCATGTCGAAGTCTTCCTGACTTCAAAATCCAAAATGAGGAAGAACCGGAGCAAAGAATTTCCAAAATAAAATACTACGCACAACAGTCTCGTAGTGAAATAGAGAAGCTTAAAGCAGAGCATGAGGCTCAGATTGCGGAGCTTCAACTTTGCATTATCCCAGAAATCCCACCAGAGGTCAGAGAGCAGCATCGCGCAGACATTCAGGCCTCAACAGCAAAAATATCAGATATCATTGGCAGCGCAACCAAGTTGCTAGAAGAAAGTGTCGATGCCTGGAAAACACTGCAGGAAAACCCTGAAGTACAGAAACTGCAGGAAACCATCAAGCAGCGACAAGTAGAGTTGGACGCAGTAAAAGTGGAAATTAAGACCCTGCCCCCTACGCAGAAAATGCTTAAGGTAAAACAAATCAAGGAACTCCAGCAGGATATTGAGTCATACAGAACAAAAGCAACACTGCTGGAAAATGATATGCAACCCCTTGTCAACAAGGCCTTGGAATTGAGTACTACTGTGGACAACCAGCTCACAGTTCTCAAGGAGTACGATGCATTTGCACGAGAAAAGGCTAGCGAAGCCTCAACGACAGCATTGCAGGAGTTGGTGGAGAAGGAGTAAGCAGCAAACAATATCATGCATGGCCTCAACAAGCCATTCACTATCTTCGCCAAAAACGTTCTCCCACCAGACCAACAGCAGTGTGTCCCGGGACGGGACACTGGTGAGTCTTAGGGGCCTGTTGGGGCACGCACCTTAACGGTCCCTAATTTTGGTAACTCCGTGGTTTTTGTGGAAGTTGTAAGTGAAGTTATGACTCAAAATAGTCTTAGTGGTGTCGGGGTTGAGTAAAAACCTTCTTTTTGTAATAAACCCATGGTTTAAGTCCAGGGTTTAGGGTTCGGGGTGCCCATGGTTTTGTAATAAGTGCACTATAAATAAACACTCTTGTAAAGAAGTTAGTTTAGGATTTTGATGTAAGATGAATTGATGCGAAGCTAAGGCTTGTTTGTAAGAAGGTTAATTCTGAGCTGTGTGCGTGGATGACCTCTGCAGCTGTGTGCGCAGAGAATTTTGGGTGATAAAGGAAATATGCAGCTGTGTGCACGGCTTTGAGGACTTGAAGGGATCTGCAGCTGAGTGCGCAGATTAGAACTGTGGTTTTTGTAAAGAGTTGAATAAAACACAGTTCTGTGGATGTAACCCCTAAACTGGGGGTGAACCACGTTATATCATGTGTTGTGGCTTTTGTTGTGTTGTTGTTATTTCTTTTATGCATTGATAAATATATAACTGATAAGTAAGATCACTGCTAAATACTGACTTCACTGGAATTCCCAGTAAAGGGTTAAGCAAGGCACTGTTCGTTTATCTAACTGCGAAGATAAATAAGTAACTATTAAAGCTCTGCATTTTATGATTATCATTTGTTAGAAGCTAAAGGTACAGTAATATCCCTCTTCTTCTTGTAGAAACCTGATTCTGCGGCACCCCATAGCTGTTTTGGGTGAGACTGCAACCTGTTCGCAGGTTGTTGCCGAAAGGGCCAACACTGTGGGTCTTTTGTTGGTGCGAAGTTAATGGTATAAATCCTGGGTCTGCCCTATATCCCAACAAACTCTAGTAAATCATAGTCTTTCCTTAGGGCTTGCTGATCTTTTGATAGTAGATCTACAAGGGTTTCCTCATTCACTTCTAATCTTGCCATCCTTCCTGTCGGGACTTCTAAGATGTCCTGTGATCTGTCAAGAAAATATGAAGAGGTTTCCAAAATCTCTTCCAGCCAACTATTCACTTGTGAGATCTTGCACCTCTCTTCCTCTATGGCCACTTACAGCTAGTGCATCTTGCTTCTCTGTGCAAGAACGTGCTCCTTGAAAGGCCGAAGACTGACCTATTGTTCCTTGGCCTTTTCTAGAGCTGCTGTCAATGAGGTAATTTGTCCTTTAAGCTCTGCATTCTACCCCTGATATTGCCTCTCAGATTCCTCCAAGTTAGCCTTCTGCAATTCCAACTCCCCTATCCTGCCTAGCAACTGCTCCTTCTCTACCCTCAACCCTTGACATTCTTGCTGCACTTTCTCTAGACTTTCTTGGGTAGCCTCCATAGATATCTTCTCTACTTGGAGGAACTGCAGCTCAGCTTTTGAAGACTTTATTTCTCGTTATATGTCTTCAAACTTTCTCTTTAACTTATTATTTTCCTCTCTTTCCTTTCTCAGGGTATCTTTGAGCTGGGAAGAGGACTTCCTTGACCGCCCAAGATCAGTAATTATTCTATCCACATTGTCCTCGGAAGCATGGATCAATGCAGCCCCTGCTCTGATAGTGAACCTGGGGTCCTTGTCAGTCCCATACACTACAGTTGTATCATTAATCATTTTACCGGACTGCCCCCCAGTTTCGACCTTCCTCTCGGTCCTTTTTACTATCCTTTTCCTTTCCCTATCATAAAAGATAGTGTTGAAATCTAGTACCTCTTCCCCTTTCTTTTGTTCAAAAAGGATTAGCCTAAGAGTGGGGACCATAGCCTGTCCTGGTGTGCTGCCAGCAGCCACTTTAGGATCTTGAATTTCAGGGTTCCCCAGGTCCTGAGCCTGACTATCTGTTGTATCGGAAGTTGAGTGCTCTGTCACTGTCTCTGTTAGCTTTATCTTTTCTGCTTCCTGCTTCTTCAGCTCCTCATCCATCTTTCTTTTCTTTTCTCCTTCCTCGCTCTTGGCAACTTCCTCTACCTTTTTGGCTGCCTCTTGTGCAGCTCTTCTCTTTTCCTACTTTTCTCCTTTGAGGTAGCCTTCGGCCTCCTGTGCTAGTCTCCTAGCATCTTCATTTCTTTTTCTAGCTTCCTCCTGCTCGGCCTTTGCTTGCTCATCCTGTCCTTTTCCACCTTTGGTGGTGTTTTTCTTCTTAAACCTTCTTCTTAAGGCTGTCATATTTTGTGCACTGTAAAAAATGGATTCCTCTCTGTCCCAGTGGCTGGTGTATTCAAAATGTACATTTGCCTCTTTACAGTGCTCTGCCACCTTATTTCGGGAATCATTCCCATGGAAACGCATTTCCCCAACTCTTCCACGAATTCATCGGCTTTCTTCACCCTGGTAAACTTGTAGCTTCCCAAACTGAATGGAAAAGGAGCGTAAGCTACTTTCTTATGTTCAAATAGAAAGATCCCTATGTCATCTAAAAAGACTTTTCTAACTGCCTCTTTGTGGACTACATAGTCTGTGGCATACTTAGGCAGTAGTGAGGGTGCTCTGGAGCATCCAAACATTTTGAAATATAATCCATCCTTAGTCAAGTAATAGTCTGCATATTCTTCAATCACCTGCAATGCCTCCTCTGACATGCAGTTGAATTCTTTCAAGAAAATCAGGGTGTACAATGGCATAATGAAATGCTCACACACTTCCCTATAGTGACTGTGGTATTTGTGGGCCCACAGTGGCTTGTATGCTGAGTAGACTGGTGTTCTTTCTTGGTCCCAGATACACCTCAGATTAGGGAAGGGTTGGTTGCACAGTATGCAATCTATCAATATAGAGCTCATATAGAACTCTGATCTCTTCTGTGACACCCCTCCTAATGTTGATGCAATGCAGGCTGAGAGGCTATTGGACACAATGTTGGCTCAGTTGAACACGGTCTCTTGTGTTGCAACATAGAAAATTATAGGCACCCACTCCAATTTGAATCTTTTACCGTGGGCCCTCCTGAAAATCCTGTTCAACATCATGGAAATGAACCTATAAGGGGTTCTTAGACTTGCAGTGTCATCTTCTACGGTCAGCCTAGTTCTAAATTTCCTACGAGGCATGAGCATCCTCTTCAGTGTCTTGACTAGGTCCATCCTGATGGCCTTCAGCCAATCCTTAGTCAAGTACACTTGTTCTTCTAGTAAGTGGTAGGCCAGTGCCACATATCTAGGGCTATAAGTAGCATAACCCTGTTTATCAACATTTCCCAGAATCATGGTGGTTAGATATGCCCTGGGAAGAATCCACCCAATCACCTCTAAGCATGGAAAGAGCTCAGGTCTAGTAGCAATTTTCATCAAGGAAGATCTCTCTATATTAGCATAGATGGTTTCTTCTTCAAAACCTATGTCAGGTACTTCTCGGCGCATTATCAATTTGTAAATACCCCCCCATTGATATTTGGGTTCCACACCAACTATGAATTTGGTGTCCTCGTAGGTGTATTCGACCCTGGTAACGATTTCGACTTCGTGTTCCTCTTCAACTACAGGGGCCTTCTTCTTCTGACGTGTAGACATATTAAATTCTAAGGAATTTCCCTCTCATATACAGGAATTTCTTTTAGGTTCTGTTGGGTCATTTCCAGATAACATTTAAAGATAAAGACAACAGTATAAGCGTTTTACCTCACCTATGCTAAACATGAGCGCAGTTATGAAAAATAAGCAAACAATGTTCAAAATCAAATGCTCCTGTCCAAAGACTAAACCCAACTCATGCCCAACAATTTGCATTTTTAACTTAGAAAATCACGGGCGACGAAAATCTTCCTCTTCCTGTCAAAATGAACACAGTCCCGCAACCTCCCTCTCGTCGCTACAACCTACATGCTACGCAAAATACAAAAGGCGCCTAAAACTAAAACCAACTCAAGTGAGGACGCTGCAAGTGATAGCACACTAGAAGACAAGGGGAACCTACTTGCTGTAAACGCTCACTTCATGGTCTGACTGGGGTGATGCAATTCTAACCTAGGATGGTTCGGGGCTCGAATTTGAATTTGAATAGTGTCACCCTAAGCAAGAAGAAAAAACCACATCGCATTTTTGGTTCACGAAGATGAGGGCAACTGAACTATGGAACCAAACTCACAGCCTCCTAGAAGAAAACATCCTGGAAACGCCCCCCCGGACAGCCACACGCAGACTGGGGGAAATTGATGCGGACCATCTGCACCGGTTTCCTCGGCATTTGAATGCGGTTTGCATAACCTCAATGGCCACGAGAATCATCATCAAAAAACTAAGAAACCTCCCCACCGGGAAGCCATACTATTTAAGTCGAAAATATATACAGGTCAAGATGGGAAAACCTATGGAAACGCTAACCGCGGGGACAGAAAAGTAGTTCGACCAATCAAACAGAATGAAAAATGGGCACAAGGGCCTACCTGGCACAGTGCTGCGTGACTGGTGGAGGAAAACCATTGAACTTCCATGGCGGAGCCACCTAGGAGCGAAGGTACCAATAGCGAAAATCTTGGTCTGCTTGAGTCAAAACGACAGCACAGAGAAAAGTCCAAAATAGCAATAAAAAATGAAACCCCCAAACCCCACTATATATACGTCATGGTCAACATGCAATCGGCAGGAAACATTAGATCGTCGGGCAGCAAAAAGGCTATGGGATCGGCGACCAAGGCACTATCTCCACCGCAACAGCGAATGAAGAAAACATCGGAACACCCACAATGGCATTTGCAGGAGAAACAAATCATCACTCACATCAGAGCTCGCGAGACTAAGACCTCGGGTCAATAGATGGTTAGAGAACCATAATTGTGAAAACATCAATAGAATGAGTTCCGCAGACTGACAAAATTGGAGTCAAAATAAACATGCATTAAGCGAATAAATATCGACCAAGCGGAAAAAATAAATAACGCACCCCAAATAAGTAACACACCCCAAATCCTGTTGAGGGGGCACAAACCAAATCTAGTTGAGGGATTCTAGATGTGTGCACCCCCAAGCTGGGTATGTTGTCCCACACCTAGGGGAACCTCAGATGCACCCAGGTCTGGACCTACTGTGTATGTGTACCCCAAGAGCGAGTGTGCATTATGTGTGCTCTGGCTACATTACACTATTGTTTCATAAATCTATAGGGTCATATTTCTGACACAGCGGTCTCTAATAGAATGCTTATTTTTTGTACTAGATATATTTAGAATAGAAACCTTGCATTATAATTATATTAATTTTTCTTCGTATTTCCTAATATAGTTATTTAGATTGGGATTCTTAATGTCATGATTGGTTTTGCAGAGAGAATATTTTAAGCAAGGAAAAATAGATGAGTTCCGACAAATTCTGGAGGAATGAATTAGTCCAGGTACATTATTTTGCTTGAACTTAATGTTAATAAATTTGTTTTGTATGAAAACTAGTATAGAAATGCCTCATTAAAGGATATTATGTGCTTTGGTTCGACAAATTTGTTATGGAAAATAAAGAAAAACTGAATGAAAAGAAATGGTCAATTACTAGTATGCAAGGTGACAATTAATTTTAGGTTGTAAGTGTTATCTCAAAATTAGAACTGGTTCCTTTGGAAAGTTACCCATTTGTTAGAAATATGTTATATATAACACAAAATGTCTACTACTACCAATAAAAAAGACTTTAAATAACTTCTTTTCTCATTTAAATCCCTATGCTTTGTCAGGAGAGCTATGTCTGCATGTGTTGCAAAGGCTACAACTGCTTTAGTGGAGCCAGTGGCAACTGGTGTGGCTGGATAGGATGATGCATATAAGATTTCTGTAGATGAAAATTTTTATACTAAATTCTTTGATAATGACAAGAATTCAGTTAAGGGAAATGAGGAATGTGTCAAAGTATACACATTGATCCAAAAAGAAACAACATAAATAAGAGGTAGTAAGAAACCTGTGGTGTCTTCAGATGGATAGAGGAGTAGCAGATGGATCCATGGTTTAAAGATTCAATGTCCTCTAAGCATATGGATAAATGGCATATTGGAGATAAGGATGAGAGGATTGCAGATGCTAAAATGTCTACTGAATCATTGACTGATCCAAAAATGGAAGAACAAAAGATACAGAGCGTGACTGCACCAGTGTTGCCTTCTCCAAGGAAGCAAGATGTTTCAAATTTAGCTTCAAGGTGAAGACAAATGGTACTGCAACAATGAAATTGGATGGTGTGTCACTATCTATAGAGTTTCATTTAGAAAAAGAAAAAAAGATTATAAAATTGTAAGTCTTATATTAATTAAGTTTTGTTTCAAATTACAGTTTTCTAATCAAAGTTTTTTATAATAAAAATACTTGAAAGAAGAAATCCATAACCTTTGAAAAACTTCTGGCAAATCCCTATTGTCGCTACAATTTGGAAAATATTGGGTTATGTTCAAGTTGCTTTCTAACCTAGGGATTTTATAATGATATTGAATTATATTAGAAGTTTTGTGTAAAAACCTGAGTGGTTAGGGTATGTGCAGCCCTCAATTTCACACTTGGGTGCATTTATGTTTTCCATATTGTGCCTCTCATGCTAATTTTACCCCTATTACCTATGTTTTCGTGGGTGCTAAATCAAGTTAACCTTCTCTATTAGCCTCTGCCTTTCCTCTATTGGCCTCCGATTATTACGGGTCTACGCACTGGATCAATTATATGCTTTGCAACGGGGTATGGAACTCTATATCAGTATGGCTCAAATGCAACTCTATTTTTACCCCTATTAACTCTATTTCCATGGGTGCTGAATGAGGGTAATCTTCTCTAATAGCCCCTGTGCCCTTTCCTCTATTGGTAATGAAACCCTGGAGATTCGCAAAATAATTTAAATTTTTTTAAAATAGAAATGAATTAGGGCATGGTACTCACAATTTTGGGATGAATTGTCTCGACTTACAATTTCTTTTATAATTGGCCTCCTTTTCCGCTACACAGCCACAATCCACTATCCTTAGCCTTCGTGGGTCCAAATTGTTGCTCCCACTGTCTCACTCTCAGGTATTACTCTCTAGCCAAGTTTCTTAGATCATCACTGATCTCTAAATGAGATCGACAAGCACTTGACGAGATGCATAGAGGAAGAAGATTTCTCATGAAGATAAATGAAAATAGCATGGTGTGAGAGGTATTGAAAGCTGAGGTGAGGTTTTTGTTATTGTTTTGTGTTTTATTTTATTTATTTGTTTTATTTAAATATATATGTATTTAAAATTATATATATACTAAAAAATAAATTTAACATAAAATTACAAGTAATACTTAATTTAAAAATATTTAATTTTGATAAGTATACAGAGATATAATTATTAGGTGTTTGACATTATGTGCATAGACTTTGTAGTGGTTAAGATTCATATGGATAAAGGGTTAAATGTGATCATTTTTGGCGATGATAAGGGATAGGGTTTATAGGGGATTAGGAATAGGTTTTATAGGTTTTATATTTTATAAGGGTTAAGTGTTTCAGGTTAGGGATTAGTTTCATAGGAACCTTCGTTTAGTTTCTCTAAGTACTATTCAATCTCCCAACAAAAAATCCCTAACAACTTTTCATTACAGTTGTCATTATCTCATTTTTCTTAATCCTCATCGAAGTGGCCACTCCACTTCCACTAGACATGACCTTCTTCAACATGTTAATAATATCTTCTTGGTTGCAATACTTTGACACCATATACTTAAAGAAGTTGTACACTAGTTTAAACTTTTCATCAAGGCATCCTATCATGTACTAGTTTCTAACCTCTTTTACATATTCCTATCCTTGATCACACATTCATTCCCCTAATACGACCACCTTTGGGAAACTTCAAGTAGTAGAGACAACTATTCCTTAGCAACTACCTGAGGCATTGTACCATACATATTGGCAATAGAGACAACTATTCCTTCTATGTGCTACTTTTACCAATGAAGCCACACCTTCCCATGATATTCCATGACCTGATCATTCACATTGTTCAATCCATATCTTCATCTAGTCAAGATTGTTTGCAATGTATAAATGAATTGCATCCCACTCTCGACCAACTACTTGATGACAATAAACATTAAAATTCAAGACATATGTAGTTTTTCTGAACAAAGTATATGCTCTTAATTGATGCAATAAATTGAGTATGCAATTAGAATATGTACGATATAATTAACATCCACTAGCTAATAATTACCTTTCACCTTCTTCAATATACTTTTCCCCTTCAAGTATTCCCCTTCAAAATTGTTATTGGAGTCCGGATCACAAATGCGACGTAAATTGAGCTTTGATGCTAACTTAAGAACATATTCACTAACATACAACATGTTTTGGTATACCATATATCCTTCCATTATTGAACCCTCAACACGTGCTCGTTGTCTTACCAAACCCTTCATAAATTTCAAGTGCCTCTCAACAATCCACATGGACCTTGAGTGCACATGTCCACACAATTCATTCTCCTCAACTTGGTGTATGAGGTAGTGTTCGTGTGCATTGAAAAATGTCGAAGGTAGATGCTTTTGCATTTCACACATGAGATGAAGAATTTCTCTCCTCCAAAACTGTATATCTTCTTTATGGATTTACTTAGATGTCAACCATCTATAAGTGACGCAAACCAATAATGATAATTAACAAAAAAAAATTAAATTACATAACATGAATTAGTGCACAAAAACCAAATATAAATTATATGAATAATTTAAGAAACACTAAGGACATGCAACTAGTTGCTAGTTACCTCATGTATTTCCCAAGATTATATATACTTGTTTGACATTGTTGTCGAAGTTTTTCAGGAGAGAGAGAGGCAGAACATACTGTGTCAATATACAAACCACGCCATTTTTTAAATAAAGAGTATACAAACAAGAAAACAAATTTATGCAATAAAAAAATAGCCTTGATGAAGACATGCCAATCATGCTTTTGACCCCCAAAAAATCACTTTTCTTTGTTATGATATTCTTCAAGTTCGCACAAAATCCAATGGGAAATTTAATTTTCTGCATTACTTCTTTAATTTGCTACTCCATAAACATCCATGGAATTGAGTTTATATTAATTTGGTCTCCATTTCTATGAAATTGAATGATGCCTTTCATTGCATGGTTGCCTTCTGGAATGTCTTTGCAAACTTTCACAATTTTATCTTTCTCGCTCGTTAGCTCCAGTAGTTGCCATAATGTTTTAGTCACATTCTTTCCAATATGCATTGTATCAAATAGATGAGTAGTTTGTAGGTGCTCCTGAGTAGGGAAACCTGCTGAATTGTATAGGATAATATTTCATTCCTTGTGGAACCCCATTAATTTCTTCATGATCATGAAGGACATCATGAATATTAGTTTATAAATAAATTACAGAAATCGATTATGGCCACTACAATAAATAACTCACAATAAAAATTAAAATACATAATAATTCATATACAATGATCCATATGTTCAAGCTTGATGATTTCTATTGTATTGCATATTCCAAAGGTGAGGTGTCATTCTTTGTGGTATTAATGCATTCTCTTGCTTCCCATTGAAAATATTTTTTTCGGTTGTTCTATACCTGTGATTCTTACATAGGAAATTCCTATACTCATCAAACACCTCCTTTCTTAAGCTTTTTGAGCGACGAGATTTGGTATTAGGACCGCAAACTAGACATGCAAATTTACGCTTTGTTTGAAGTCCTACAATATATAGATTTGGAATATCTATGTAAATTATAATTATATATTAACTATATTAACTAGTTCATATAATTAAATGCAATTAAAGTGGAACTTAAAAATACAAACCACCAAAATGGGTTAACCCTGGGGAATCATGTATTGTCCATACAACCATTGCATGGAATTGAAATTGCCTTTTTCGTATTGGTATAGATACGTCATACACAGTGATTCCATTCCATAACTTTTGTAGCTCATCTATAAGAGGTTCTATATATACATTCATATCTTTGGCTTGGAACTTACCTGATTGATTTGAAGTACATATAAAATATATAATTATGAGAACCATTAATATATATAAACCATGCACAAGAATAAAATAATATNAAGATTAAATGTGCTCCCTGTTTATTGAAAACCATGGAGGAATTTTATTATTGATAACAAAAATAGGCCACACCCTATAAATGGATTTCATCTATGCAAATGGATTAACACCATCTGCTACCAAATAAATCCTAAGATTATGGGGTTCTTCTTTAAACTGAGGCCACTTTTCCTCCATGTCTCTAAATGCAAAACCATATGCATGCATTTGAATAGCATCATCTTGACTTATGTTCTTGGCATGGTAATCCATAAACTGTGCTATGTTATTGCACTTGCACAGTCGTTGCAAACCTGGAATAATGGGAATATAACGAAGAACCCTGTGAGGAACCTTTTTTGTTTATTGATTTGTTCAATATCTATTATATGAAATTCCAAAAATTCTGTTGCAAATTCATGTTGATTATAATAAATAACATGGTCATCGAGGAATGCATGCATTGCTTCATAATGCATTCGAATCTTTTTCATGATGGAAGATAAATATCGATATGTGCGAGGTAAAATATTTGATGTTGGTAACAAAAATTCAGCTATTAAGCTACATCAAATAAAAATAAAAATAGAGTTGATATAATATATAAATAATATTACCGAAACACACTTCATCTGTATTAGATTGAATTATGAATTAAAAATACAATTATTAGAGGAATAAAGATAAAATTTATCACGATCATATATATATCTGATGGATTATTTTACATACTTTAGCATCTGTGTGATTGATATGTTTGAAAGACCATTCACAACCTTCAAGTTCATTATCAACAATATAGAATAGAGAAGATTTGTTTTGGAGCCTTCATAAAGGGGTTCATATGTTTTATTGAGAAGAGGTATATCGTAACATCATCAAAGTCATCAATATTTTCATTATCATCATCATCGTCATCATCCATTCTAACATTAAATGAGGATCAATGTATTTGTACGATCATATTCAATTATGTTATCAGTATGATTATCTTCTTCAATATGAGCATTCAATTGTTCTCCATTAATAATAGATGATCCATGATCCTTCAGTACTTGTTCTGAAAGCACTTCCTTTGGACTATATGTCGTAGGATGTATTTCCTTTATAAATACATGAATACATCAATAGATATAATTTAATATAGGAAATATTAAAATAAGACATACATTTACCAAAGCAAAAAATATAAAAAAAAATTTATAATGCTAAACCTACAAATGGATGAAATTCATTCCCCCCCTCAGCGTGTCCATGTTCCCTACAATGTTTTGTGGATGTTGCAATGAATATTCTTGTCATCTTAAATCCCTTGCATTGACTACATGGACAATAACATTTCCCATCACCCCTTCGTTTCACTGCATCCCATAGTCTAGAAAGCAATTGTCTATTTTGTTCATTTGGATCAGGAATATTGCTATTTGAAATTTTGTCACAAACTTCGTGAATGAATATTATTGACAATCTTAAAAAATCAAGTTCCACGCATCACAATTTTATCAAACGGTTGTTTGTCGAAGAATAAAAAAATTCTCGCAAACTGTCTGTTGAAGAAAAAAATTCCCCAAACCAGCCATCGAAGAATAAACAATTCCTCAAACTGTCCATCGAGGAATAAATAATTTCCACAAATCATTTGTTTCTTCTATAGAAAACATGTCAGAATGTTTAAAAATGTTTATATTTATAATTCCACTATCGTCGAATATCCGACTATATGAACCTACTTATCGTTGGAAATATTCCTTTATATTATTGGGAAAAAATAGCATGGGCTCGTTGAAATTTTGACAACCATCCCTTCACCACTCGTCTCTTAACCAATGAACATCCATTCACTATTCATCGGAGATCTGACTAGCTAACATTGCTTTACCGACAACAAGCCTCATTGAAAAACCTACGAATATGAAAGTAAAAAAATCGATGATGATGCAAGACAACAAAAATAAATCGAACAAAATAATTCTTTTCATCATTGTAATCCGACAAAAACATACTTTACGTCAGATGTCGTCGGATTCTATCGTCGGATTCTGGGCTCAATTCATGTTGTGTCTTACTTCCAACTTCCCTACTTCCCTAGGATACTTGATGGATTCCTTATCGGTGGTGCGCTGGTGCAACTGCCTAAAGGCTTGTTTATATCCGCGTTGGCTACTGTGCTTGTGAATCGTTTCTCCCACTTGCAACCCAACACTTTTCTATTGTTTCTCCTCTATCTCTCTTTCCCCTTCTGGTGCCCATGCTATCATGACCAACTTGTTGGTGATTCCCCTTTTTCAGTCGAACTCTTTTCTGCCGCTTCTTCCTTCATATCAACTCGTGCTTTGATTTGGCTACGAATTCCTACCATCATTATTTGTAGTCCTTTTTTTATTCTATGATCATTTTATGCTCCTCCTCCTTTTGTATCCCACATTTCCCAGAGCCTTTGTTGCTAGAATCCTATCATTGTTCCCATTAGCTATGAATGAATCTCTATATAAGCCTAGAGTCATGCCATCTCATAACTCCTTTTGGATGCTCTCCGGCTACAAATGTCTCTTGTGGCTGCTACTATCCCAACACCTATGCTGAAACCTCCCTATAGCTAGTTCTCATGCTGATCTCCTCAAGATAAAAATTTCACGAGTCCAATTTTTCACATGCAACGTTATGACGTATGCCAACAGTTGTATGGTCGTGTTTCTCCTGTTTTTATTGTTACTTGTAAACCCTTGTCAAATCGATTTCCCTTGGAGTTTATCTTAATCTCGCTATGATACCATGTTAATTTTTCATTACCAGATTTGATCTAGTTAAGTGATAAACAAAATTACATTAATAATTTAACTCATTACATAGAGAAAAATAAATAGGAAGTCAATAACACATTTTACACAATATGCTTCTGGAAAACCCCAATGGGGGAAAACCAACAAACAATAATTTTTTTAAGATAAAATCCTGGGCTCCCATATTGGGAAAATTTCCCATTGAGGAATAATATAAAGACAAAAGGATAGCCTATCAAACCTGAAGATCAAGCCTTTGTTCTTATTGACTTCTAATATCTTTGGCACCCCTTTCTCTTTTTCTCTAACCCTTGCCCTCCACACATGACTAAAATACCTTCTCCAAGAAATCAATTTGATATTACACACTCTATGTGGTTGTTTTGTTTATCTCTTCCTCTCCTTGTGCTTCCTCTTATAACCTCTCAATGAAAAAAACCATAACCCTCAATCTCCAAAGTGATTGATGGTTGAGATTATATCTCAAGCCTCACTTAAGATCAATGAATATGAATTAATCTTAGGTTCACTTATCGTCATTATCTGACATTAAGTTAATTAGTGTGCTTTTCCTAAGATAGACAAAGGAAAGAGATACAAAAATCACTTTCTCTCTCAAGCAAGTACCTAGAGAGGTAATTTAGATGAGTCAACACCTGACCTATGTAGAATTACCTATCTGAGCTACAATCATCAACACTTCCTCTTAGAGAGGAAGGTACTTCTCAAAGAGCCACCTAAAACTGGTAATCCCTTTGAATTTGGTACATTGTATCACACATAATCCTGCATATTGGAATCCCTCCAAATATGTTTCTTAGATGCTCCATGATTATTAGAAGTCACAAAATTGATGACACTACTTATCATTGCAATGAAGTTTGAAAACTTCATTGAAGGCATGTTATCCCTCAATGTGATCCTAGGAGCCTTCTACTCCTAAGAATCCATTAATATCATCTCATACCAACTAGGTATCCCATCAGAATTGGAAGGGGCTAACTCCCTCTTCCCCTCTAAAGGTTTTCTCACCACATTGGAAGTCCGTGAACTTTGCTCACAATTCGAAGCCTTTTGGTCCATTAACTTTGTCACTAATATTGATCTATGATCCAAAATTCCCTTGGATACAACTACAGGATTTCCATATAACCTATATACTTTTCATTCTCTAGCGCCAAGAACTCATGCCGAGTCTATGCTAGATCTCTTTGTTTGAATAAGAACTTGATCACTCTCAAAAGAGATGATGTATGTATTATCTTCTAATGCCTAAACTGGGATCAAATTCATCTTGAGATATAGTACATATGTTACACCTAAATCTCGTCACCATCCTGATCATTGTAATGTCCCTTTTTTGGAATTTTATTAAATGACCAATTTTTCACTTTTTCCCCAATTTTGACCTTAACTAGTCTTAGTGTCTTGGTCTCCAAATCAGCCCAATTGCTCCCAAATATTCATAGAAGGTGTATGAATGATATAATAACTCAATTATGATGTTAATGTATGTTTTTTTACCTCCCAATTACTCTTCCAAACTTTTTTAATGTTCTGTTCAAAGTAGGAGTCTTTACTAGCAAATTGGGGCTCCAATTCCCCCTGGGTAATTACCGAAAATGGATTCACAAATGATCCCAAATTCACTTGAATTTATGAACAGAGGCTGGGTATGTGTAAGGGAACTTTTAAAAGTCTCATATGCATCATGTTTCAGTTTATACAGGCTTTTATGACTCTTTCCAAAGCAACTCCCAAGTCACAATTTCGACCCTTGGGAAAAATGCACCAAATCTTCTCCCAATGCAATAAAAATGAGTAAAATGGATTCCAATTCTCAAGTACTGAACATGAGAATTGAAATACATATTAATTATATTCCTTCCATCATACATTTATCATATCTACATTGCTCCATTCGAAATAAAAAGCATTACCATGGCATACATCAAAATAGAATGGAAATGATCATTGTTTGCTCATTATAAGTCATTTTGACATACAAATCTTGTGAATTTCAACTTGAAAATTTTTGAGAATGAATAAAATATAATATTTAACTGATTCCAATCATAAATGGACAATGAAAGGCTCTCCCAATTCGATATCACTAGCATTACAATGGTTCACAACAAGATAGTGGGGAAATGACACTATTTCTTCATTGTTCAACACTTTTACATGAATTATTTTGGGCATTTAAAATTAAGAGTATTATGAACATGAAATACAGAGCATATACATCATAACATAAGATAATGGGCATTATAATATTCCCCAAAGAGATCAATATCTCACCCAAAGCGCAATCCCGCCATTGGCATGAATATGGTGTGAAAACTGGAAATAGTTGAGAGAGTGTTGCAATAGAAGAATCCACATGATTTCATGTCTCTTAAACCTATAAATAAGAATCCATTAAAGCTCCATGAAATACTTGAGTGGCCTTTCCAAACACCAACTAGGATGGGAATATTTCACCCTCGAAATTGGCTTAAGCAAGAAAACTAGTCATCCACTAGCTCTCACAATTCACAAATGAGAAAAAGATTTTTCTCATGGATTATCCCTTTATTTTATAAAAATTATTGGTCTTATAAGGTTCCAAATACATCCATAAACCAAATCCAATTTGAATTGGTGTGGCTGCTCATGCTATGCCATGTGGCCTCTCTCTTCACCTTCCATCTTCTCCCAAATTTAAGTAGGAGCCTCTTGGCCTTCTCCAACTCCCAAATTCGACCTATAAGATAATCTATTCAATATTGACATGTCATTATGTCAGTATGTCAGCCTTCAGGTCTGACTTGTGTTATAACTGTCATAGAATCTCCATCATTGATGTCATAGATGTCATAAATGTAAGGGGAATCTAGCCAAGTGTCCATGAAACTCCCATTTGGATCTTCCTCTCCCATGTAAGTTACAATTAATCCAAAATTATACCTATGAAGTATATGTACAAGTATATTAACCTCATAATCCATCCCAAAACATTAGGCTTCCTATAGATTCGAAATTACAAGAGGATGCCATTTAACATAGGAATTCTAGCTTGAGTGAGCCCCATAGTCTTCGTTCTCCATAGCCATTTCATTTTTATCTTGTATTTATTTAATAAGATACATTATTAAATATTTATCCTTTTCTAATGTCTAAACATAATTTATTATCTCCCTTATTCCAAATCTCAAAGCTTCCACCCCCAACCTAGTAAACTAGTGATTTTCCTCCTTGGCAATTATTTGACTTTTAGCATCCCTTTGACAACTTTCATGAATATGGAAAATGTTATGTGGCCATTGTGAACCAATGAAAAATTTGGGACATTACAATCATGAGATAGGTATCTCAATGTTTGCTCCATTCCCTCAGATTTTGAATGAGATAATTGAAAGAAGGAAGATTTTCCCTTTGTATTTTTCCATATTTTGAGCCACCATCGCGCCTTGCCCGTTTACAAGTGGCGTTACCAAGACAAAAATGCACCTTTCACACTTGAAAAGTGGAGTGCATCCACTTATTTCCTTTATACAATAGGAATTACCCCCCTAGCAATGCTCCTTTCCCTTCTGCAAAGTGCGGTGATCCTACCAAAAATGCAAAAAAGAGAATATCTTAAGGAGTTCCTAGAATAAATCCTCGTGGACCCTCATCCCAAAGAATATGGACATGTGGAACTCGAATTCCCCCATACATGGATGATCCCTTGACTAGCTTCTCCATAAAATATTCAACCTACCCTACCCCTTTTGGCCTTTAAATGCACCCTTACCCCTCATAGTTAAGGGAGGAAGAAGAGTGTAAGAGCACCCAAATGTTGGCCAAACGATGATTATACTCTTTTATGCATTGGATCTAGGTGATGCATAGAGGCAAGCTGTTCATAGGGAAGTCTTCTCAACATCAAGGCTTGGTTGTAGTTTTCTCGTCCTTTTTATTAATACAAATGTGTTTCCCTTTCCCATGAATAATTTGTGTTGATGTGAGTTATTCATTGCTTTTCTCCTTGATCATTAGCATAGAATGTTATATTCTCTTGTTTCTTTCACCTCTTGTGTCTTGTCTTGATCATGCTTTTGTAGGTACAACTGATCATGAAGGAATTCAAGAGACAACGATCACTTTTGTTTTGAGGTAATAAATATTGGAATTCAAGTGTTTTAAGAGTCTAGGGAGAGGATACATTGTTGTGATTCCTTTGTTCTAGATCGATACCATTTGGACTTTGGAAACAATCTATTGTCTGCACAAACTAAAGAATTTTCGCAAAATGAAGTTGGCGATTCCACTGGGGAATGAATTATGAGTCTTTGAGTAATTTGGAATCTTGATTTTCTTTTCAAAATTGATAGATTTGCTTTGCATTTGATAGATATGCTCTCGATTTAGTAAATCTGCTTCTGATTTGATAGAACTGCCTCTCCTCACCTTTAGATATTCATGCTTTGGCTCACTGGGTTTTCCCAGCTGATATTTGGATTCATATTTTTACTTTAACTCACTTATTATTTCATGTTTTTGTGTTTTCAAATCTCAAATTGGACCACCGTGCCTGGGCTGTGTGCTAAGGGAGGGCACCATGCTTATCCTTAGTGAAACTTGTGGTGCCATCGCCTTTTTCTAGTTAACAAGGAGCAATGCCACCGTTCCATCTCTATGTTAAAGGTGCAGTATTGGAATTCCAACGCTCTGGTTCAAGCCAGCAACTCGTGGTACCAGGTAAGATTTTGAACTCCATTCTATTATTTGATTCTTAGATACATACTTCAGTCTTTAAAAGTATAGTTCTAATAGTTACAATGATCATTTAAATTCTGGAAGTGATTTTATTCTTGATTTGCTTTTCTTTTCGAGAATTCTAATTGATTTTGGTCCTTGGAGCTTCATAGTTGTATTTGACTAAGATTTGGCATGTTGAAAAGAATTTGGTTTGAATAGATATATGATCTCTGTTATTTTAGGAAAGAAAAAGAAAAGATCCTTTTCATTTCTTCTTTTTAGTAATAAATTACTTTTGTGTGCCTTTCCTTTTACAATTTGTTTTGAAAAATTCATAAAAATTCTTGTAGAGAAGGACCGTTGATTAGTTTCGTAGAATCTCAAGCGTTCTTTTTTTTTATTTTCCTTCTTGTTATAATGAAAACAACAAAATATTTTTTCATTTAGTTTCATCTTTACATTGGTTGAGAAAATTTGAAATCTTTTGTGTGAAAATTTTTAGTGATCTTTTTTCAGTTCTTCGTTAGAGATCTTAATTTCTTTTCAATCGAAGTAGAAGACTTTGTTTTGCTTGTGTTAGGAATGGAAAAAGTATTAGTTTGATTTCATTTTTTGGGATTTATTTTTTATTTTAAAGAAAAATTGAACCTCTTTCCCTCTCCTAGGTAGGGAATCCATTAAATGATAAAGTGAACGATATGCATCTTCATATTTGCATGGTTTACTTGTCAGATATTCACCTCATGCATTCACCTAACCGTTCAGATAAAATCAACACATTAGCATAGGGTAATTTTTTTAGGAAGGTGTGATAGGTTATAGATGTGTTCCATCATCTTTAATAGTAGTATTCATCGTTATATTCTTGCACTGCATCCCGGGGATTGTACGGTTGTTCCACGTACACGTTGGTATATAGAACGTCCTTTAATGTACCCTTGTGGTATGTAGAAAGGTACTTCACGTACCCGACGATATATTAGAAGGCCCCTTTCATACGTTTGTGTATTAGAAAACACTACTACGTATTGGAGCTCCCATGTACCTTACGTATATCAGGAGACACCTTTATGGATCCTGAGGCCATCTATGCAAAAACCTTTTGTCATCTTATTGTTGCAATACACTAAGAACAAAAATCAGAGAAATACTACGCAAATACCATCTAGGTAGTTGGGTATTCAGGTAAGGGTATGGTCCCAATCCTCCTTGTCGTGCTCTACTATTGGACCTTGCGGTATATCACAAGTTGTGATGGTTTGAAAAACCCTATGAGGATCCAGACCTTTAAGCCACTCCTCTCACATGTTTGTTTGTTACCTTAGTTTGAGTATTGTTTGTTTTTTCTAATTTAGTTAAAGTTTTTTTAGAAATAGTTTGACCTATCAAGCTAGCTGAATAGCCTTGGAGAAGATCTCGTAAGATACAAGGATTATCACCAAAATATCCTTTTAACCCTACCACCCAATCTCCTATGGACCAAGAGATGGATGTTAATTTTGATGCAGGAATTGGATCTCTTCCGGAATCGGTAGAAGTTCCCGTGATGGAAGAACAAGGAGAGTTTTCTATAGGGTAATTTTTAAGGGTGAAATTTCGCCAATTGGCTATATTTTTGGTTTTTTTCAAAAAATAAATTTGCTATTTGGTCATTTTTAGTGTTTAATATCGCCTATATTTACATAATTTTTTTTGTTTTATTATAATATTCACCAAAATTTACACATTTCATTGTTAATTTTATGTTTCATATTTAATATTCTCCTACATATCTTTAAGCGTGTTTTTTTCAATCCAAAACAATCACCTAGAATACTATACTTGAGTATAATATTAGAATCCTTAAAAAATACCTTGTTTTTCTCTCCCTACAAATGTTCCTATCACTGACTACTCATTTCCATTGATAATGGAACAATCCTCTTCTTGAAATCCATATTTTGCAGTACATACTCCTATAGGATCAATGTTGAACCAACCAAATCCAAATTATCTAGTTTCTACTATGTTTGGTCCAACTGCTCCATTCTAGGAAACCACTCTAGGTGAAGCTAACTCTGAATTTGGTTCTACTAGTTTCATTAGTGTATCCTCTATGGAGTTAAATCCTACCACTAGAAGAGGTTTTCTTTATATTCTTCTGAGTCATCTCCTCGGTATATCCTTGAACATGCCGTATAGTCAAGTTGTAGCTAATGCTCCTCTTGCTCCCACAGTTACTAGACTTATTGCGCACTCTATTAAACACACCACTCCAGTGGTAGTTTCACAATCTGCCCTGAATCTATAATTAAATAATTCATTGAGAAGTGCTTCCATAAGTTCCATGATTTTTCCTAATGTAGTTGGAAGTTAGTCTTTTCCTTCTACATCCTATAGAACTAGAGGTATTATGTCCTCGTTTTACATAATGTTTCAATAACTATGTCTCCAGTTGTAGGATCCAGTGGAACTAGTGGTTATGTTTTGTAGAAATAATAGATCAATTGTATGAGCAATGATGCTAAGAAGAAGCATAGGAAATAGATCTTGCTACTAAGAAGTCTCACAAGCATACACAGGAAAAATAGAGAGAAGAAAAGAGACCGAATCACATGAATGGAGAGATGAATATTGGTGTGTATCCTTCCATTGAATAATGATGAATAATAGTGTACATAAATAGTACATCCCTCATAGGAAAATTGAGTTGTACGGAGACAACTCATAAAGCTCAAAAAGGTTGACTTACCAAAATATAGAAAACCCCCATAGGTGGCTACAGCACTTCCCAAATCTATCAAGGACCTCAAGAATTGGAAAAAGCATGAGCGAGTTGTCAAGGGAGATGGAAAAACATGCTAATCCTAGAAAATGGATAAAAAATAATGGAGAATGGGTTGGAAACAAACGCTGCCAGTTTCCTAGTTGACTAGCTTTTATCTTATCCATAGAAAAATAGAAAAAACAAAATAAAGCAGAATCTGTTGTAAAGTGTTGTATACTAATTCTGGACGGTCAAAAGGTGTTCAATATCAACCCAGAATTATAAATAAATCATTCCTAGGATATAGATGGCATGTATTGACTTTAAGGTGCAAGTGGATGCCAACTAATTAAGCTAGTGGGTGAATAATTAATCAAATAATGATTAATTATTTTATCCTAAGTTATGAGTGGGTTTAATAAATTCCAAAATTTTCTTGTTTCACAACCTCCTGCATCTGCTTTGGATCAACCTCAACATCCTTATTTTGGTAACCAGTACTACAATGAGACTCACTACAATAACCCTTTGTATGCACCTTATCCAAGTGGTGTTTCAAATCAATAGACACAACCTTCTTATGTACCTGAATCCGAAACCAACCCTAGTTAATATTTAGTAGGGAAAAACATGCCCAACTACCAACAATATGTTAGTTACCATAGATAAGCCCAACCAACGTATTTCCCCATTGGATTTCCCATGCCGTATCAGTATTACAACTACCCACGGCCAAATATGAAACTTCTTATTTTGGGAACATTGGATTTTCCAGACTTGTTGAAATTGATAAATGATCCCATCTTACATGACCCTTTGTGCCCAACTATGCTAGTTAAGTTGTCGTCTAAAATTCCAAATTTTGATGAAAAACAAGGTGAAGATCCCAAAAATCATGTAATGACATTACATCTATGGTGCTTATCTAACTCCTTGATGGATGATTCTATTCATCTATAGCACTTCTAGATAAAATTTATTGGAACAAACACAAAGTGGTATATAGAACATCCTCAACACTAGTTTGTATACTTTAACTCTTTTGCAACAACATTCCTTACACACTTTCATATACCTATCTGTTATGAGACTAGTACCGATCTTTTTAATTCTCTCCTAAAAAACTTCTCCACCCACATATCTGATCACATTCATGAGTGGAGGAGGAAACCAAGGTTAATCAAATATCCCATCTAGGATCATTTGTTAGATTACTAGTTCACTAAGTCATTTTTTCCCTCCATCGCTAGATATGTGGCCATATGAGGTGTTGTTACCAGGGAATAAGATATCAGTTGTGCACAGTAATTGGACTTGGTTTAATCCCAATATGGAACTTTGTATGACTTTATCCCTCACCCTCCTCATCTTGGTAGTGATCCTTCCAAACCACTTTCCAATCCTCCTGTGGATGGTGTTGTAGGTTCAATCCAACCCCAATCCGCAACGAAATCCACCAAGCAAATTAGTTCTTCTTCTAAAACCACCTCAACTAGTACTGTTTCCTCCAAGGTGAATGCAATCCAATCCTCACAATCACCTGGGAACAAAAATAAGGGTAAAGGTAAATGCAAGTAACCCAGAAACCAGTAGGAGAATCCAAATACTATGACTTCAGAGAATGAATCAAAACATAAATAAAAAGATAAGTATCCCTAACTCTTGTTTGGTCATGATCACTTCACTGATGAGTGTCCCAGTCGTAAAGATATTAATAATTGTTTAAAGAATAATCCTGTGTTGCCATTGTTAACTGACCCTTTCCCATCACAACAACAATTTATAGACAATGTGTATTTACATGGTACCTCTTCTTCCATGGAAGAAATCAAAATGATGTATGCCGACATAGTTGGGTTAACTATGAGAGCATAGAAATATGAAAAGCTTCCATAGAAAAATGAAGAGGGTGCTCCTTCTACTAATCCTTCTTCTTCTCTTCCTCCTTCTGCTAGCTGTCTCACCATTAAAAAACTGATTCTTAACGCAATTTTATGTCCTCCAAAGAGTACGATCCGTAAAGCAGTGTTTAATCGTAGCACTCGAGCTGCCCTATTTTATAATATCGTTGAAGATCTGGCTCAGGAACCTTGCGCTATGTCCACTTTAGAAGTACTCAAAACCTGTCCTTCTGAGCGTAAAAACTTGTTGTCATCTCTTGGGGCTTTAGATCCGGAGAATTCAAACACTATTACCTTTAATTTGGAGAACTTTAAACCGAGTTTATCTCACCAACTCGCTTTTGAGATCGTGACCAAATTGATTGGTAGGAATTTTCATCATACTATAATAGACAAAAAAATCCTCCACCTCGGTGATATATATGTCTTGTTGGAGATCCATTTGTTCTCTTGAAGTTAATCGTTCACCTACCACGTTAAAATATTTTTACAAACGAGGTTTTCGACCCTACGGTTTGTTACCAGCTTTATACATTAAACTAGGGGGAAAAAACATTTCTATTTAGGTAGAGTTGGTCGAGGTGCCTTTATATAAAACCTTTTATTTGGAATGAATTTGTTCTATTCCATGACAGAAGTCGCCTCATCGGTATTTCATTTTCTCCAATTTCCCCACCAAGGAAGGATTGTAACTATTGACCAACTCGATTTTTGTTCCCCAAATGTTACTTCCACCACAACAAACAATGTTCCTTTTTTTGGGAAAATTACTCCTTCTATATCATAATGTAGAAGTCGGGCCTTTAACAGAATCTGCCCTTATGGGAGTCTTTTCATCTAATTCCCCCCCTACATCTCAATTTTCCTCAGTGAATTTGATATCCTCCACTGCCGATGACATGTCAAAAGGTAAGAAAATTTCAAATGTACCTTCTCTAAGTCCTCCTAAAGTACTATATGATGCTATCCAATACACTTCCAATGCATATATCGATGACCACCATTTGGTAGCATCATATACATACCATCTTCCTTATTGGTTAGATTCTCCTCCCCTACCCTTGATTATCTTTTGCATACTTTTCCTTCAGATGAGTCCATCATGGAAATAGTGAGTTGGGATGAATCTCCATGGGAAAATCATCATCATAGATCCTCTTTCCTTCCTAATTCCAATTCGGTAGAGCCTGGTTTTCTGTCGTTCATTACTTCCTATATAGTTGAAAATCCTCAATCACCTATGCTCATGCAAGGTACTAATTCTGAAGGGAACCTATGTAATGTTACTCAAACTATCCCCATAGACATATCAGTGAATCCTAGAATTGTTGAACATGTTCACATAGGAAAGAACTGTTCAATAGCTGAAATTGAAATTTATATGGCCCTTTTCAAAGAGTTTCGAGATGTTTTTTCTTGGAGCTATGAGGAAATTCTTTGTATTGATCTATCAATTGTTGTCCATGAGAACAATACTTATACAATCACAAAACCTGTCAGGAATAAACTTTGTCAGGTCCACTCTCAAAAATTTGTAGCTATCAAAGTCAAAGTTTAAAAACTTCTGAAGGTTTGTTTTATCTATCCCATGTCGTTGACTGAATGGGTGTCTAATATTGTTCCTGTTGTGAAGATAATGGCACTATTATAGTTTGCATCAAATTTTAGGGATCTGAATAAGGCTTGTCCTAAAGACAACTATCCTACCCCCTACATCGATCAGATTGTCGATAGTTTTGCTAGAAGCGTTATGTTTTCCTTCATGGATGGATTTTTTGGCTATAATGAGATTGAGATCTTTCCCTCCGATCAAAATAAGATGGAATTTATTTTCCCATGGGGAAATTTTCTGTACTGCAAACTTCCTTTTGGCTTAAAGAATGTTAGAGCCACATTTCAATGAGCCATGTCCTATGCTTTCCATGATATCAAGCATATAGTGGATCCTTATTTGAATGAACTACACGTTCATTCAAAAGAGAGAGGAGATCATTCCCGATATCTTAGAGCCATTTTTCTTCGATGTTGCCACTATAACATTTTTCTTAATCCGCATAATTTTTTTTTTCATGTAGAGACTAGATGTTTGCCTGGATTTGTTGTTTCCGGGGATGGTGTTTGTATCTATCCTTTGAAAATTGCAGCCATTGTGGCCTTACCCCCACCCACCAATATCACAGAACTTCAAAGTTTGAAAGGGAAGGAAAAATTTCTACGTCATTTTGTATGTAATTTTGCATAAAAAATGCATGTGTATTTGTGATTATTGGAAAAGAACACTCTATTCATTTGGGATGCTCTAGCTCAACAAGCTTTCGACAATTTGAAACATGCAATTACACATTATTTTGTATTGCATCCTTCTAATTATTTAAAAGACTACCTGCTATATCTTGCAACTTCCACTACTATCATTGGTATGGTCTTAGTACAAGAAGATACAAACGACCAAGAACATGTGATATATTCTTTGTGTAAGAGTCTATTAGATTCCGAAACACTATATTCACATGTTGAGAAGTTGGATTTGGCTATGGTCACATCCGTTCAAAATTTCCATCACTACATTTTTCTTCAAATGACTACTGTTCTTGTGGACTTAAACCCCATGTACTATATTCTAACTTGTTAGGTACTGGGAGAAATACTCTCATTGGATAGTTATCCTGCAAGAGTTTGATCTTCAGTTTGCTAAATCTACTTCCAAAACGTCCTTGGTATTTGCGAAATTAATGTGTGACCTTCCCTGTGCTACTATGGAAACTATGCCCATTGACTCACTTCCATATGAGTTTTTGTTCCTTATTAGCATGAACGGTCCCTAATATGGAGATATCATTGTTTATTTCCAAAATCAATGCTTTCATACTAACTTGTCTCAAGATGATCATCGTCGTATTCGACATCATGCAAAATATTGCCTCATTATAAACGACCCTCTATATCGACGTGGTATCGACTCTATCTTACGATGATGCTTCACCCACAATGAGGTTGATCAAGTTTTGAATTATTTCCACTCTAGAGCATGTGGAAATCATCTTTATGGGATGGATATAGCCCAGAAATCTTTCCTGCTGGATATTTCCATTCTTCAATATTCAAATATTTTCATGAGGCGGTTAAGAAATTCCCACACTGCCAACTATTTTATCCTAAAAAGTGCACCCACCCAACTCCTTTACACCCTGTCATTGTCATTGTCCCTTTCTCCAAATGGGGGATTGAATTTATGCACTGTACGCCTACCTCAGCTGGGGGCATGGTTACATCATTACAGTCGTTAATTACTTCACGAAATGGGTTGAGGCAATGCCTACATATGCTGAGGACGATAAGTCTGTTGTTCTATTTTTATTCAATCACGTTATTTCTAGGTTTGAGGTTTCTCAGGCCATAGTTATTGATCATGGATCTCATTTTCATAATCAAATGATGACTGAATTAAGTGCTAAGTTGGGTTTTATCCATGAAAATTCAACTCCCTACTATCCACAAGCTAATGAATAGGTTAAATCCATTAACAAGGTGTTGATGCCTGGAAATTCGCAGGTAACAACAGTTAGGAATTCTCCCCAGTAAACGTTCCCAACTAGCCCGTTATTGTTTGGTATGGGGAATTTGTCCGGTTTACGGTTCAACTACCGTAGGTCAAGTAACAAAATTAAAGGTTTTACCGGTTACGGCTAGGTCCATCGTGTATATATATATATATTTTTTGAATTTAAGTATGATATGCAAGTGCCTATCTAAGAATGTAGAGTCATAGAGAATAAGAGGAGCGGTCACAATGTGATGTGCAGGTTCTTACCTCTCGTCTTAACTCACTCACATCTAAATCACACACAATAAGAAACAAAAACTATCTAACCTATCCCTAGGGAGCAAGATTATCATTTATAAATGAGTAATGTATTTCTATGCATGCATTAAGAAAAATCACAGATAGTTGTTATTTAATTCAAAATACATGAAAATTAATAGATATATGAACAACAAGATAGCTCATTGTTTATGAAAAGCCTTCATTACTCATAGCAGAAATTTCATAGAATAAACTAGAGCACATTCATAACAAGAACATAGGTTCAGAGAGTTAGAACGATCTCATAGTTAATGGACAACAACTGAAAATGAAATAGTTCACATTCAACAAATCCATAGCACAGCATTTGAAATATTCCACCAAGCTTTCTCCAACATGAAACTTGTAATTCTTATTGCAAAAGGAAATAGTTCTTCTTACAACATAGTCTCACAAATCTATCTAGGAAAAAGTCCTTTCTTCTATCTAACTCTCCTATACTTATACTACAAGCAAAACTCTTGGGCTACCCCTTAGTGACCTTTGGGCTCCTCCCAACCGTTCAGTCCCACAATTTTGTCTTTTAGTGAGTGCTCATGATTTATATAATACGTTACATTTCAGATTAAGATTTTAAGAGCACTTTTAAAAAAGGGACCAACTTGGTAACTGATGAACTCTTCTCAAGCCTGAGCCTTTGCTGCTATTGATCTGTTTGAGATCTTAGACCCTTACTTTCTTCTTCTCTTTATTCATTTTCTTTCTCTTCCTTCCTTGCCGCCTCCTTTCTTCCACTTTGTCTTCTAGACGCATCTTCTCTACAACAGCAATCACCCTGTCATGAATAACCAATTCTTAGATCACTTAGCATTTGACAAAGTGACACAAACTGTATCAATACATGCATTCTGTAAAATGAACTAAAAAAAATATTAATTCATGCAAAGATAAGGCAAAGACAATCCTGCAAGCTGGGTCTGAAAATCGTCTAAATCTACTGTCCAAACAAAAATCACAAACACGATAAAACAGGCTCTCTATCTCAATCCAGGCCGCATCTGGACCAATTTGAAATCCTCCGATGAAAACAATGAATCATAACAAAGTAACCGCCAATCCAAAACCCCAAACTGTGCTCTCCATCTTGGAGAAAACCACCATGGAAAAAAAAGTAAAAGAACACAAGAGAGGCGGGAAAACCGTCACCGGCAGGAAAAATGCTAAGCATTGGGCGAAAGCCTCCTCATCGGTGAATAGAACAACTCTGTGTCAGAAGGTTAGTTCACTAAGTCGCCACGATGGTGGAAACCATAAGGACTACGGCTTCTACGACAATAAGACATCATCGACAATCGGAAGAATGGGGAACTAGCTAGAAATGCATCGGAAAGATAGTGTATTACTCAACCGCAACGATGGGAAAAAGTCAAACTACTACTTCCGCTATCAAAATAAAACTTCGGCAAAATAAAAAACTAAATATTGATGTATAGGCATCGGAGATCGGAACCACTACCACTAAACACATAGGCATCAGTGATCAGAAGGACTAACCATAATGCGTCGAAAGAATAGTTCAATACGCAATCAGAGGATCGAAAGACTAACCAGTATTGCGTCGGTATATGAACCAACTAACCATGAGAGAAATAACATACTATATAGCCACAGTAGTAGGAAACAACTAGACTACAACTTCCGCAATCCAAAGAAAACTTCGGCGATAAAAAACTTTAATAACTGCGGATCGATGATTTTACAACAAGGCCTCTGAAATGGCGGCGTCGCTCGAGACTAGAACTCCGACACTTAGCTAAAACATTCCAATAGTGAAAACAAAAGATCATCGCAAAGCAAATAGTTTGAACCACTAAAACTACGTAATCTGCGAAAGAAAAACTAACCATCGGCACGTTCTTTATCTGTCCTCTGAAACAGTGGTGATATAGAGGACTAATGCTCCACCAATGATAAAATAAGAATGCTGACAGTCCAAAGAAAAAATGAAATAAAAGCGCATCGATGAAAATAATAACTATCCATCGGGAAGTTCATTACTTACCCTCCGCAACGGCGGCTACGTAGAGAACTACCACCCCGATCCAGACATAAATAAAATTTCGACAACGATAAAGGAAATCATTTTAAATAAAAAAGGCCATCAATTTCAACTTCACAGTCAAAAGCATTATTCTGAACAAAAGATAATCATTCAACTTCCGAAAGTGGTAAACAATTTACCTCAATTCAACCTTAAAACAAAGTTCAGTAATCCCAAACAAATCCAAGCAAGATAAAATTAAAAGGAGGGTCCAAAATTTTAAAAAATTTGGGAAATAGTTGCAGCTGCAACAATTGGTGACTATCTGGTGAACCCAGATATTTGGACAATTTCTTCCTTAAGTAACAAACTATTTGACAATAAAACTAACATGTTGAATTCTTCTAGATGTCTGGATTTCACAAATGGCAAATGTATGTACTTTTAATCATTGATGATAGTCTATTTTAGGAAAATGGAAACCAAGATTTCAAAGTCAAGATAACTCTTTTGAGGCCAGGAATATGAGTTTCATTTTTTACCTATGTCTTTGGATAGCGTCCAACTTGGACACCATAGGATTGTAACATATGGTAAACATAAATATTCATTTGTTCCTTATTCCCATGCCATTTTGCACTTTTTGTGCTTTTGGACTTTTGTCCTTTTTGAGTCCTCCTGCGTGCCTTTCTTTCTGAATTTTTATTCAGGCTCCTCTATCCATAGTTTCCTTTTGTGTGAGATATATTTAATTTTCAGCTCATGGACAGAGAAGAACTTTGGCAATTTTGTACTCATATGGTTCAGTACTTTGTTTTGATACACATTGCTTTCTTTGGAGATTTTGAATCTTATTTGCCTTTTAGCTTTCAATTGTTAGCATGGGATCATTTATATATAATATATTGTTTACCCTTCTTCCTTTCCCTTGGTGTTTTGCTGTCACCCCCCTAAGACATTTTTAAATGTGAGATGGATGGAGCCTCGAAATAGTATTCTAGACCTTTTGATCCTAAGTTATTTTACAAGAATTAAGTAGGACTTCAATGTGTTCATAAACATTTAGAAAAACAACTCAACTAGAAGAAATTCTTTCAGATAAATCAATAGTACATAGTCTTATAATCAAAGAATTTTGTTAACCAGAATTCTGATGCTCTCCATGCAACCAAAAGTTTGCTTCTTTTATTGAAATCAATCAAAATCTAACTGAAACAAATAGAAATAAAATAAATCAAAAATAAACAACCAAATCAGTTTATTTATGTGCAAGATAATCAAGAAATAAAAACCAAGAAAAATAAAGTTTGAGAACTAAACCACTAACTGGTCAGTTCTCCACCCACCCTTGTAAATCTGGCGGCTTGTAAGTTGAGGGGCTAGGCTTGACTGCAAAATGAAAAAGGCCTACCCATTATCAAAAACTACATCTACTATTTTACAATCAATCTCATCAGCCCGTGAAAATCGAAGGAGATCAGCTTGGGTGTCTGATGTACTGCTAGCTTCTTCTACTTGGTAGTTTCCTGGTTCTAGCTCAATTAGATAATTTCCCAACATAGATTTCACTGGCTCATTTTTTTATTCCAATTGAGTAACATTGTGCTTCATTTGGGGCTCTCTTAATATTTTTATCTGATTTGGAATTTCCTTATGAGGCAACCATAGATGTGACCAATCTTATGCAAAGTACCCATTTAGTCTTGTTAACCAGTCTCGATTCAAAACAAGTCCATAAACATCAGGTATGTCTGCTACTACAATATCAATGTACTGACATATCTTTTCATTGGCAGATAAGTGAATCAGCACATCTTCCATTTCCCCGACTACTTTCAAATTGGTCCTGTCTAGCTAATTAACCTACCAGGTAGTGGGCTTAGGTTGTCCATTTATCTTTTTGCAGACTGAAAGCGGCATAACATTGACTGCTGACCCTGAGTCTACTAAATAATTGCGCACCTTATGGTTTAAAATCTCAAAAGTCAAGAGGAATGGTGGGGTTTTAAACCTAGCCTTACCTCCCACACTTGCTTCAACAATTTCTTCTACAGGTTGATTGTCAGTGGGAAGCTCTTCCTCGAGTACTTCAAGTGCTTTTAACTATTTTTCTTTCTGTTGAGGTACATTACACATTTCAAATAACGAAATATTTTCCTTAGCCCTTTTAATGTCCTCAACAATATCGTACCCCATCTCCGGTGCTTTGAGATTTTCTTTGACATTATCAAATTTATCTTCAATAGGCTTATCAGGCATGTTGACTTGTTTTGATCTTGACTGGTAATGGTAGATTCAGGTATTTTATCATCTGTGTTGTTTTTTTGTCTTTTCTTCATATTCTCTTGAAATTTCTTAATCTTTGGAAGTATTGAATTGTCTTTATTTAACAAACCTTGACTTATTTTTGTCACATTTGTTTTTTATATCTCTTCATGTTTCAGAGAACCTTCGTCTTCCGCATAAAAAAGTGAGACGGTCCCATAAAACCAGAGCATCATCCTCTTGTTTTTCTGTGGATTTATTACCTTTTTCTTCCTCATCATCAGCTTCTGTTATTTTAGAGTCCAATAGCTGATTCATTACTAATGTCATCGAATTGATCCATTGAGGGCAATTTTTTTCAGAATGAGGCTGCTGATGAAAGGTGAAAAAATTATCCGTACCAACCTCGGTTAAATTCATTGATGCAGGACTGTGTGGAGGAGGTTTATATTGATTGTTGTCCTCTCTCCTTTTATAGTAAGGCTTATAATATTTTTGAGCTTCCTTTTCTTTTTCCAAATCTATCACTCTGTTAGATAGCTTCTGCATCATTTTCAACATTTCTTCAAAAGTTTTTTCTCCCGACTGCTCAGGATAATCTTCTATGCTCTCTTTTTCAGCTTCTACCCTCTCGGCTTCCTCATAAGTTTCTGACAATGTAGGTTTGACTGACATCTTGGAAAACATGGTCAATTCAGGCCCTAGAGCTGAAGTATAGTATTCACTCAGAACTTTATCAGATGGTTTATCAGTTGCAGAAAAATTCTTTAGATAAGCAGCAAACCTTTGAGTGAAACTATGCACTTTTTCCTTTCTTTCTTTTTTTAAAGCGCATAACCCTTTCATCAGAGCTGCATGAGTTTTTTGGACTGCATATTTACTTCTAAATATTCTTTCAAAAGTATCCTAGTCTGTGATTGAGTTTGTAGGCAGAGAAAAATACCATGAGGCTGCATCTCCTTTCAGGGTATGAGGGAACAATATGTATACGACATCTTCATGTTCTCCATCCCATAGCCTTTCTGTAGCTAAGTAAAAGCTCTGCAAATGATCATCTACTAAAATCTTTTCACTTGGGTCAAATTTAGGCAACATTTTCTCAAAATCCTAAGGTAAGTCATGCAAAGGAGGTGCTAGGTTTAATGGTGATCTAGCCCTCCAAGCAGGTGGTGGATTTGGTGCATTAGGTGGCTGATTTGTGTTTACATTTTCCATGATTTTAAGTGGAGAGTGAGGTGGTGAATGAATAGGGGTATGAACAAGTGAACAGTAAGGTGTTTCTGGGTCCAACTGATTCATAAGTTGAACAAATTCATGTAAGGTTGTTTCTACCAGTTCTTCAAAATCTTCAACTAACACTGCGCCTTCCAACATAGGACGGTCTTTCTTCCGATCTTCTCTTCTGGGTAAGGTAGGGATAATCGGTAATCCTCCGATCTTCTTCACATAAGCCCTAGTAATTATTCTCAAATCATCAACTACTTCATTATCAACAGGATACAAAAACTCTTTACCTTTCTCTTCAAGAATTGGATTGGGAAACAAACTGCTCTCAGAACTGTCACCGGTGGAATAATCTCAAGAAAATGGGTTTCCTTGGCCAGCCATGCACTGGCGGCCCTCCTTCTAGCACCAAAAACTATTGATGCCTGGAAATTCGTAGGTAATAACAGTTAGGGATTATCCCTAGTAAACATTCCCAACTATCTTGTTACTATTTGGTATGGGGAATCCGTCCAGTTTACATACCGACTACCATAGGTCAAATAACAAAATTAAAGGTTTTATCGGTTACGGCTCGGTCCATCGTGTAAATTTAAATTTTTTTTTGAATTTAAGTATGATATGCAAGTGCCTATCTAAGAATGCATACTGATAGAGAATATGAGGAGCAGTCACAATGTGATGCGCAGGTTCTTACCTCTCGTCTTAACTCACTCGCATCTAAATCACGCACAAAAATAAACTAAAACTAACTATCTAACCTATCCCTAGGGAGCAAGATTATCATTTATAAATGAGTAATGTATTTCTATGCATGCAATAAGAAAAATCACAGATAGTTGTTATTTAATTCAAAATACATGAACATTAATAGATATATGAACAACAAGATAGCTCATTGTTTATGAAAAGCCTTCATTACTCATAATGGAAATTTCATAGAATAAACTAGAGCGCATTCATAAAAAGAACATAGGTTTAGAAAGTTAGAACGATCTCACAGTTAATGGACAACAGCTGAAAATGAAATAGTTCACATCCAACAAATCCATAGCACAGAATTTGAAATCTTCCACCAAGCTTTATCCAACAGAAAACTTGTAATTCTTATTGCAAAAGGAAATAGTTCTTCTTACAACATAATCTCACAAATCTATCTGGGAAAAAGTCCTTTCTTCTATATAACTCTCCTATACTTATACTACAAGCAAAACTCTTAGGCTTCCCCTCGGTGACCTTTGGGCTCCTCCCAACCGTTCAGTCCCACAATTTTTTCTTTTAGTGAGTGCTCATGATTTATACAATACGTTACATTTCAGATTAAGATTTTAAGAGCACTTTTAAGAAAGGGACCAGCTTGGTAATTGATGAAATCTTCCCAAGCCTGGGCCTCTGCTGCTATTGATCTGTTTGAGATCTCAGACCCTTACTTTCTTCTTCTCTTTCTTCATTTTCTTTCTCTTCCTTTCTTGCTGCCTCCTTTCTTCTACTTTGTCTTCTAGATGCATATTCTCTACAACAGCAATCACCCTGTCATGAATAACCAGTTCTTAGATCACTTAGTGTTTGACAAAGTAACACAAACTGTATCAATACATGCATTTTGTAAAATGAACTAAAAAAAATAGTAATGCATGTAAAGATAAGGAAAAGACAATCCTGCAATATGGGTCTAAAAATTCTCGAAATCTACTGTCCAAACTAAAATCACAAACCTGATAAAACAGGCTCTCTATCTCAATCTAGGCCGCATCTGGACCAATTCGAAATCCTCCGATGAAAGAAATGAATCATAACAAAGTAACCGCCAATCTGAAACCCCAAACTGTGCTCTCCATCTCTGAGAAAACCACCATGGAAAAAAACGTAAAAGCACACAAGAGAGGCGGGAAAACCCTCACCGGCAGGAAAAATGCTAAGCACCGAGCGAAAGCCTCCTCATCGGCAAATATAACAACTCTGTGTTGGAAGGTTAGTTCACTAAGCCGCCACAACGGCAGAAACCATAAGGACTACGGCTTCCGTGACAATAAAACATCATCGACGATCAGAATAATGGGTAACTAGCTAGAAATGCATCGGCAGATAAACCAACTAAACATCGGAAAGATAGTGTATTACTTAGCCGCAACGGTGGGAAAAAGTTAGACTACTGCTTCCGCTATCAAAAGAAAAATTTGGTGAAATAAAAAACTAAAGACTGTCATACATGCATCGGAGATCGGAACCACTACCACTAAACACATAGGCATCAGTGATCGAAAGGACTAACCATAATGCGTCGGCAGAATAGTTCAGTACGTAGCCGCAACGGCGGGAGACAGACAGACTAAAAGTTCTGCAGTCAACATAAAAACATCGGTGATTGGAGGCTCGAAAGACTAACCAGTATTATGTCAGCATATAAACCAACTAACCGTCGGAGAGATAGCGTACTATACAGCTGCAATGGCGGGAAACAACCAGAATATGACTTCCACAATCCAAAGAAAACTTCGGCGATCGAAAACTTTAGTAACTGCGGATCGGTGAGTTTACAACAAGGCCTCTGAAATGGTGGTTTCGCTCGAGACTAGAACTATGACACTTATCCAAAACATTCCGATAGTGAAAACAAAAGATCATTGCAAAGCAAACAGTTTGAACCAATAAAACCATGTAATCGGCGAAAGAAAAAACTAGCTATCGATCTGTTCTTTATCTATCCTCTGAAATGGTGGTGATATAGAGGACTAATGCTCTGACAGTGATAAAATAAGAACGCCGATAGTCCAAATAAAAAATGAAATAAAAGCGCATCAGTGAAAATAAGAACTGCCCATCGGGAAGTTCATTACTTACCCTCCGCAACGGCGGCTGCGTAGAGAACTACCACCCCGATCCATACATAAAGAAACTTTTGACAACGATAAAGGAAATCATTTTAAATCAAAAAGGCCATCAATTTCAACTTCACAGTCAAAAGCATCAGTCTGAACAAAAGATAATCATTCAACTTCTGAAAGTGGTAAACAATTTACCTCAATTCAACCTCTAAACAGAGTTCAGCAATCCCAAACAAATCCAGGCAAGATAAAATTAAAAGGAGGGTCCAAAATTTTTAAAAATTTGGGAAATAGTTGCAGCTACAACACACGGTTTTAAAAACTATACTTCGTAGGATGGTGGGAGACCATAAGTCAAATTGGCACTTGACTATTTTCTCAGCACTATGGGCATACAAGACCATTGTAAAAAGAATAAATGGTTTCACGCCTTTCCAATTAGTCTATTTTCTGGAAGTTGCTTTACCTATCAAATTTGAGATCCCATCTTTGAAACTAGCTGTCGAACTTTTTCCCAACACCTCAGTTGAGGAGGAATGTTTTATTTATCTCACAAACCTTGATCAAACATGACAAGATGTTTCTCTTGCTAATGAATCACATAAGAAGCATATTAAGGATCAATATGCTAAGTCAGTTCAACGTTGGGTATTTAATGGAGATATTGTTTTGACTTACGATAAGAAACATGGAAAGTTGGGAAAAGGCAAATTCGAGGCTATGTGGTATGGTCCCTGTGTCATAATTCCAGTCTTTGAGAAAGGGGCCTATGAGCTAGTGGATTATGATGGTAAACCTTTAAGGAAGCCTCACAATGGGATTTACCTAAAGATGTACTATGCTTAAGAAATTTTGGATTGGTACCTTGTATATTTATGTATAGTTAGATTTTGGTGTGATTTGATTGTTTTAATGTGGTTTGAATCTTGTCCTACCCATGAATGCTTATTCTTTGTCATGTTTTGACTATGTAGATGTCTTATTGCAATGGCTTTGTGGATGGTGTCAGTTTTCATACCCTGAATCTTTCTTCAGCAGCTTGGGTACTCTATTCCCAAGCCCATGACCTAGTTAGTTCAGGGGAATTTTTCCTAGGTCCAACTACTAATAATATTGTTGAATATCATGCATTGATAGGATTGTTGACTAAAGCTTCCTCCTGTAGGGTCGATCATATGATTGTCTAGACTCTCAGTTAGTGGTTTCTCAGTTAATTAACGTTTATGCCATCCGCAACCCTGTACTCCTTCATCTCTTTCAGAGAGTACATCTCTTTGAACAGTCCTTCGAGTCTATAACATATCAACATGTTCCAATATCTTTTAGTTCAATTGTTGATTCTCTTGTAAATTACATTCTGGATTGGAATATTGCACATTCTTGACATTTTGATATTTATAATAACATGTAAATTTGTAAAATAAGTAGTATAAAATACGAGATTAATTACATTTCAAAGTTTCCTTATAAGACGAAAAATGAAGTTTTTATATAGCATATATAAGATTTTGTATAAAAATGAGATCCTGAGGCCAAATATGAAGCATGGCAGCTTTCAATATAAGAAGATAACAAAAACACTAAATCCCATGGCTTTCAGTGAACATCCCTACTAAGTGCTAATGATGCTTGTGGTAACACATGATGGCCCTTGCCACCCTACGTAGTAAGCGAACGAAGCATACCAACACACCAGTTATGTGTCGTTGGTACCTTCTTGAAAGGTCATCCACATATATTTTAGGAATTCCCATGGTAATCCTTTGGAGGTTCTCCTCAACCTCCTGTATCTCCTCATCATCCTTGGGATGCACGAGTCTAGATCCTCCTCGTCTGTCAAATGATGAGGATCCCATTGGTATGAATTCTCTGACATATGCATAATAAGGACAATTGTCTCTATACTACACATAAAAATCATTAAAAAAAACATAAAAACATGCATCGTAGTGTCTTTCTTACCAAGGTTCCCCCAATGCTCTCCTTCAGGAAGAGGCAAGTCAGGATCTCTAGGAAAATCGGTACCTGCATAAGCATAATCCTCTACCATCAGTAGTTGGTCCCTCAACCAGTGGAAAAATGGTGCTCTGTACTAGATCATAGGACCAACACCACCATGGATGATTATCACCTCAACCCATCACAACATGTGTGGATCCCTCGCGTTGAGCTCATTGATAGCAAATTAGGGCCTCAAGAGTGGGACCCTCTCTAGAAAGAAGGATACTAAGATAGTTCTATAGCCAAACTGTTTCAACTCACCTATTCGATACTTTGTGAGTTGGTCCCTAAGGACCACCAATAGTCCCTCTTCCCAGTTGAATATTGTAGGAGCCATAGCTTCTAAAGCATAGAGCATGTGTGCCCTAGAATCTTGATGAGTTGCATAACTCCCTGCCACTCGCTACATGGTCAAACAAATGGTCCTGAGAGGTGTGTCCATTACATCCTTGATGGGAATTTTCTCCCCCATCATCTGTGTCCCAAGAAAACAATATTGAACTATGAGACCCTCTGTGGTAATGTCTCCTCCCCTTGGACCGACTAATGATATAGGTGCACCCCTCTTGGAAAATCTAGTGAGGAAACAGATATCCTCCACATCTGAGGTAGGAAAGTTGGCTCCCACCTGAAAATATTGCTACTCGGGATTCCAAATCCTGATCCAGTGATCCAATAACTGAACTTATTCCCTCATGCTTGTCACCTGAAATAAATTTAGGATTCAACACTCCCGAAGCACACTCACTATGTTGTGGTCATTGGCACCATAAATTCCATCCATATAATTCTCCCTCTCCTTACACACCACCATGGTTTCCTTCAAATACTATTGAAAAAACCAAATTGAGGCATTGGAAACCATTAACAATCCTTTCCCAACCTTAAAACATGTTAATTTTTCTTTAGTTTTAATATTTTTGGGCCGGATTGCACCACCGCACTTTGTGTTTTCACATAGATTCACGTGGTGGAATCCCAACACCGTGATTTTCATGAAGGAAATGCGTGGTGGAATCCCAACACCTCTTTTCCTGCAAAAGGAAAGCGTAGTACTGCGAGGGAACAATATCCCCTGAAGGATTGGCCTCAAAATCCCCAAAATATGACCTTAAATAAAAAAAAATAAAACCATGAAAATGAAGGAAAGGAGGAGATGATTCACCTGGTACAGACGAAACAAAGAATGGTCACCTGTAGCTCCCGCAATCTATGCACCAAGTTCAACCTAAAAAAGGGGCTCTTTTCACCAAGTTGGGTAAAAAACACAAATGGTAAAAAAATTCTACTATTAACCCCTATTTATTTACTTTATTTCTTAATATTTTTTTATTATTTTTACCCATAATGGTCCTATATTTCCTAATCTTTGTCAAACTAGTGTTTAATGATCTATTGTTGAGAATTGCAGGACTCATGAAGTAGTATTTCTGGTTACATAAGAGTTTTATTTTCTCCTCTTTCATTCTCTACAAAATCAAAAAATATTCTAAGCGCTCTTCAAACCATAGTCGTGCTCGTTAAACGTTATTACAAAGGTTTCGAGTCTACATTTATCACTTTTTTGGGTTCATTAAACTCTTTACGAAAAAGGAACCCCAACGAAGTTATCTTTAAGCTATTTTTAGACTCTCGAAATATGAAAATATTGTCGAGTGAACTTGTTGCTTTCACACTGATAGACTCTACTTGAAAGGTTGTCTTTCATACTTTAGCTTACCCCTATTTTGTTTTAGTTAGACTAATTATGAGAAAGAAATGCTTTAACCAAATGATTGACTAGAAGATTTCTCCATGGTATTATTTTATACTTTTTCGGGCCTTGGAGACTAAAACTTATAATAAATAACTTTTCAGAGTCTTCTTTAGTTCCCTTCAGACCCTCTAAACATGAATGAAACTGAGTTTTCTTTCATTGGACTCATTAAACTAAGCATTGAAAACCCTTGCGAACCCCTATTTTCTAAGGTTCGTGAAACATATGGGATTGGACTCGTCCAAAAGACAAGCTACATCAAGCATTTGTTACCCTTTTCAAGCTCGTTAAAAATCAAAGAGACACTCATCAATCATGATGAGAAAATTAAGGGATTAGGAGATCATTTTTTGTATTAATGGCATCTTTTTAGTCACCTTTAAACATGGCACTTGTATGCATTTCATTCAAATAGTTGGATTTTCAGCTTGTTTGTGAGTCGATCCAATTTCAAAACTCATCTCACTCCTTTGAGTTATTTCAAAGAATGCATCATCCTTCATTCCATTATGTCTTGAGATATGCCTCGTCAAGTCAAATCTTCCAAGTATTTGGTCGTGTCATTCAATGTTCAAAGGGAATTTGTGTGTCAAGAATCACCCTCTACAATCAAACCTGCCTCTCTTTTGTGTCAGTTACCTTTGATTCAGTCCTATGGTTACATCATACTCAATTTCCAACAACTGTGTTCCAAGTTTCATGTCGTTTATGTGGGATTCATCATGGCCCTTCTTCGACGAGACTGTTCCTATCGACATCAGCACATTTCCAAGAATTAGTCTTAGAAACAAGTTAAGTACCTTGAGATTTGCATGCCTTAATGGCAACTTTATTCTCTTTTGAAAATAGGATTTCATCATTGGCCTTTAATCGAGAGATTTATACAATTGTTGTACATAATTTCATCTATTCACATTCGGAGGAATGTACTAGGGTACTTTGAGAATCATTGAAATTAATGGTAATTTTCCTCCCACTTGTTAACGGTTCACATCATTGACCGATAATCAAGTGGTTTCTACCATGTTTGAACTCAACACATCTTTTCGCATGAGTATAATCGTACTTTCTTGATAATGAGACGAAGGCCCTGGTATTTTTTGAGAACTACAACAAATTTTACTTTTAGGGGGGTTGTCTTTCGCCCCCAAAAGTCACTTTTGGGGGAGGTATATACAAAATCGCCCCTAATATCACCGAAACTAAAAGTTTTGAATTTTAGGGGTGGTTTTGGAAGTGATCAAAGCCGCCCCTAAAAGTGACTTTTGGGGGCGGTTCTAACCCCCCCCCCAAAAATAAAAGTGACTTTTAAGGGCGGTTCTAAACGCCCATTGTAGACACCTATGGGGTGGTTCCAAACCCCCAAAATTCCTTATTACAAACCTTTGGAGGTGATTACAAACCCCCTCATACGTACCTATGGGGGAGGTTTCAAAACCCCTCGTAGGTACCTATGAGGGAGGTTTCAAACCCCCCTCATAGGTACCTATGAGGGAGGTTTCAAACCCCCCCATAGGTTTCTACAAGGGTGGTTCTAAACCTCCCCTAAAGCTCCATCTTACAAACATTTGGGGATAGTCTTAAGAAACCCCCCTATTACAGAGAGAAATTCCTATGGCTTGGGGTGCCACAATAGACAACTTGACTCCAAAAACCAATCCTTTCCTATATGCAAGAGAAACCAAATATCTAACACTAAAGGATCTCAATTCGTACCTTATTCCAGACAGTTGATGTAGATCCATGTTGAGATTTTTCACTCCAGCTTGTATTGATAAATTGCTATCTTAACACTCAGCAAACAAGACAAGCATGCTATATATAATTGTGTTAGACCTACTCTAGCATATATAATCAATAACATATAAGCATTTAAAAGCATCCATGGATCAAATAATCATTTAAATACACATTATTGGACAGGAAAAGATATTTCTATTGATATAAAAAAAAGATTACAATAGTGACAACCTCTGCAAGCACGTCTGCGAATTGGAGAAACCGAGTCCCCCACTTGGGCCTCCACCACTTCAATCCTCCATCTCTCAATAGCAAGATCACAAGCAAAAGGAAAGCTTGGGAAGAACACAAAAGTGCTTCAGGGGACAAAGGGATGCAGGCTCAAGTATAAGCTCCAGCAACAATGGACTATAGTTTTCTTGCTCTTCAATTCCTCTTCCAAGGGTTCCTTATATAGCTCTTCAATGGGGTAATGGAAGGTTGAATCCGAGCGATATCAAGGTATATGGAAGGCCAAGAGACAAGTGAGTTGGATCCACATAAAGGAAAACTCCAAAAGAATTTGGCCTTTTGCACACATCCCGATGTACGCGGGTTTAAGAGTCAAATCCGTGTATATACATGAGAAAGGGATTAAAAGTCGCATATGGAAATTATTGCATGTTTTTAGGGATGATATTGGAAACATCAAAGGTACAAAAATGGTCCTTGGGGTCTAAGGAATTTGCAGAGGGACATGGAAGGCCATAAAAAGTGTGATTCACCATGCGTGGTAAAATCAGCTATAACAGATGCCCCCTCATGTGTGAGCTCAGAGGGGTCATACGATGGCCGAAATACATTATAATTCCATCCTAGAAGTGAAGTGATGAAGAAACCAGTGGAAAAACCATCCATCCAATACAATACAATGATCAAACTCTACACATAACTGCATGTAGATGTAGCAGTCCCGGATACATAAGAGTACAATGGCCATGAATAGGCATGATACAAAATATGACATATGTGGTCAGCGCCACGTATAATATAGATAGCTAAAAATCTCCATGATGAAGATATATAAAGGATCATGATCTCCATGAAGGCTGGAAATATCTGACATATATTGGAATCAAGTCACAAGAGCTGAAATCTCATGAACACTAGCACGATCAAGGAGGTAGCATATAAGAGATGCCACCAATCTAGAAGGTCTTCTACACAAACCGCTACGAGTACATGTCCTACTATGTGAATAGAGGTGTCAAGGTGAACATAGTAGTCCATCATCTGATTACCAGTCATTGATGTATACCATTAACAGACGCGAGATCACCCACCGATAATGAGTGCAAACTAACAAGTGTGAATAAATGTGTTGAGGTCGAACACTTGAGAGAATCCATCGATTAGGGGTCATTGATGTATTCCCAAAAGACTGTCGATGGTGAGAGAACCTGCCACTAATGACTGCAAGTCTCAAGGCACTCAAAAATGACTCTAGACTCCTATCCCAGAATAAATGGTCTAAATTCGATGGGATGAAATCCGTTGGAAGGAGGGCATTAAGGCATCCCCCATCATCCAACACGAGGTACTCAACAAATCTATATAATGTGGAAGGACTCGATCATAAGCTGCACAAACCAGTAACTGTACTGAGAATGGCCAACATGTAAAGTCAAGATAACTGAGGAATGGCCGACTTAGATTTCAAATTCCTTCGAACCAGAGCATAAAGGCAAATGGTGACTGAATGTAGGCAGCATAGAATCGATATACAAAACTAAGACATATCTGCCACACAGGAGGCATCGACAGAGGCTCCATAGGGACTGAAAGCTTAACCAGTCAATGGAGATAAGCTCAGAGAAACGAGTACATATCTTAAAGTCAAATTATTACCCAACCAACGGATGTGATATACAATGCTCTGTTCGAAAGCGACACAACTCGACTACTGCCAAAGATAACATCTTTTCTTGTTCAGATTTTTGGTTTTTTTATTTTTTTTGGACTTTTTCAAATTTTTGAAAATCTTGAAAAAGAATAAAATCACTTTAAAGTTACAAACTAGGAGGATACAAGTGTCAAATGGGAAAACAAACTAGTTCAAAGCAGTGGAACATACCTATGCTCAATGCAAGGACACATGTGTAATATAACAACACTCGGGGAAAGTCCCCTCCTGGTAAAAATAGGGAATCAAGCTACAGGATATACAAAATGGCTCTGCATGGCTAGACATGAGACAAGATCGGGATATATGGCTGATACTCAAAGTCAAGGAAGCTGACATAAGACTCAATGAGGAAGGCAAAGCTCATGATAATGCAATTACAACTTGACATAAGGGAGTCCTGGGGAAATAGGCCAGCAAAAGATCAAGAGGAGTATGAGGCTCTTGCGAAATGTCATGGCGATACTATATAACGGACTCCCACACCCTAAAGGACAAAGTGTCGGCATGGGCACCAAATGCAAAAAAGGAGCTAACTAGGGCACCCATGTAAGGTCAAGCTCTACCATTCTCATCATGTCACTTCTAAAACAACAAGAAGGTTCCATGACAGGATAGAATGGGTTCATACCTAAGGTTATAATGAAATGGTCATAAGGTCATGAAAAATGAAAATGGAGGTGAAAGCTAACCTATATTCCATTTAAAACATCATACCTGAAATCGGCACAAACAGGTCAAAACGGCGCTCAAAATGGTCTCCTACATCATCATATTAGTAAAAAACGGTCCAAAAGGGTCAGAAATGGTCCAAAACTATATAAAGGGGGTAAAAATTTTCAAAAATTTGAAAAATTTCTATAAATAGTAAAAAATTCAAAACATCATATATCATTTGAAATTTTTACCCAATTGAGCTCAAAACTTCAAACACAAATTCTAGGAGTTTCAACCGGCGGAATCCAACACTGTTTTTTCCAAGCAACTTCCCATGCCCTGCTCTTTCATTTGCATGTAAATTTCCAGGAGTTTTAGCCAGGAAAATCCGACACCATTTTTTCCAAGCAACTTCCCATGCCCTGCTCTTTCATTTGCATGTAAATTTTTCAAATTTCCATGGTCAAAATTGATTTCTAAGCCAATCTAAGATATGTGCCTCGGCCCACGGAGAAATCAAGAATTTTTCCACGTATAGGGCTGGATATACGCGGAAAAATTACTCAAAGTCGCGTACATACACGGCTGTTTTGCAAACAGTCGTGTATGCAGCTGCGTTTAAGTTTTTCTAAGATATGTAATGACCAAAACTTAAATTAAATGTGTAGGATGGTTCTAGAATGGAGGGAAAGAGAGCACGGGAATGTAGAAGAAGTAGTACGAGACGATCTAATGGCTCAACAAGCTATTCATGCATGCGGGCTCTACAAGTTTTAGTGTCTTGGTGGCTGAAGGGCCAAACCAAGACAAGTGTAGATGCTAGTAGACTACTGGGATCCTGACTTAGAGTCTTTCTAGATCATTGGTATGTCCCTCACTATAGAGGTGGAGGACATATATTTCATTACAGGATTGTCTAAACGGGGGGAAGTGGTGAACCTACATTCTCGTGGGCCTGGAGGTGGCCTCACCATAGATGAGTATATCACTGTATATTGTTATCCAGACATGGAGAAGGTTGGGAGCCAGATCCCAACAAAATCCATATAGGTATTGGGATTGAAGGCCACACTACTGACACTCGGTAGGATAGCAGGGCTAGCCTCACTCGACTAGGCCTCGTAGCCCTTGATGTTCTATGCGGTGGAGTGCATGAGACCCACAATTTACGATTGGAGTACTACACTGTTGAGTAACATGAAGCAACAGCTCAGCGACTGCAAGATGGGCAGGGTATGAAACTTTGGTTTCAACAAGATACTAAGCACGTTCTTCTTTGATCGTGTTCTAGGACTCAGCCTTAGAGTTGACGTTCCTCTTCACAGGGTTCGAGATCCGGCCTAATGACGTTGGGTAGATGCGATGCACAGACTAGGTGGAGGTAGGGTGTCCAACCCCTATCCAGCTGATTTTTTTCCATGGTGGCGGCAACAGATAGTTGCCATTGATGATTACCCCTATGTGGGGATAGATTTTTTGGGAGATCCCGACATGCCCCTACCACCAGGATCGACACACGGTGACATTAGTAATGAATTCCAACCCTCTTTTTAAGTTTTTTGAATTATTAATTTTTTGTGTTTTTTGATATATAGACTCAAAAGACATGTTTTTTCGTGACAACACAGTGAAATCCTATCATATGTATACAGACGTAGGACCACGACGGCCTGACGGTTTTCCTCATCATAGACAGAGGGGACGAGGAGATGACATCATGGGTGTGGATGCGGAGCGGACACTCCAAAGCATCCACACAAACTTTGTGTGGCTGACACATAGGGTACCCATGGTGTAGGTCGAGGACTTACCTGAGGCCATGCAGCGCTAGGTGGTGGGTGTACCAGGAGCATGGGTGCAGTTGTTTCAATGGCTAGCTAGAGCCGTGGTGACTTTCCATGATCAGAACCCCCCTCCTCCTCCCCAGGCTTAGATACCTGGGAGTGATACATTTTTGTACTACCGTGTATTATATTTTGGTGGCTCGGAAGTGCCATTTTTGTATTATGACACTTATGTATTATAACATTTTGCATGTTTAATGAAATTTTTTTATGATGATCGATTTATTTATTTACATGTGTAAAAATGTATGTTTGTGATGAGCTTATGGTCTGTGAAACAAATGCCAATCTAACACATAGTTAGCATATGAGTCAGCAACTTGATTATAAATTCTTGGAACATGTAGATATGTTATGTTGTCAAATTGTCATTCTAACAATCTCACACGTAAGAATCTTCGTAATAATGTTGGATCCCTAACATGATACAAGCCATTAAGTTGTGACACTACTAACTGTGAATCAAGACGTACCTCAAGAGAGAGAACACCATGTGAAATGGCATCCCATAGAAGCTCGATAACAGCGCTATATTCAGCAACATTGTTTGAAGAGGGCCGTAAACATATGCCTCTTGGAGATAATACCTGACCCGTAGGAGTATAAATCACCCAAGAAGCAAAGGCTGAGTGTTGAGTGTGATGACTATCAACAAACCTTATATAGATGGAAGACTCCATTGACATCTGCCACAAGAAACGAAAGCTAATCAACAATCCGATCACCATAAGAAAAACCTAACTATGCAAAATACTATACAATAATATACAATAATCAGCCCTGGATGAGAATCATGCATAGTACTTTTTAAGATAGAGCCCATTTCTAAGCTCCGCCAAGGCTGTCCCCTCGTAATCTACTAGCTCATAGGCACCCTTCTCTAACACATGTTTGACGACGTAAGGACCATGCCACATGGGGTTAAAATTTCCTGCGCCCAAGGGTTCTTTAGCTTGATCCCACAAAAGGAACAAATCTCCTTCACTAAATCTCCTTGGACGGACAGATTTATCATACTGGACCTTAACACGACGCTTATTCACTTCTAGAGCCACCAAGGCATCTCGACGCTGCTCATCAAGCTACTCTAAGTGGACCAAATGCTCCTCCAATGGGGAAGTGTCTAGTAAGAGCTCTATGGCTAGCTTCAATGAAGGGATTCCGCATTCAACCAGCAAGACAGACTCCACTCCATGTGCAAGCTGATATGGAGAAAAACCAGTGGCAGTCTTAACTGCAGTCCTATAAGCCCACAAAGAAGGATATAACATGATATTCCAATTGATCTTTCTTTGTGCGATGGTTCGTTGGAGAATGGACTTAAGTGATTTGTTAACTGCTTCAACTTATCCATTCACCTGAGGGTAATAAGAAGAAGAATTCTCTTGCTTATACCCTAACTTCGAGGACAACTCTTCCATCATCTGATTCTGAAAGTGCCTACCATGGTCAATGACAAGCGCCTTCAGAATACTGAACTAAGTAATGATCTGGTTGAATACGAAATGTGTGGCTGTCTCACCATCGGATTTAACCATGGGCATAGCCTCAGCCCATTTCATGAAATAGTCAACAACCACTATAATATGATGATGCCCCCTAGCTGAAGCTGGGTTACAATCCATGAAATCAAGCCCCCACTTAGTGAAGGGATCGGTGGTGATAATTGGATGTAATGGGGCAGGATGTGAGCGCATATTGCGTGCAAACACCTAGCAAGGGTGGCACTTCTTGACCACATTAACACAATCTTTAAAGATCGACGGCCAGAAATAACCCACTCTCAAGATTTTTTGGGTTGTGGAAATCCTGGATAAATGACCACCACACGCCCCTCCGTGGAAATCATTCAGCACAAGCTCAGCCTCCTCATGAGTTAAACAATGATGTAAAATGGAATCTACCCCACAGTGGTATAATGTGTTATCCATTATGAGGTAATTATTGGACACGTGACGTAATCGTCATCGTTCATCCTGTGAAAGGTGAGTAGGGACCTTCAATGTTTGTAAATATATGATAATATCCCCATACCATGGATCCAAAATCGATATCAAGAAAATGTGTTCATTGACAAACGTATCTTCACAAACTTCCTCCTCCTCCTCGCTTGGGAAATCAGATATAAGCTCTGCAAAAATCAACAATTTTTTCGATTTTGCCGAAACAAACTTGAGATCGAATTCTTGCAAGATGACAATCCACTTATTATACTTTCCCCCTATCATCCTTCGAGTGAGGACGAACTAAAATGGATTGACATGGGCTACCACCAAGGTCTGGTGGAGGAGAATATAGTGTCTCAATATTTGAACCGCATGAACGATAGCTAAGGCAAGTTTCTCCACATGGGAATAAAGGATCTCTACATCTATAAGGTTTTGGCTCAAATAATATATGACATGCTCTTGGAGCTCCTCATCTTCCTAAACCAAAACCATACCAATCATCTCCATGGACGCGGCCACATAAAGTAAAAAGTCACGTCTATATTCGGGTGGACTAATCACTGGGGCCGATGCTAAGGCTCGCTTAAGCGCATCAAAGGACTCTTGGGCTCGCTCATCCTAGCAAAAGGTAGTGTCCTTATTCAAAAGACGCATAAAGCCTCTAGTCAAATTGGCAAAGTTAATGATGAATCTCCACAAGAAATTTGCCATGCCTTGCAAACTTTGAAGATGTATAATGTTTCTCGGGGGAGACAATTGAAGTATTGCCTCAACCTTTAAAGGGTCAACTCTTATACCCTCCTTGGAGACAATGAACCCCAACAAGCAGCCAGAATTCACACAAAAGATGTATTTATGAGGATTTAACCTAACCAAATAATGGTGATATCTTTCAAACACTAATATCAAATGGTAGGAATGACGCATTCTCATATGAGAATGAGCAGCAAGTTCATCCAAAAAGACTTCAATAATCAATTTGAGATCATCGAAGATCAAGGTCATAGCCTACTGAAAAGTGGCTCTAGCGTTTTTAAGGCCAAAAGGCATCTTCCGATATGCAAACATACCCCAAGGACAAATAAATGCAGTCTTATGTTGGTCCTCGAGTTTGATCTGTATCTGATTGTATCTGGAAAAGCCATCCATAAAGGAAAATACCTCGCTTTCCGCACACTCATCCAAAATTTGATCAATAAATGGTGTGGGAAAATTATCTTTAGGACAAGCATGATTCAAGTCATGGAAATCAGTGCATATCCGGATTGCTCCCTGTTTCTTATCAAATGGAACGGGGTTTGAAACCCACTCTGTCAAGGGAACGGGATAGATAAAACCGAAATTCAACAGCGTTTCTATCTCAGGGTTAATCACGTGTGCTTTTCTAGGATTCACCTCATGCAAGCGTTGTCGAATAGGCTTAGCATTGGGGTAAGTTTTAATTTCATGTTCAACAATGCGAGGGTCGATACCTGGCATTTCCTCGTATGACCAAGCAAAGACATCATGAAACTCTTTGAACAACTCAGTATACTCTTGAATCTCAGCATGTTCTGCCCCAATATAGACATTCTCAATCTTACCAGGATCGCGAGAGATGTTGATAGGAATGGTAGGATATATATTCGTCATGTTTCCATCAGCCATTGGGCCAAGAGAGCTCAATGGAACCATGGGACTACCAAATCTCTCACTAAGAATCTCCCTAAAGTCTTCACACTCCAAACGGTCAAGCTCGGGAAGAAATAAGATCTATGATGTAACTCTTCCCAAGGTGGCTCAACCCTAGACATGGCCTCAATAATAGCTTCATCTGATGGAAAAACACTATCAAGGTAGTCATGTGCATGAGAAGACTCAACTTCCCATGTAGGCAGCACATATGGGTCCTCCTCCTCCATCCACAAAGAGGAAGGACTAGGCTCTGCAACACATTCAAGATTCGCTTGATATGTTATCATTACTGTAGGCAACGGTACTTCTGTCTCGGTGTAGGAAGAATCCAAGGATATTCCATATGAGTAGTGTGAAAAGACACCGATCTCAATGAAGATGAATCCCCACCAGAATAGACCCGATCATAATAATAGGTGCTGGACAACTAAAGCTTCCCATAAGGGATGGATACATGCCCACACCCACACTCCCAGTTGTCAGCTAAGAGTGCTCGACAATCGGGATAGAAGCTCCCGAAGATGTGCTAACACACGGATTCATGAATGACATTTGATCAATCGTAACTATCTTCCCATTAAATGGAAAACATACAACTCGAAATAGAGAAGAAGATACGGGTTGCATACTATACATCCAATTCCTTCCCAGTAACAAATTGTAATCAACGGGCACATCAACCACCTCGACCTCGATCACAATGGTCTTCCCTCCCAAACAGAATTTAAGAAAAGGAAGAATGTCGTGCAGCCGAAACGATATACTATCAAAAGCATTCAACATGGTAGCGGATATAGACAACTCAGGGGAACCCAAACCCTTCCAACATGCCAAAGACATCACAAAAGCAACAGTGCCTTCGTCAATCACAGTGCATTTGACGGTCATGTTTAGACATTCTACATGAATCAAGAGAGACACATAGTAAGGCAAGTGAGGCTATAGTCCCACGATTTCAAATTTGATGACGGAGGAAGAGTTATCATCGTTAACACCAAGAGCAGAAAGCAAAGCCTTCCTTTGCGAAGGACAACTCTGAAGTACTTTGAGTGCAGACATCGTACAAGGAGTGTGGCCCAAAATCTCGACCACTGAATAATTCTGGAGCGGCTCGGGCATTAGGATTGTGCCCTGAACACTTAAGGACCCTCTTAGGAATGCGAGGTGCAACTTCAGGTTTATCCACAGGGTTTTCAATATGCAAAGGACTCCTAGGTGGAGCAGGTTCCTTTCCAAAGTCTGGTTGTGACAAACCATAGTCCTCCGCACGAGTTACAACCTTAGTAGCATGCACCATATTGATGTAACCATGACCACTACTAGCTTCTGGCAGATCTTGATCTCCACCAGACTGATCATGGGTCCTCGAGTTCATGTTTTGATTATGGAGTAAAGGGTTGGTTAGCACAGCTGGGCCCTGTGCTATGAACCTTGAGGTTTCTTCTATATGAGGGCACAAGTGAGTGAGGTGGTCATCCTTACACAATTTGCAAGGAAACTTAACCTTACGTTTAGAATGCTTGTTCCCCCCAGCATTGAGAACGTTCTTGTCATTAGAATTTGCATTTTCATTCTTGTTCCCACCCTTACGATTGTTCTTACCCTTCTTCTTATTCCTTCCGAGTTGTTGGTTACCCTTCTGGTCAGACGATTGCACGAAAAGCACACTCGCCGTTAGGGTGGGTTGAGACAAAGTCATGGCTTTTCCTGAGGCAGATTGGTTGATAGACAATTGACTCACCTGTTTCACAACTGAATCTGCAGGTTTAGTACTCGTACAACCAACAATGCCATCGACATGTGGTCCAAGTTTGACCTTAGGGTCGAAATTAGAACACAGAGCATTAGGAATGATCTCATATAACAAACCAGATTGAGCATAAATCAAATTCAATTCCTGTGCCCTAAATATGGCTTGTTCCTCGTTCTAAACTCCGGATGTAGAAACATCCTTTGCTATATAAGGTAGTAACGATTTAAGGAACCATTCGAGGAGAAACTTCGGTGGTATGAAGGATTTAATCAATCTCTTCCGTCTACGCCACTCTTGGATATGGTCCGAGACATGCATGGCTTTGTCTTGCCAAAGTGTAGACAAGATTTCTGTACCAATGTCATAACGCACTAGTAGCTGGAAGGGGTTGAGAAAATTCATAGCTAGGTCATCGAACAAAACGAATTCCCCCCTAGGTAGCTCTATGTACCATTTCGTTGTAGGCCCGGTGAGGGTGCGTTGAAAGAGCCTTAAATGGATCAAATATTCATGTAAGGAATTAGAAGAGCACCAAAGGTGAAATGTAGTAACATGTTCACTAGGATCTTCTCTTGGTTTGTCCTTGAATTTGGGAATGTCCGAGGGAAGCTTGGTAAGGATAACCAGCCAAGCTGGGTCATAAGATACTGGATCGTTCGTTAGTCTCAACAAGTCAGGCAAATTTAATGTTGCGAGGAAAGGGAGCCTAGGTTGAGTAGGTCGATGCCATGCTCCCTGATAATTTTGGTTCACATAAGACTGATTACCGTAACCACCATGGCCATGGCCATAGTGCCCTCCTCCCGTTTGACCTGTGTAGGGTGGCATGGAAGCACCATAATGTGGTGTACCTTGACTATTTGGAGCTACAAATCCATAATTCATGGAGTAATCGGGTTGTTGATACCTGTACCCATAAGTTGAATAACTCTGTGCATACTGTGGTCCATAACGTTGTCCATGAGAAGCTCCATAATATGTCCCATGAGAGACTCCATAAGTAGGAATATGTGGAACTCCCTACGATAGACCATAGGACGTTCCAAAAGTAGGAATATGACCTCTCGAGACAACAAGAGGTACTTGACTCTGAGACACAACTACACGAGTAGCAGCAGTACGAACATGACTAGTAGCAACATTCCGGCTCGAAGGATCATGTGAATGGGGGAGAGGAATAGCATGCGAAGAACTAGGGATAGAGGATGAAGGGATATGTGAAGTAATGTAAGTGGTGTTCCCTATAGTCACTCGTCTTGGTTCTGGTATCCTAATAGGACTACTAACACCAGGTCTAGGATGAACATGTGATGTAGCCTCCACCACCGGGATGGAGAGTGCAATGTGACTCATGTTCCCAAATATCTCCACATGGAAAGGAATAGGAGTGCCCCCAGGTGTAGTGTTAGGATCAAACTATGACTCGGCATGGTGTGCCAGATCATGTGCAGGGATTCTAGACATGCCATCACTAACATAATTAATGCTCGCAGGTTCATGATGAGTCTCATCGCTCGGCATCCAATACCGGTGACCTGTGAATGAGGGATCATACCTAGAGTGTGCAAGTATATCAGCTAAAGGATCATACCTAGAGTGTGTAGGTATATCAGGTGAAGGATCATATACAGGAGTAGGATATTCTTCCCCAACCTCATGAGGTGGAGAAGACAACTCAGGAATTCCATCTTCATGATCTCCCATTGTGTGTGAATCAATGTGAGAAGTATTCCACCTAGATCATCTGTTTCTCTCTCCCAAAGGAGGAGGAGATATAGAAGGCGGAAGTCCTGCTAAATGATGAGAACGATGAAGTGCCGCACCCAAATACACAATGACTCAAAAAAAATGAAAAGACTCTTCTAATTACACAAACCATAAGCAAGCTACCATACACATAGCATACACCTATATAATCTAAAGCCAATCACAAGCAAACAAGTGTAGGATATGTGAGCTCCCGAATGAAGCAGGTATGTATCGCCTAGGAGAGGCTTGAGACTCCCATACACAACAAGTGGAGCTTCATAACCAATTATTGTGGCCCTCAGCTTCAACGCATATAGCAACTGTGTTGTCCGACCCCAACCTCGCTAGGACACCTGCAGAATAACCCCTGTGAAGTACCCCCTCGATAACCTAGGTAAGGCAACTAAGGCCACCTCAATATAATCAATGCTCAGGCAGAAAGTCACAAGCGGAGATTGACCGTATGGGAAGGGTAGCAAATCCCAAAACTCTCGAAAGAGCCCCCAGATACGAATACAATCCTGGAAATATCTCTGGTGCTACTCAGTTATGACTAGGGGTCATCCCAATCAATAACTGCTCAGACTACCTCGTGCTTAACTCCCTTGTAAGAGGAGGATCCTGAGAAACACTAATTATACCAAATAATTTCACACTCTCCCCTGGATAGACACATACATGTTGTTGTTTAGTGATCTTGGAGAATTCACTCACAATGAACTATTCCAAGACCCTAAAACCTAATCTTGTTGGTGTACCCTATCAAAGAAAATAGTGTGATCCATTTTGTTTAAGCGTTGATTTTATTGGCTTTATTACTCAAAAAATGTAGATGATCGTGCAACCAATGGTGTTATGATGCAAACATAAAGTAAAATGCACACCTAACAATCAATGCAAATGCATTGTGTCGAATGAAAAACAGGGCATGCTACTACGTGAAATGCAAAATTTTCTTCAAATGACAAATACAATCATTCTTATACGAAAGCCTAACTAGTACTTCTTTAAACAAACCTAGTGCAAGTACCATGCAAAATGCAAAGGGAAATTATGCATAATGATGTAAAAGAAGCAAATATTTTTGGATTTTTTGAATAAAAATGAGATAATAAAGAAAAAGAATGACTCTACCAGCCCCAGACTCTGCAAGCACTATCAAATAGCACCCGAGAAAATCACTAAGGTAAAAGAGACCTAATGCACTAATCCCAAAACAAAAAATCGAAAATGCAATGACAAGAGCATTCTTAAAAAAAATTACCCTAAAAAGCGTCTCTGGTTAGAAACAGAGGTGTATACAAACTCTAGGAGCATCTAAGGAGACTCAGCAATCATCAAAACTCACCCAACAACACTCAATCTTCCTCTAAAAGGAAAAACTCAGGGCATACGCGACTGTGTCCAGAAAACCCTCGTATGTACGCGGATATCTCAGTCAAAACCACGTGTACACGCGACTATGAGGAAAAAACCCGTGTACAGGAAGAAAAAGAGATAAAAAATGAAGGCAAATAGATAAGCTAAGACAAAATCCACACCTATCAGACACTACCAGGAAAACATGCCCCTAGACCTGACTCAGAAACAGAGAAATCAGAGCAATTCAAGAACATTGAATGCCGATAAAAACCCCCAAAGGAAAAATGACTAGGAACTCCCCAGCGAAGTTGCCAATTATGTTACGGAGAGAAATTCCTATGGCTTGGTGTACCACAATAGACAGTTTGACTCCAGAAACCAATCATTTCCTGTATGCAAGAGAAACCAAATATCTAACACTAAAGGATCTCAATTTGTACCTTATTCCGGATGGTTGATGTAGATCCCCGTTGAGATTTTTCACTCCAGTTTGTATTGATAAATTGCTATCTCAACACTCAACAAACAAGACAAGAATGCTATATGTAATTGTGTTAGACCTACTCTAGCATATATAATCAATAACATATAAGCATTTAAAAGAATCCATGGATCAAATATTCATTTAAATACACATTATTGGACATGAAAAGATATTTCTATTGATATAAAACATAGATTACAATAGTGACAACCTCTGTCGGCACGTCTGCGAATCAGAGAAACTGAGCCCCCCACTTGGGCCTCCACCACTTCAATCCTCCATCTCTTGATAGCAAGCTCACAAGAAAAAGGAAAGCTTGGGAAGAACACAAAAGTGTTCCAAGGGACAAAGGGATGTAGACTCAACTATAAGCTTCAGCAACAATGGAATATAGTTTTCTTGCTCTTTAATTCCTCTCCCTTCAATGTATCCAAAGGGTTCCTTATATAGCTCTTCAATGGGGTAATGGAAGGTCGAATCTGAGCGATCTCAAGGTATATGGAAGGCTAAGAGACAAGTGAGTCGGATCCACATTAAGGAAAACTCCAAAATAATTTGGCATTTTGCACACATCCCGATGTACGCAGGTTTAAGGGTCAAATCCATATATACACGCAAGAAAGGGATTAAAAGTTGCGTATGGAAATTATTGCATGTTTTTTTAGGGATGATCTTGGAAACATCAAAGGTACAAAAATGGTCCATGGGGTCTAAGGAGTCTACAGAGGGACAATAAATGCCATAAAAAGTGTGATCCACCATGCGTGGTAAAATCAGCTATAACACCCCACCATTAGCACCGACGCTAAAATTTTGTAATTTTAAGGGTGGTTCTGGAAGAGATCAAAGCCAACACTAAAAGTGACTTTTTGTAGTAGTTCAACCCCCCAACCTAAAAATTTTTTATTACAAAACTTTGGGGGTGGTTCAAAACCCCCCCTAAAAGTATTCATTACAAAACTTTGGGGGCGGTTATGAACCCCCCTCATAGTGACATATGTAGTTAGTCTAGAACGCCCCTTGTAGCAACATACAAAAATAGTTTGAAACCCCCCCTATAGTCATAATAAATCATAATAAAATATATTTTATGAAAAATATCAATATTGCAATATCATTAGGGCACGAAGGAATCGAACCTTCAACCTCTTGCTTGTAAAGTAGGCGCTCTTCCATTGATCTAGAACCCTTTAAGAATTGGGGAAAGTGGCAATATTAATACCAAGATTGCATTATTTGTAATTCTAATAAAAGACTAAGAATCCAAACATTGTTTCTGACTCGAGAGACCTACAGAAGTAGTATTAATGAAGGAGCATAGAACCAAATAAGGATTCCTCTTGTGACTTGTATATAAGTCAATAAAGGATAGACCCTTTGTTTAAAGGAGTCAATTTGCATCCAACCTAACCAACCAATAGTTAGTGAAAAATGTTTCCAAGCTAGAAAAGTCTCCATTAACTAAGCTTTGCTCAACACTTATAGAGAAAATAGAATCATCAACAAATTTATTATTAACCATTTCAAAACCATTTGGGAGTTGAATTCCTCAAATCTACAATACAAGCATGCAAAAACAAATATAGATAAAGAGTTTGTGACCTAATAAATTGATTGATGCAAAAGAAACTATGGGGATAATGTAGAATCTATTACATGTAGCCATGAGAAATTGGAATCTTCAAGTGCTTCAAATCAAGTTGCAGATCTGGAATTATAATGATCTCCATTTTCTAGGCAGCTGACTATTGTTAGACACAATCTTTCATGCTTCCCATGTCTATTATGATCCTTGTTGGTTCCCCATTAAGACCTAATTTCAACAGTTAGAGTAAATTTTGAAATTATAGTTGTGGTCTAAGTATGGTTAGAGGTGTATTCCATTGGTTCCTTTTGATGTTTTCATTATTCCCAAGGATGAAGGGATCCTTGTCCATTTTATTGATGTCATTGTTGATGCATTTGTAACTTCGGAATGTATTTATCTATGTATCTTATGTATTGTAACCCGATGTTTATTCCGGGATGTATCTATAATGTAATTGAGTCATGTTGTCATGCCCCAATGTTCTGATTGGGAGAATCAATAATGTAAACAAGTCATGTCAAGTCATAGTGGTTAACCCTCCGATTGTCTAAGGGTTAAAGTCCTCGTAGTTCCGGGGCACTAGGGTTATTAGAATCTCCTAGTAGAGGTCAGCCTTGGTACGGTTTTAGTCATGTCAGGATTAGTATAAATAGAGAACTGGAGTCTCTATTTATCATACAACTCATCCACTCTCAAGTGTAGCGCATAGTTGAGGAAGGAGAAGACACTGGGGCTAGATAAGAAGAAGATTATTGCTGTCGAGAGATCACTTACTGTTTTGGGGCTTTTACTATTTTGGTGTTGATTCTATCTCTGAGGAAGTTGCGGGGTTTTCTCCATTTATGGTTTCCCCAAGGATAAACACTGTGTTCATTGTCTCTTGTGTTTGATTGTTGTACTTGTTATTCTCTCAGTAAAGATCCTAATATAATGCTAGCTTAATGATGAAATTCTAACATGGTATCAGAGCTAACTTGAGAATAAGAAACTGTGTAGCTGCGGGAACTAGGGCTTCCCAGTTTGTGGATCTTCCTCCATATATTTTCAGAAAAAGTAAGGGGGAATAACTCTCCTCCCTAGGGCGCATCTTTTTGTCGAAGCAGAATCCAATTCTGAGGTTTTTCAGTTGTGGACCCAACACTGCTACCAGAAATTAGGGCTTTTCACAGAAGAGGAATTTTTTCAGTGAGCCTAGGCCTGGATTGATCTCCTCCCCAAAATCGAAGTTAGGGATAAATTTCAAGGCATTTGGGTGAACAGATCTCCGGAAAAGTAAAACCCTGATTTGCTACTGAACCAGCACTGCAAGATTTCAGCTCAAGTGTCAGATCCGACATCCTGAACCTAGTAAGATCTAAATCTTTTGTATTTCCATTTGAGGTTCTCAATTTAAGATGTCTCATCATACCAAGCTTGATGAAAAGTTTGAGGGAGCTGATAACTTCCGAGCTTGGAAGTATAGGATCTCCCTGGTCTTGGAAGAGAATGAATTAGACTCCTATATCAATGAGGAGGTTCTAGTTCCAGAGGGAGATGAGGCTAAGGCCTTGCATAAGAATAAGTTTGTTATGGAAAAGAGAATCATTGTTGATTCTATCAAAGATCATCTCATACCACAGGTGTCCTCCCTTAAGACACCTAAAGCTATGTTTGATGCCCTAACCAAATTGTTTGAAGGGAAGAACATTAACGGGAAGATGACCTTGAGAAACCAATTGAAGAATGTGAAGATCCAGAATGCTGAGACTATTTAGTATTACTTTACAAGGGTTTCTCAAATAAAAGAGCAGCTAGAAGCAGTAGATGAAGAAGTCGAAAATGCAGAGATTGTGATGACCACCTTGAATGGTCTCCCTAGATCATGGGACTTTTTTATTCAAGGAATCTATGCCAGAAAGAAGTTAGTCAAGTTCAGTAGGTTATGGGAAGAATGCTCTCAAGAAGAATCTAGGATAGCAGCTCGAGAAGAGAAGATGGGTAGTGAAGTTCAATCCCTCACAGTTCACTCCAAGAAAAACAGGAGGATAAATTATCACTCCAAAGGTAAGACCTCACAGTCTAAAAAAGATCTAAATACCATTAGATGTTACACATGTGATGAGAAAGGTCACATATCCAAATTCTTCCCTAACAAAAGAAATCTAAGGAAGAATGGAAACAAGAGAAGACATCATGCCCATGCTGCAGAGGATGATGAACCTTCCACAAAGAGAATCAGACAAGAGAGTGATGACTCTTCAAGTGAGGATGAATATGTTCTAATCTCTGCTCTCATGGGAACTATTTCACATGGAAGCAATGATTGGCTTATAGATAGTGGTGCTTCCAAGCACATGACGGGATTCAAAGAATCATTTGTAAAGCTATCTGAACATGAGTCACCTCACAAGGTGAAACTTGGGGATGACTACCAGTATCCAATAAAAGGTAGTGGTGAATCCTTATATAAACTAGACTTTGGAAAGTCTTTGAAGATGAAGAATGTATTATTTGTTCCAGGACTACAGAAGAACCTCCTCTCCATATCCGCATTGGATGCAAAAGGAATGAGGGTTTCTTTTCTAGATAGCCAAGTTATTATGTGGCCAAAAGGAAACACTTTTGACGATGCAATTGTGATCGAAGAACAAGAAGGAGGCCTATACAAGTTAGAGGGCCAACCAGATCAAGATTTGGTTCATGACACATTAGAACCAAATGAACTATGGCATAGAAGGCTTGCACATGTGCATTACAGAGCACTGCCACTTGCAAGCAAAGCTGTTGAAGGTCTTCCAGAAATACAAGCAAAACATGAAGGGGTCTGCAAAGGATGTGCGAAAGGAAAGAATACAAAGAAGACATTTCCAAGTAGCGAAAGTAAAGCAAAAGGAATCTTGGAAATCATCCACTCCGATGTATGTGGACCAATGTCATAAAGCTCACTAAGCGGGTATGTATACTATGTTTCTTTTATTGATGAATTTTCTAGGAAGACATGGATTTACTTCATGAATAATAAAGATGAAGTGTTTAGCAAGTTCAAGGAATTCAAAGCCTTGATCGAGAACCAGACTGAAAAGAAGATCAAGACTTTTCGATCTGACAATGGCATAGAATTCACTTCAAATGAGTTCAAGGAACTATGTAAGGACTCAAGGATTAAGAGGGAGTTGTCCACTCCTTATAATCCACAACAAAATGGGGTTACAAAGAGTAAGAATAGAACCATCATGGAAGTTGCAAGAGCTATGCTTCATGATCAAGATCTTCCTATGCACCTTTGGGCAGAAGCAGCCAGAACAACAGTGTATGTACAGAACCATACTCCACACAGAGTACTCGAGAAAAAGACTCCTGAAGAAGTATTCTCTGGCAAGAAACCAGAAGTCAGCCATCTTAGAATATTCGGTTGTCCTGTGTACATACACGTTCCAAAAGAGAAGAGAACAAAATTAGATCTTTCAGGAAAGAAGGGTATATTTGTGGGATACTCTGAAAGCTCGAAGGCTTACAGAATATACTTCCAAGGATTCAAAAAGATTGATATCAACAGGGATGTAACATTTGACGAAGATTCAACCTACATCAAATCCAGAAAGAAACCTACTGAAGAACCTGAAGAAGCAGAAGCTCCCAGAATTCATGATACAATCATGAACGAAGAAAATAAAGAAGAAGATTGAGAATTTGAAGAACCACAAAGACCTGTAGATCCACCATAGGAGAAGAATCCTCACAAGAGAAAACCTGCTTGGGTACAAGAGATTATCCAAGGTGCAGAAAGATATGGGGTTCCAAAAGAGAATCTCAGAGAAAGAAAGAGGACCAGATCCTGTTCCAGTTATGTAGCTTTACTATGTGACTTGATTAATAAAGAACCTTTCGAGTATGAAGAAGCGGCAGAACGAAAAGAATGGAAGGATGCGATGATCGAAGAGTATCAATTGATCATGAAGAATGATGTTTGGGATGTTGTCCCAAGACCAGAAGGAAATTCAGTAGTAACTTCCAAATGGATCTACAAGCTCAAGCATGCTGCAGACGGTAGCATTGAAAAGTATAAGGCGAGTTTTGTGGCTCGGGGTTTCTCCCAGAAAGAAGGAATAGACTATGAAGAAACCTTTTCACCTATAGCCAAATACACTTCCATCAGATCGGTACTTGCTCTGGCTGCAGTGATGAAATGGAAGATACACCAAATGGATGTCAATACTGCTTTCTTGAATGGTGTAGTAGAAAAGGAAGTGTATGTAGAACAGCCACTCAGTTTTGAGACACATGACAGGGAGTCTCATGTGTGTAGACTGAAGAAAGCCCTGTATGGTTTGAAACATGCACCCAGGACATGGTACGGCAGAATTGACAGCTTTCTATCTAGTTTGGGCTTTACCAAGAGTAAAGCAGATTCCAACCTTTACTACAAGGTGGAAGGTGGCAACCCAGTGATACTTCTACTATATGTAGATGATATATTTGTGATAGGTATGAATGGGTTGATTGCTGATAAGAAGAGAAAGCTTGCTGCTGAGTTCGAGATGAAGGACTTGGGAATGATGCATTATTTCCTAGGTATGGAGGTGTGGTAGACTATAGATGGAATCTTTCATGGACAAGCATTAGAGGAAATTTCAACTCAAAATGGGCCTTTAAGTTTTATTCAAATTACATGTTATCATGTGTTAGCCAATGAAATTGCTTTAAATTTGAAATACCGTATAGGTCTTAACACTTTTTTAATATAAATTTGGGGATAGGTATCATAAAAAAACAACTTTTTTGTTTGTATTTTTGACATATCTCCCCATGCTTTTACTCAAATTTTGATTGGGAGAGCTCGTTGGATGCGGAATTAAATTCTGCATCCAACAAGTACCCACTCGGCATACTTTTGATGGACCCTGCTACCCCAAAAACAAGAAATACCTGAAAAATGGAATGATGACATCATCATTCCATTTTTTCAGGTATTTCTTGTTTTTGGGGTAGCGGGGTCCGTCAAAAGTATGTCAAGTGGGCATTCGTTGGATGTGGAATTTAGTTCCGCATCCAACGAGATCTCCCGATCAAAATTTGAGTAAAAGCATGGGAGATATGTCAAAAATATAAACAAAAAAAGTAGTTTTTTTATTTTCTTCCTCCAAAATTAATAAATATTATTTTATTATTTTAACTATTATTTTATTAGTTCATTTTAGGAGGCCCATTTTGAGTTGAAATTTTCATCTAATGGAAAGTATGCAGTAGAGATCCTGAATAGATTTGGGATGATGGACTGCAAGGCATTGACCACACCTATGGCATCAAACCTGAAGCTATTAAGTGATGCTTTATCGAAGACAGTTGATGTCACAATGTATCATCAGATGATTGGATCCTTGATGTACCTGAAAAACACGAGACCAGATATTTGCTTTGTTGTGAACACCTTGAGCCAATACTTGATAGATCCGAGACATGTTCACTTGACTGCTGCAAAGCATATTCTAAGGTACCTGAAGGGTACGGTTGATTATGGGCTCAAGTATAAGGCTGATCAAAGGATTAACCTGGAGGGTTCTGTTGATTCAGATTGGGTAGGTAGTGCCATCGATAGGAAGAGCACTTTAGGGTGTTGCTTCAGTATGGGATCAGGTGTGATCTCATGGTTTAGTAGGAAGCAATCCTGTGTGGCACTGAGTCCAGCTGAAGCAGAGTATGTTGCAGCCTGTTCAGCTAGTTGTGAGGCAGTATGGCTAAGGAAGCTACTGTTTGATTTGTTTGATCTCCAATTAGATGATACTTATATATATTGTGACAACCAGATTTGTGTAAAGTTGTCAGAGAATCCAGTATTCTGTGAAAACCCCATAATTTCTGAAAAATTTAAAACTTTGAAAATACTGATAAAATTCATTAATGCAGTCAACTAATTGTTTTAATTAGTTATATGTTAATGAATTTCATAATCTGAATTATCTACTTGATTCTGTTTATCTTATAGAATAATTATTTTTTAGTTTATTGACTTGTTTTTTCTTTGCGACCACAAGGTGGAACTGTCTTGGTATTCTGGGCTTACTTAGCTTTTGAGCTAACGCAGAAAGTTTACCTGCTCTTACAGATTTACAGGTAAGAAAGATCTGGTGCTGCTTGTCAATAATCATTATGCATACAGATATAAGTTCGTCGCAAAAATAATAGCTCAGTAAAAGAATATAACTACTATTAAATTTCAAATGCTTTATGAGGTAAAACCATTAAATCGTCATTCTTTTTAAGACGCTATGGAAACGATATTTAGTCCTATCAGTATTGGCAATAGCTGCTTTCTTTCTAGTAGAAGTAATTTATAGTTCTTATTGCGTACTAAACTCTTCGATGTTTATCATAGTCGTCATGTGTATAAATGCCTTAAACCTTTCTTTGTATGCAGATTAAGAATGGTAGGGTTATTACGTTAAGGGTCTAACTTAAAATGTGAACATATATCTTTTACGTCATGCTAGATTTGATTACCCCATGGAATATGAAAGTAATGCACAAGAAAAAAAAGATTTGTTATACCTGTATTCTAACTTCCAAAGCTTTGACAGTTTGAATGGTTTATCTCTTCGTTATATACTGCTTCCCATTAGACTAAGTTAGTATGAAGGAACTAAGTTCTTCTACACATAACTTAAGCATAAAATCTGGCCCATTTTTGGTGATTACTCGTCAAAGGTTACCTATTGTCAAGCCTGATAGTTAATATAATGCTTAACACTTTTGTTTACAAACTTAATGGTTTATACAACAATTACTCCAATGCATAACTAGAGCTATTCTCACAAGATGGATATCTTATCGTGATTAGGTTTTATACATTTCCTTTCATAGTTACAAAAAAAGGCATATCCTTAATGGATTATAACCATTGAAAGAATGCATATCATATTAGTTTTAAGGCATAACTTTGTTAAAAGGTAAGTGGCTTAACCCTTGTCATAATTATTATAGTTTGTTGTAAGGCTACTTTGCAAATCATAGAGAAAAGGGTTATGAAATGGAGCGCACCATAATGAAACTATGGATTAACCTTGATCTGATCTTTATAAACTTTTATCATATGCCTTCTTTATATGTATACAGTACTAGGTTGTGCAATGGTATAGATCCATGCTATGATAAAATACTACCCTTCATTCTAAGGTTTCTTTGGTTTAATTTTTACAGTGTGAAGGCTGGTTGACATTCGGTACTAACGAACCTTGTAGAATCTTCACCTATCACATGATTTGGATGAGAAATCATTTAGATGACTGCTCGCTGGAACTATACAGTTTTTACCCACTGCATGCAAATAATTAGTTTGTCAACGTGGACTCGTCGTAGCCAAGTGTTTGGAGATTAAAAGGGCAGTCTCGAACTCTAGCTTTGACATTCCCTCCATCACCTTCAGGCCTCCTGTTGCTAGGGTTTTACACCTAGCTTGTGCGAATGAGCACCTACTAAGGACAATGGATTCCTTAGTAGCAGTTCAATGTTATGTGAATTAAAAGCTATAACTGAAATAAAAAATTAAATCCAAACATGTATGAAGCACAAATAAGTAAAAGGTAAAGAATTATTTTATTGATCTTACCTCCAATGAGGAGGTTGGTGAAGCCCTTTGCGATGATCCGAGTCGATGGCTCCGAGCTTCAAGCTGCTTCTTCTCTTTCTACAATGGTGGAAATGGGCCAAAAGGGGCTCTCAATGGTGAAAGTAGCTCAATGGTGAGCTAGGATTTCACGAGCAATTTTGGCAGAGGCAGGATACTTGTGATTGTGGATATTGAATAAGGGGTCTCCATCACTTATTTATAGTTGGAAACCATGCAGTTTTAGGGTTAGGGTTTATTCCTCATTTTCCTCATTATTTTATATTTTTTATTCCTTTTTGGAGATTTTGGATATTTTTTGGAGGAAAAGAGGGTTTTATGGCCTTTTGGAGGCATTTTACATGGTTTTATGGGTTTTTGATGGAAATATGGTAGGAAAATGGACAAATGAGCCATGTAATGGGGTAGATGAGGTAGTGAACCTTTTTTGGGTGTTAATAGATTGCCCCCTGATGTGCGAGGGCAGGAGCTCATCGTATGGCCGATGGACATCATAAGTCATATGTATTTTTTCCTGGGGTGTGGAGAAGAGAAGAAACCAACTGAAGCCCAGAACATCGATCTCGAACCAACTGCAAGGACTGAAAAGTACATAACCTCAAAAATGGATGAGGAGTCATTTGATCATCTGGACGAGGCGGGCATTCCCATGCTCGTATCAATATACATAAAAATAACTGTAAGGCCCAAAAAGGGGGACCTGTAGGATACATAGAAATCCAATGTGTATATCATAAGTGTCCAGAGGGGACACAAATCTGGAACATACTGCTGGGTTGACCATGTCTGAGCTGAACAACTGATGCACTGGAATGATAGCAGTGCTACTAAATGTGGTTTCAAAGGAACTAATGAGCTGCTGGATCAAAGTGACAACGGTCATACTTGCAATGGTACACTGATCTGGAACTGAACTGGGTACTTAAGGAAGCATGGAAATGGATGGCTTCCAAATACAATCGCCAATGCAGCCCGGACATCCACAGGAACATATAACTGGCTGTTCCCAAGTGACTCACCAATGTGCTAGAGTCGGGGGAAATCCGGGGTCTTCGACACATAATGGAAAGGATATATATCGTGCGCAATTCTCAACGATGTGAATAAGGTACTGAAATCGAGCATGTGAGAAACAACGATTCGGAGAGGCGACGATGAGTCCTCCCAAAATGGTCCGTAGGCACTGATCACAGATGGTAATGGGTCCAAGGCGCAGGGGCCTCTAGGTCTATCCTCTGGAATAGAGGGGTTGTCGTCGACAGAGGGAGACCTGCAACTATCAAGGCAATGATGTTTCCTTGACAGGAGCGCGAGGTAAAAAACCGAACTGTGATAGTATTGATGGCAGGAGTGATAAACTGGGGGGAATAACTGGGCAAGTAGAGTGGGTGGACTCAAACTTCCTTTGTTCAGAGTATGATGGCGGGGATGATCGGGCAGCATATGAGACTGACTGGTGGTAAAGGGATCATAGAGGTATATCATCTGAGGGTGAATGGGCTGAGGGAGACTCAAGCTGTGGTAAAAATGGTAGGAGACTGCAGAGTACTCTGAACAAAGGTGACCTGATTGGGGGTGCTGCCGAGAGGATTGATCATAGCGCTAAGAGGCGCGGGGGGACTTCTTCATGGGTTAGGGACCTAGAAGAAGTGTGGATATAAAATGGTACTGTCATGTGGATTTTACGAGCCCATGACAGTTCATGCTGGTGGTTGCTTTCAATTTTAAGGAGTCTGAAAGCAAATAAGAAGACTCTGAAGTAATGGAATGATACTGTCATGTGGATTTTACGAGCCCACGACAGTACATGCTCGTGGTTGCTTTCAATTTTAAGGAGTCTGAAAGCAAATAAGAAGACTCTGAAGTAATGGAATGATACTGTCATGTGGATTTTACGAGCCCACGACAGTACATGCTCGTGGTTGCTTTCAATTTTAAGGAGTTTGAAAGCAAATAAGAAGACTCTGAAATGATGGAATTGTACTTTCATGTGGATTTTACGAGCCCACGACAGTACATGCTCGTGGTTGCTTTCAATTTTAAGGAGTCTGAAAGCAAATAAGAAGACTCTGAATTAATGGCCAGGCAAGGAGGAAGTGTTCAATCAAGGAATATTGATGATGACCAGGATTGAGGGTGGGGGGAACACTAGTGGGCCTCCTTGCGGGGTGAATGAACGGTGGAAAAATAACGAAACATTTGCAGTATGACAGGAGTGGATGGCTCATGAAAAAAGTGTGAAATAATCTGATGACGGTCGATGTGGCGTGCAAACTAATGCGGCAAGGTGTAGGGACGTAATGTTGCAATTGTACCAAGTTAGAGCGAGAAATGATCTCAAGCATCATCACGAGCTCGGAAAAATGAATCCGGCGATATAAAAAATATTAAAAACGGAGAATGGCCGAAGTGGCACGGAAACCAAGACGACTAGTGGTGTCTGAAAAATGGGTAAAAAATGACATAGCGAAAAATAATGCAACGAGGTGACCATCGTGACGGTCCCCTCATGCTGATTCCAATGGTGGAAACGGTTCAAAAAATGAGCTCCGTATGGGTTCAGAAAATCCAAAACAAGAAAAGGTCAACGGACTATAAATAGTAAGTGGGCCCAACATGACATGTGTCAATTGACTATTGGACTTTGATTCGTGAGCACAGTGGACCAGAGCTTACTTCTCTTCTCTAGACGATCTGACCGGTGGATTGTAGAGTCGAGAGATACAGGTATTCTGTTGAACTCATACCTGCATTTTGTTTGGGGTTGGGGGGTGGGTAGTGGGTCCCAGGGGATGATTTGTACGGTCCACATGGGTGGACCGTGGGTTAGGGGGTCGAAACCGTGGTCTCAAACCGCGGGTTTAGACATGGACAGTCACGATCTGAGACCGCGGGTTTAGGCTTGACAGCCGCGGTCGGAGGCCGCGTCTATAGGTCTGACAGCCGCGGTCGAAGACCGTGGCTGCAGGCTGGACAGCCGTGGTCGGAGACCGCGGCTGCAGGCCGGACAGCCGCGGTCGGGGGCCGAGCTGTCCCGGTTTTTTGGATGAAAGGGAAGGTTGATTATTTTTGGATGAGTCTAATGGGACTTCATTGTGTGATTGACAGGATGCCACAAGTACTATGGAGGGAGCGAGAGGTTCCAGACGAGATAGTGACGGTGGTTCGAGAGGATCGTCGGGTGCGGTCACTGTTAGGACTCTTCGGACTTTTGAAGTTCGCAGAGGTTTCGATGATGCGGTCAGCAGGGTTGCTGCTGAACCGGTTGGTCGGGTTCTGGGAGCCGGACGCATTGGCGTTCAGAGTGCAGGGAGAGAGAGTGGATCTCACCCTCACTGATGTTTATTTCTTGACTGGGTTGCCCTGCTTGGGGAGGGTAGCAGATACTTAGCCGCGGGTGTCGGCGGATTTGGATATGGAGGATATGGTGGAGCGGTTCTGTCGGCCGGACGCTCGGGTGCATCGGAATGCACTCTTGGTGAGGGATTTACGGGAGCCGGCAGTACAGGCGATGGATGCATGTGTTGTGCGGATTTTGGGGTCCCAGTCACCTGAGAAGGTGTCTGGGGGTCAGATGCAGATTGTGGAGCGTGTGCTGGGCAGGACATATTTTGCTTGGGGCCAGATGTTCCTGACCTGCGTGCAGCGACAGCTGACCGCAGCGAAGGAATCTGGCAAGGGATTCTGTTATGGGTCATTCCTGTGTGCATTCTTTATGGAGCAGGTCCCCACACTGCGGCCGCGAGTGCCGGTCAGAGTAGGGGGCTTGAGGGAGCCTAGGATGATTCAGTGGGGAGAGATGATGCGCCGCCGTGGTGGCGGGGACGTTGGGCGTTACTTCACTCAGGAGCTATACCTGCAGTGGCTCCAGCTACCACTGACGCTGGAGGACTATCCATACAGGGATATGGACTTCACTGGAGATCCGGATGCTCCACGGCCACCAGGACAGGCATGGGGGCCAGATGGTATGTATGATTTGTTTGCATTGTCCAGTTTATGTATATGATATATTGTTGATATATGGTAACTGAAAATTTAATGTTTTGCAGATGTGGGTCCTAGGCCACCGCCAGGACATGTGGCGCGCAGAGGTACTGTGGCCGTTCCAGCTTTGCTTGGGCGGGGGGGGGGGTGCGTCGTCCAGATGCCGAGGGGACTCTGGAGTCTATATGGGTGTTGTTAGAGCGGTTGTGGGAGGGAGTGACTGATGCGGGATGGAGGGACCTGGAGCCGGACGTGGTCCAGGATTGTTTGGGGGCACCCCGAGATTTTAGATCGATCGCGATCCGGGTGGCTCTATTTGCGGACAGGGCACGGGCTCAGGGACCCAAACGGGATGAGGACTCACCGGAGAAGGAGCAGGGGGGGGAATCAGAGGCTACGAATACTGGCTGTGATGCAGGATACGACTCTCTATAGGGAGTACAGGGGATTCCCCCCTAGTTTTGTAGCTGCGGCCTGTACCTTATGAGGCTTCAGGGATGTACATACATTTTTTGTATAGCTGAGTACAGGGGTACTCATGACATGTATAGCTCATGTATATATTTTTTGGTTTGATATATATATTTATGCACATGGATGCACCTTTATGTTGTTTTATCATTGGTACGCACGTGGATGCGCTTTATGATGGTTGATATGTTTGTATTGCACGTGGGTGCAAGTAGTCTAGGATGTTAGGCACGTGGATGCCCCTTGTGTATATTATTTGATGTGACATGATTTATGTATGATTAGGCACGTGGATGCCTCTATGGATGCAAATGTGGTTTTATGGTTTATGTGTATGGATGCAAATGTTGATGCAATGCAGTCTTTTTGTTTTTTTATATGGTTGGATGAGATGCTATGATGTATGATGGAGATGTTATATGGTGTGATTGATATGCCAATCTAGGATGTTATTGGCCATTTGATCTGCGACACTATTTTGAGCTCTGGGGACATGCGTGAATGTGATGGATTCAAACTGTCGGCTAAGTTGTTTTGTACGCAGGAATTTTCTAAAGAGGCAAGGATCGCGCACCTGGTAGCAGTTGTTGAGCTGGGAGACAAGTAGCTGGGAGTCTAAGAACACCCGAAGGTGACGTATGCCCATCTGGAGGGCAGCAGTCAGGAGACCGGTCACAGCATCATACTCCACCTAGTTATTGGTAGCAGCGCCTATACATGTTCCGTCAAGGTGAATCAGTTAGTTGGAAGGGGAATACAAGACCCATGCTGCAGAAGCCAGGTTGGGAGACCAGCGGCTTGCGCCATCAGCGAAGCCAATGTAACGAGGTGGAAAATGGTCCATCTGTGGGCATGCAAAAAACAATGAGTGTGAGATTATGGTCAAAAAGGTAAAAAAACATAAAGGGAGCAAACTGTACAATGCAGACCAATGAGGTCGCGGTTTCAGTTATGGGTAGAAACGTTTAAGGTACAACCCATTACGGGGGTTGCGTAAAGGGTGGCCTTCAGAGTCGGCTAAAACGTATGCCCCCTTACCTAAGCAAGTCTACACAATGTAAGGGCCTTGCCACATGGATTCAAACTTTTCTTTACCTTTTTTGTCGTTGGCTTGGTCATAGGCGAGGATGAGGTCCCCCTTGTGGAAAGTTCGGGGGTGAACATGTTTGTCATAACTGGCTTGGGAGCGGATTTTGGCAGCCTCGATGTTCTGGAGGGTGGCACGACGATCTTCATCGGCTTTTTCGAGGGATAACAGACGGTGCTCAAGGGGGGAGGTATCGGGGAGAAGCTCAACGGCGATGTGTAAGGCAGGTATCTGACACTCGATGGGGAGGACAGACTCTACACCGTGAACTAAATGAAACGGGGTAAAACCGGTGGCGGTTTTGGTGGAGGTACGGTAAGCCCATAAGGCAGGAAATAGCATATGGTGCCAATTAGACTTATGCCGATCAAGAGTACGTTGGAGTATGGTTTTGAGGATTTTGTTAACAGCTTCGACTTGACCATTCCCTTGAGGGTAGTAAGCCGAGGAAAACTGGTGTTGGAACTTAAGGAAGGTGGATAACTCACGCCACACGGAGTCTTCAAAGTGTGATCCATGGTCTGAGACCAACTGTTTAGGGACCCCGAATCGAGTGATGACATGGTTGAAAAAGAAACAGGCAGCAGTCTCAGTGGTGCAGTTGAAGGTGGGCATGGCTTCCGCCCATTTGGTGAAGTAATCAATGGCGACAACGATGTACTTATGGCCGTTCGTAGATGTGGGTCTACACTCCATGAAGTCGATGGCCCACTTACAAAAGGGACCAACGGTGACGACTGGGTGTAACGGAGCAGGTGGTGTCCGGGCTTTGGGGGAAAAAAGTTGGCAGTTATGGCAATGCCTGACCGCAGTGATGCAGTTAGTGAAAAGTGTAGGCCAGAAGTATCCGGCGCGGACGACCTTTTGGGCAGTGGCCATCCCTGAGAAATGGCCGCCGCAGGCACCGCTATGACAATCATTAAGGACATGTTCCGCTTCCTCGTGTGTAAGGCAACGACGAAGAATCGTGTCGATTCCTCGCCGGTAAAGGACATCTCCGATGAGGAGGTAGCGAGAGGCATGATGACGGATACAACGACGTCCATTACGAGTGACGGTGGGTCGGAACTTTTGCATGTGCAGGTATAGCAAGATATCGCCGTACCACGGGTCTTCGGACGAGATGGTGAACAAGTGATTATCGGGTAACTCCTCGGAGATAGGTGGGGCCGGGATGTAGGAAGGGAGATCAGTGATGAGCTGGGCAAGCGCAAGGGCTTTAGTGCTCTTAGGTGTTCGGAATGTGAGGTCATATTCCTAGAGGATAATGACCCATTTAGCCACACGACCTTGCAGGAGACGTCGGTTTAGGAGATATACCATGGGGTTAGAATCAGCGACAACTGTGGTATGGCTAAGTAAAATGTAGTGTCTCAATTTTTGGACGGAGAATACCACGGCTAAGGCTAGTCTCTCCTCATATGGGTAATGTAGGGGTGGGCCAGACAAGGTCTGGCTGACGTAGTAAATGACATGCTCTTGGCGTGAGGTGTCTTCTTGAACCAAGACTCCGGACACAGCATGTTCAGATGCCGAGATGTAGAGGATGAAGTCCCGAGAGAAATCCGGAGGGGAGATCAAGGGGGCTTGTGTGAGAGCTTTCTTGAGGTCTTCGAATGCAGCTTTTGCTTGCGCGTCCTAGAAAAAGGGTACGTGGGTACGGAGCAGGCGCAAGAAACCATGAACGGTTGTGGCGTAATCAGGAACGAAGCGTCGAAGAAAATTGGATCGCCCTTGCAGACTTAGGAGTTGTCGGAGCGTTCACGGAGAAGGAAGGTCTAAGATGGCTTGGACTTTCAGGGGATCAACAGTAATTCTTTTCTGGGAAATGATGAAACCTAACAATTGGCCTGCCGGAATGCAAAATACACACTTGTGTGGGTTCAAGCGGATTTGATATTTGCGACAACGCAAAAAAACTTGTCGAAGGTCATTGAGGTGGTCTGATCGTTTTCGGGAACGAGCTGTAAGGTCATCAAGGTAGATGAGCAGGATATGGACCAAATCATGAAAGCAATAGGTCATGGCCCACTGGAATGTGGCACCAGCGTTTTTGAGGCCAAAAGGCATGATGTGATAGGCAAAGGTGCCCCATAGGGTAGTAAAAGCGGTTTTGTACTGGTCTTCCTTTCGGATTTGGATTTGATTGTATCCGGAAAAACCGTCCATGAATGAGAGGACTTCATGCCCCGCGCATGCATCGATGAGCTGGTCAATAAATGGCGTAGGGAAATTGTCTTTGGGACAAGCACGGTTTAAGTTTCGGAAGTCAGTGCATACTCTAAGGGTGCCTTGTTTCTTGTTGACAGGAACAGGGTTAGAAACCCATGTGGTATAGGCAATAGGATAAATGAATCCAGCCGTGTGAAGTTTCTCAATCTCTATTTTGACAGCTGGGAGTTTTGAGGGATGAATGGGACGTTGTTTCTGATGAACGGGGGGTACATTAGGCCATGTGTCAATGTGGTGTTCTATAATGGCAGGGTCAAGACCAGGAATTTCGGTATATGACCAGGCAAAGACATCACGGAATTCTTTGAAGAGTGTTTTGTATTCCTCAATCTCCTGCTTAGTGCAAGATGCCCCTAAAGCGATGAGTTCAGGGGTGCCGCCGAGGGTAGAGATATCAATATGGATGACAGGTGAGATGTTGGCCATGTTACCCTCTTCGAAGGCGTCAGGAGCAGGAATAGGGTCCTTGAACCAGTCGACCTTGGGGGGAAGAAAGTCTTTGGATTCAACTGCAAATTGAGGAGCAATATTAGAGGAGGGTTCATCTGGGAGGAAGTAGGAACGATGGTGCATGTCATCCCAGGGGTAATCAGGGGCAGTGAGAGCCTCAAGGATCTCCTCATCAGTACGGAATGTCTGTGTCGTCAAATCAGTTGACGGAGGAGTGGTGGTGGAAGAGATCATATAAATGGTACTAATCTCGTCGGAAGAGGAAGAGTCCGGGGGGTGGATCTCCACAATGGTGGGTGATGCCGTCTCAAGATCGAGATTGTTCATCTCAAAGAGAGTGGTATTAACCTCTCCGGAAGGGGAAGAGACCGGGGAATGGATTTCCTTAGTGGTGAGAGGTGTCGTCTCAAGATCCAGATTGTTCATCTCAAAGAGAGCTATTCTGTACTCGGGGAGATCGGGACAGTGATGGGAGTAATGCCCGTAAACATCGCATAAGGCACAGGAGTGGTTAGTGCGCAGGGATTTGTCACGAGGCGTCGTGGTTGGATCTAGATGGACAACCGGGATGGTGGGGTCGTCGTCGAGCATTTGCATGTACGCCTTTAATGCTGGTAACTGAGGACATAGGTGAGTCGCATGGCCCAACTCATCGCATAGCGCGCATTTGAGAGGAGCACGAAACACAGGGGGGTTTTTGACTGTCTTAGGAGGTGGGACAGCAGTGTAAGGTTGGGGGCCTCTGCCCCCAGTGGGTTTGGTAAGAGGAGGGGGGGGTTTTGCGGAGGGCGACGGGGTAGCGACACCGGGAGGTGGTTGACTGGTAGTGATGATGGGTTGCACCAGTTGCAGGACGAAATCTGGTGTCGGGGGACGAACGGGAGGCGAAAGATACCAAATGGGTAATCCTAAAGTTAACCCAGGGAGGTTGAGGGTAGCCATGACTGGGGCGCTAGTCACTCCTAAGGGAGGGAAGAGGAAAGGAATGGTATGAATGGGTGTAGCACCAATGTGACTAGATACCAAAGGGGGTTTAGGCAGCAAAGGTGTTTGATTAGTAAGAGTTCGCGTGATGTGGGACATGGTACATAGGTCAGACACTTCAGTGGCAGGAGACGGGGGCAGAATAGATGGGAAGGTCGAGGTCATTGGCGCATCTGAGTAAACTTCGGGCCCCGTAGAAGAAACTAATGAGGTGGTGGCACCTAAGACAGGTTGTTCAACCATGGGGAGAACATTTTCGGGTGCCGCGGGGGCATTGGAGTCATGGTAAGTGAGTTGGTCAACCGTGACCATGCGTCCCTCATGGGGAAACATCATGGTATGAAAAACGGTAGAAGCAACTGCCCGCATGGCATACATGGAGCTACGGCCAAGTAAAAGGTTGTAATCAAGCTGTGCATTGATAACCTCGATTTTTATGTGGACAATTTTTCCAGCCAGCTGGAGGGAGACGTTCGTTAATAGGCCTTGTGGTTGAGCTGAAGGGCCGTCGTAGGCTCGCAATGCAGTAGCGGACGGCTGGAGAGGGGGGGATCCCAGTTTCTGCCAGATGGAGGTGGGAATGACACATGTAGAGGCCCCTTCATCAATAATGCATCGATGGACGGCAAAATTCCGAATGGAAACAGAAACTTGGAATGCCATATTGGAAGGCAGGCGAGGTTCGGATTGGTCCAAATCAAATGCCATTAACTGCGAATCATTTGGATCGACAGCCCCAATGGCTGAGAGTAAAGTCTTGCGCTGCGAAGGGAAATTTTTTAAGACTTCTAACGCAGACATGGCTGCGGGAGATTGGGCTAAGTCATCGACAATGCTGTAGTTTGACGCGGCCCGTGCATTGGGGTTAATGTTGATGCGGCGAAGTGGGAAACGAGGTGCTTTGGGAGCACCCTCTGGTGGAGGTGGAGGTATACGTAACGCCTGATCCGTGGGATGAGCGTGAGTGGTTTTATCGGCAGGAGGAGCTTCAGGGGTGGAGCCATATTGGTTCCGCCGAGTCTGGAGGTTGACCTCATCGGAGGACATCATCAACAAGTGGTGGGTCCCTGAGTCCACTATGGGTTGATCAGGAGCAATGTAAGTGATTTGTTGGGTTGGTGCGTTCACTTGAGGGGGAGCCAACGGTTCAGTGTTCACTATGCCTTGGGTTGGTAAGGGGTTTTGTAGCACCAAAGGTGGCTGCTGGGGTTATGGGGGGTTAAGTGGTGCTTGAGGAGCTGCCTGCCCTTGGCGGTTTATATCAGCAGCCAAAAGTTGTCGAACTCGTTCCATATGTGGACAAAAATGTGTGTAGTGGCCATAGACCCCGCAAACAGAACAAGGATAGTTGGTGTGCAAATTGGGGTTTTTAGCCTGCTTGGGTGGGCGGTCAGGGTTTTGGTTAGCAGGGGCCGCATTATTATTAGCGGGAGGATTAGGGGGTTGACCAGCTTGGTCAGCTGGTTGGTTGTTCCCACGATTTCGGCCCCTGCCGCGGTTTTGTTGGCCCTGGTTGCATTGGTTGTTCTGGTTTTGCGGCGGGTTTTGTTGGGCATAAACTTGCCCTTGGCCAGCAGGTGGATTCTGAGGTTGCGCAGTTGCGGGAGCAGGCTGCGCTGGATAATATGTCGGTGGAGGATGCACTGGTGTGGCTACTTGAGGGGGTTGTTGATATTGCTGTGGAGCGGGTTGTAGGTTTGCCGCAGGGGCTGGCTATGGCTGGTAATAATGAGGTTGAACTTGTGACGGCGCAGGAGCTGGTGCAGCCTGCTGGTGATAGTAGGGCTGCGGTACGAATGGGGGGGTGTAAGCGGGAGTCATATTACCGAAACACTGAGGTGGACAGGAGGGTCCATGGGTATGGTGGGGATGTGGCATGTGAGCATATGGGTTGGTTGCTCCAGACTGTGAGACAGTCCGTGATGGTTCAGGGGTAGGACGGGCTACGAAAAATGGTTGAGGCTGCGAAGAGACACGGCCAATGATGCCGTCGGCAACATGGGATGCCCCCGGCGCATCGTGCTTGGAGGAATCGTCGCGAGGGGCATCAGGTATAATGGTATAAAGATAACCCGACTGGGCGTAAATGAGATCAAACTGTTGGGATTTAAGGATAGCCTCTTCCTCAGACTGGGTTCTTTCGGATGCCACATCCTTCCCAATGATAGGAAGGAGGGATTTGAGGAACCAATCTAGGAAGATCCGGTCATCTAACTTGATTTTGCATAGGCTACGGTGTCGACGCCATTCATGAATGTGGTCTATGATGTGGGTAACCGTGTTCTGTCTGCATGACAGGAGAATCTCAACGCTTGCGTCATAGCGGACGGGTAACTGGAAGAACTGCAAGAACGTGGAGGCCAGGGACGTAAAGGTGGCATGGGTTCCATGGGGCACCTCGATATACCACTTGGCAGCAGAGCCAATGAAAGTGCGCTGTAATAAACGGAGACGAATAGAGTCGTCAACTATGGAGTTGGAGGAACACCATAGGTGGAAGGACATGATATGGTTTTGTGGGTCCTCACTAGCTTTGCCCTCAAACTTAGGGATGTCAGAGGGGAGCTTGGTGGGCATTTGAGGCCATGTAGGGTCGTGTCAGATGGGGTCGTTGGTTAATCTGGCTAGGTCAGGTAGGTCGAGGCTAGCCATGAACAGAAAACTGGACAAAGAATGTGACACGGTAGTGGGTTGGTTTAAGTTGAGGCCGATGCCCCCAAGTGGAGGGGTAATGTGAGGGAGGTTTCCCCCAAGTGGGGTAACCAAGTTGGTATAGGATGGACCTGCACCACCATGGGTGGTCTGAGTCACTAATGGAGTGGGGATAGGTATCCCTGCTGTGGGAATAGGTACCGTGAGGGGAACGGTAAATGGGGTCCTGGTGGAGGGCATACCCATAACAGGTGTGGTAACTGGTGTAGTGGTGGATGTACCACCAACGGTCCCTCCCAAAATGGGAGTGAGAGCCATGCCAGCCATGGGGCTAGTAGGGGCAGTGTAAAGGGGGTTCTCAGACTCTGGCTCAGAATCAGAGGTAAATTAAGGGGCGTTAGAATCTGGTGACGGAGTCCTATGCCGCTGACGGGTGGAGTCAAGTGAGAAGGCTCGAGATCTATGATGAGTGGTATCAAGTAATCCGTGCTGTGGGGGCTCGCCTCTGAGGCGCCGAGAATGTCTCGGGGAAGCAATGGTGACAAAATGATGTCAAATCTGTGTGGGTTGAGGTAACTACAAAACAGCTCAAAAAACCCTAATGCAACCGAGTGTGCAGAAGGAGAGCTCAAAAAATAGGGCGCTCAGGCCAACGGCCAACTCAAAACACCCACTGTAATAGCGTGCTACAATAGGCGGAGTATCAACAAAAAATGGTCAAAATACCAACAGACAGCAGGTTTTCTAAAAATAAAAAACGGTGGACTCACTAGACCAAAAGGAGGTAGGGGAGCATGCAAACACCTAACTAAAATTATTATGACTCAACTAGACATATCCTCTGCAAGGTGATGAAATCCAGGTCAGACAATATGAATCAAAAATCCAAGTGGCTAAGGTATCCCCCTACCGGGAGGGACACCAAGTACTCAAATCCTAGAAGAATGGCAACTAAGATACCCCATTCATGACACGTCCAGAAAGGTAAATCTGCCGCTTGGTCCTTTAACCGCAATATTCCCTATACAGGGATATTCCGAGAACTGCAAAAGGTAGCCCTTCAGTTACTAAATGGAGTTCGGTATTCCACTCAGACTTCCGGAACCAATCTCACGACTTCAACCCTCCTAAGGGAGAGGCCTTCTGATAATATGGTTGTGACCGTGTCAAAAAATACTAGGGGATTTTGGTTCCCTAATGGAAAACAACTATGTCTCAAGTGTAAGTAACCGAGGGATGTTTTTGGAGGCCTATCCCCTCGATCCTACCTAACTACAAAATTCTTTTATGTTCCCCAAGTGGGGTTAGAATGTTAGTTGGGTTAAGTATTTTTTAAGTCTCACTTGATTTAGGTGACAGATTGTGTGCTTTTGAGGTTATGAACTGAACCCAGAAGAGAAGTGCCGGAGCGACTTCCTAAATAACAATAATACTGAAATGAAAAAATTTTACTATGCAATATTTTTTGAGTAAACAATGCTGAATTTTTTTTTTTTAAAAGTTCTGTAGAGGGGGACAAAGCTGGCTGTAGGGCTGCAGGTAGAACAGGTGGCTGTGCAGGTGCAGAAGATATGGCAGCAAAGGGGCTGGGTTCAAAAAAGCTAAAACAAGTGCAAAATCCAAATCGCGGGTCTGGGGCGAAGTCGCGCGGTTGGACCGCAGGTTTGAAGTAAACAGTCGCGGTCAAGTCGCGGGTTTCTAGACGGCAGACGAGGGCGGACCGCAGGTTTGAAGAAAACAGGTGTGGACGGGTCGCAGGTTTTAGGACAGAAGGCGCGGACGGACTGCGGGTTCGAATAAAACAGGTGCAGTCGGGTCGCGGGTTTCTGGACGGCAGATGCGGGCGGACCGCAGGTTTGAAGAAAACAGGTGCGGTCAGGTTGCGGGTTTTTGAAAGACAGGCGCGGGCGGACCGCGGGTTTGAATGAAATAGGCGCGGTCGGGGCACGGGTTAGGTTGAAACAGGCACGGTCGGGACGCGGGTTTGAATGAAACAGGCGCGGTCGGGGCGCGGGTTAGGGCTGGAAAGCCGTCGTCGGAACGCGACTGTGCAACTAAAAATGGCGGTTTACGGCGGCTGAAAACGACAGCCGAAAAGACAAAACGGAAAATAAAATAAAGAAAAAAGCCAGCGGAGTCGCCAAAACTGTTGCTAGGGTTTTACACCTAGCTTGTGCGAATGAGCACCTACTAAGGACAATGGATTCCTTAGTAGCAGTTCAATGTTATGTGAATTAAAAGCTATAACTGAAATAAAAAATTAAATCCAAACATGTATGAAGCATAAATAAGTAAAAGGTAAAGAATTATTTTATTGATCTTACCTCCAATGAGGAGGTTGGTGAAGCCCTTTGCAATGATCCGAGTCGATGGCTCCGAGCTTCAAGCTGCTTCTTCTCTTTCTCCAATGGTGGAAATGGGCCAAAAGGGGCTCTCAATGGTGAGCTAGGATTTCAAGAGAAATTTTGGCAGAGGCAGGATACTTGTGATTGCGGATATTGAATAAGGGGTCTCCATCACTTATTTATAGTTGGAAACCATGCAGTTTTAGGGTTAGGGTTTCTTCCTCATTTTCCTCATTATTTTATATTTTTTATTCCTTTTTGGAGATTTTGGATATTTTTTGGAGGAAAAGAGGGTTTTATGGCCTTTTGGAGGCATTTTGCATGGTTTTATGGGTTTTTGATGGAAATATGGTAGGAAAATGGACAAATGAGCCATGTAATGGGGTAGATGAGGTAGTGAACCTTTTTTGGGTGTTAACACCTCCGGCCGCTCTACTACTATGCTCTTTTCTACACCGTCGCTTGCACTTGTTGCCGGTAGTCTTCCTGCTTACTGCTCCACCTCGTGAGCTCGCCTTGAATGCTCAATAGGGAGGTGCTGTCACAAAATTGTTTGTTTCTTGGGTATAGGTTAGTGTTTCTTTCTCTAGGGTTTCACCATCTTGGCTAGCTTAATCAAGCATCTTTTGACTATAAAAAGACTCCTTCCTCTTTGGCCTAGTAGTGAGAGTCGAGGTCTTGCTTTCCTAAATTGCTGGGCATAGGGTTTGCAGCATATTGTATTTTTGTTTGAAGAACGGTTGCGGCCCAAGCGTTTACACTTACTTGGCTAGTTGCTTCAACTCTCTGTCATTGTTGGTAGATACCGTGTTAGTAATCCTCGACTTCCCTGTGGTAGATGAAGGTTTGGCTCCTCCTCGCATTGGTAGTTGTACTGCTGTTTGTGAGTGGTTACATTTTACTGAGAAATTAAGGTGAGAACTATTATTATCAATTCGTTATCATTGTATATTTATTTCGATATAAGAATGTTTATGTTAAAGTAGGGTATTAACAGTATTTTTTTTTATGCTACACAGGTGTCGACCTGTCCTCTTTCGCGTGATTGGTGCAAAGTTGTAACAACTGCGGCTCATGGGTAAGCCTTGGATATCCATGGTTGTTCTTCCTTGTCCGGTCCTTTATGGAACCTTTGCTGGTTGGTCGTCGTGGCTTGCAAAACCCTCATGGTTTTGATTTACCTGGGTTGCTTGACTCGTTGTTTTTAGTTGATGTTTAAACCCTTGCTTTATGCGGGGTTTCCGGCTTAGGCCGTGACTATAAATTTTGCATTTTGTTCTGGTTACTATGTATATATATGTAAATGAAAGAAAGGCTATTAAGCCATACTCTGTGAATTTTGTTTGAAGCCGAGAGGCATTATAAGAGCTTAAACTCTTTGATTTTACATCACGGTTGTATATTTTGAGATAGTAGGGTTTTACCCTAACTTGGCGATATGAAGAAAATATATTTACCTTTCTTTAAATTTATCTTTTATTTACAATGAAATACTGTAAATTATTTTGGTTATTACTTATATTACTTAACTTATTATTTAAGCTCTGTAATTCGAGCATGTCTATGTTTTGTAAAATTTCACTTCTGCAAGTTATTTGTATTTAAGTTTACTCTGTAAATTATTTAGGATAACTGTTTATGGTTCTTATATTGTCCTGCTTTGATTTACTTTATTCTAAATAAATTTTAAATATTGTTTTATAACTGTTATCTTTCAGAATATAAGAATTTCATGTTTTTATAGTCGTACTTATGTAACTGTTAGTTCATCTTTTAAAGTACAGAATTCATTTTTTTACTTGTTTATTTATTATAATGAAATAAGAATATTATCTTACCTGTAAGTAGTATTGCTCCTATAATTATATATGTTTCTTTATATTTAGTTTATTTATAGGTGTATAGAGAGATAGTACTCTATTGTTTATTTCTTATGTTACCTATTTATATTACAATAATAATGTTTATAAATTAAAAGAATAACAAACTATATATATATTCTTTCCTACAAACTGTATTGTAGTGTTTGCTTTAAATTATAAAAGAAGCAAGTTAGTAGCTGTATAACTTGTTTAAGTTCAGTTCGATAAAAATGCATGAATTAATTTCATTACCATCCATAAATAAATTCTGAAACCAGCTAGTTTATCTGTAGAATTAAATCAAGATGTTGGCTATTCATACTCACAGTTTAGTTGCTATACATACAGTAGTTAATTATCCTAAGCTGGAAGAAATAAACTGTAAAGTTAAAAGCATTTTTATTTAGTCTAACCCTACTCTATTTTAACTAATATATCATTTTCTTTTGGTTTCAAAAATAAGTAATAAGATTACAGAAATGGATGTTGTATAGAGAACTGTTTATCTACCAAAACATATTACTGTTAATACAATGATATAGCTTATTTTCCCTTACTAATAATCTGACATTTACAGTCTAGGCCTAACCCTACTCTATGTACGGTAAGTAATTCTTATGATAACAGATAAAAGAAAACATTATATTATTCAAGCTAACTTCTTATTCTATATTTACATCATATTATCTTCATTTAAATACACCACCCGTGCTAGAGTATGATCTGGATTACTCCAGATGGGGAAAAACATAGGTAGGGTTTGTTTCTCATTAAGAATAATTCCATTACTAAACCAATCAAGATATTCTATCCTCTAAGTTTTACATCGTAAACTGTAAATGAATCATTCAATCACACATAGATAATAACATAGAAATTAATAGATAACAGAACCTGTTCTTAAAGCTTGGTTGACAACAGCAATGGGAGGCCGTTCCTCCCTACCAACTCCTGGAGAGCACTCAAACAACGACTCCTCAGGACCCCTGAGCTTTCTCTGGTCTCCATGGCTGAAACTAGGTGCAGCAAATAATCAAGTACTAGTCCTGAGACTCAATACCAATCCTGAACTTGTCAATCAAATCTCTCAGCTAACCAGCTGTATCAGACCAAGTTACTGCAGTTTTATCTCTCAAAACACCTTCCTTATAGTTTCCCTTTTTCCCCAATGAATTCCTTGAAGTGAATTCCTCCTGAATGATTCTTCTCTTAGAAAATATCTGAGCAGCCTCAGCTCTCTACATTGGGTACTTTTAAAAGATTGCCTAGGTCTTTTTGGGTTAGTTGTCATTAATTGAGCCACCTGCTCTGA
>LPNX011012676.1:185856-238617 GCA_001517045.1 Pseudotsuga menziesii
TGATACAGTCCGATTCCACTAGAATTTATCCTTCTGGTTCCACCTGTACAACATTCCAATCAAGCACATGAGTAGCATCATGAACATACTTATTTAAAACTGAGATATGAAAAACATTATGTACTTTCAAGTTAGGTGGTAATGCTAGTTGGTAAGCAATTTGACCAATCCTAGATAAAATTTCAAATGGACCACAGTAACGTGGTGCCAACTTTGCACAACTCCCCAGTCTTAGAGATATTTTCTTGGGCCTTACCTTGATGAACACATGTTCACCTACCTGGAACTCTTTGGGAGTTCTTTTCAAGTTTGCTTGACTTTTTTTGTCGATTCTGTTGCACCTTCAAATTTCCCTGCACTTGCTTCACAATTTCCTCCATTTCTTTCAACAATTCTGGACCTAACACTAACCTATCTACTGGATTATTCCAAAAGATAGGAGTGTTGCATTTGCGTCCATATAAAATTTCAAATGGACTAAATTTAGCTGATGACTGATAGTTATTATTATGTGCAAACTCTGCTAGATGTAAATAGTCTTCCCACTTACCTGGTTGATCTTTCACATACATCCTCAATAAATCCTCCAGTACTTGATTTACTCTTTCAATTTGCCCATCTGTTTGAGGATGGAAGGAAGTACTGAAATTCAATGTTGTATTTAATCCTTTAAATAAGGACTTCCAAAAATTTCTTGTGAATTTTGGATCTCTGTCTGAGATTATAACTTTCGGTACTCCATGTAACTAAAAAATCTTCTTTAAAAAGATATCAACTATATTGGCAGCCTTGTAAGTAGTTTTAACAGGAATAAAATGTGTTTCCTTACTTAACTTATTAACCACCACCATAATAGAGTCATTTTGATTATGATTTCTGGGCAGTCCAGTAATAAAATCTAAGCTAATCATTTCCCATTTCCAGCTAGGAATAGGTAAAGGTTGTAGCAAACCAGCTAGGTGTTGGTGTTCGGTTTTCACCTGTTGACATTCTAAACACCTTGCAATGTATTCAGCTACTTCAGTTTTCATATTTGGCCAAAAATATTCTTTTCTTACCATGGTTATAGTCTTTTGATAACCTGGGTGACCTGAATATGGTGTTTTATGGACTTCATCCAGAATTAACAACTTAACCTTAGGCACATTAGGTACATACAGTTTATCTTTAAATAACAAAAATTCATTTTCATTTAAACTATAACCTTTTATTAAGATTTCTGTAGGTTCTTCCTTAGCTGTAATTTGCAATTTCTAATAAATTTCATCTTATTTTACCCCTTCTTCAAGCTGTTCATTTAAATCAGAAGCATAAGTGCTGATTGCTGTTGTAAAGTTCAGTTTTGCGTTTCTGCTTAATGCATCAGCCACCTTATTTTCCTTACCCTTTATATCTTAGATTTCGAAATCATATTCGCTTAAAAAAGCTAACCACCTAGTTTGTCTAGCATTTAGATTAGGCTGATCTAGAAGATATTTCAGTCCTTTATTATCAATCATTAAAATAAATTTTCTGCCGATTACATGATGTCGCCACATTTTTAAAGCGTGTATTACAGCTGCTAGTTCTAGGTCATAAGTCGCGTAATTCTTTTCATGAATTTTTAACTTTCTAGACTCATAGGCAATGACATACCCTTCTTGAGTCAGAACACCGCCTAAGCCATCATTACAGGCATCAGTACATACTACGAAATGTTTGTTAGGATCTGCTATTCTTAGAATAGGTGCACTAGTCAATAAGGTTTTTAACTTCTTAAAACTTTCTTCACATTTCAAGTTCCAGTCAAATTTCTTTCCTTTATTTTGTAAGGAAGTTATCGGATTTGCTATCCTTGAAAATCCTTCAATGAATCTTCAGTAATAACCGGTAATTCCCATGAATGACCTAACATCCATTACATCTTTAGGAACTGGCCAATATTCAATTACTTGAATCTTTTCAGGATCTACAGAAATTCCTTCCTTAGTCACTACGTGACCTAAGTACTGAATTTCATCCTTAAAGAAATCACACTTACTAAACTTCGCGAAAAGTTGATGTTCTCACAACTCTTGCAAAATAATTTTTAGGTGTTCTTTATGTTCTTCTTTCGTTTTAGAGTAAATTAGGATGTCGTTGATAAACACAACCACAAACTTATCTAAATAGTTATGCATTATATTATTCATTAAGCACATAAAGACAGCTGGGGTGTTAGTAAGCCCAAATGGCATTACGACAAACTCGTAGTGTCCATACCTTGTTCTAAAGGCTGTCTTAAAGATATCTTCATCTTTCATTCTTACTTGATGATATCCTGACCTCAAATCTATCTTCGAAAACACCGTGGCTCCACGTAGTTGATCAAACATATCATCTATGTGGGGCAACAGATATCTATTTTAATAGTCATCTTGTTTAGCTGATGGTAGTCTATGCATAATCGCATAGTTCCGTCTTTCTTTTTAACAAAGATGATCGATGCTCCCCAAGGAAACACACTAGGTCGAATGTATTTTTTATCAATTAACTCTTTTAATTGTGATTTTAACTCATTAAGTTCTAAAATGTTCATTCGATAAGGGGCCTTTGAACTAGGTACCGCACCTGGTACCAGTTCAATAGTGAAATCCAATTCCTTCCTTGGAGGTAATCCTAGAATTTCTTCTGGGAATACGTCAGTATATTCTTTTAAAATAGGAATATTTTCTATTTTTAACTTATCTGTTTTAGTTTTACCTTCCTCATCTGTAATAGTTACTGCGTAGGCTTTACATCCTTTTCTAACAGCTCTTTTAAGTTGTGAAGCAGAAATCTGCCTTACTATAGTTTTTCTAGGAATACCCTTAATTTTTACTGGTTGTTCATCACTATTTAAGCATGTAAAAGTTTTGTCGTAACAGTTTAAAATTACTTTATGTTGTTCTAACTAGTCCATACCAATCAGCAAATCATATGAGCCAAGTGGAAAAACATTAAGCTTAACTATAGTTTCAAATTCATCCATAAGTAAAGCACATTCTTTCACAAAACAGGTTACTTTTCTTTTTTCCCCAGTGGCTAATTGAACTAACCAAGAATTCTCAAACTTATTGACAGACAACTTACATTTTTCTACCATCTGAGGTGCAATATAACTGAGACTAGCTCCTGGATCAATTAAAATGGTTACAGGGGTCTGATTAATCATACCTTCTACTTCCACCATGGAAGTTTGATAGTCAGCTTGGCGGTTCTCCAAAGCCGTGTTAATTCTGGGCATGCTCCTAGCTAGTTCCCCAACGGTCATCTCCTCCTGTACAGAATGAATATTGCTGACAGTCTTTTTCCAGATTGGACAAACTGAGGCATAGTGCGGGCCATTACATTCCCAGCACTTAACAGGCTCTTTACATTCAAAACTCTTGGTAAAATTTCCATGGTTATTTGCAGCTTCTTTGCCCTTAAAATTATTCGAATTGTTGGAAGTACCATTCCTATTTCCCTGGAAATTCTTGTTGTTAAAATAATTTTTGGTCTTATTATTCTTGAAATTTATATGAGGTACAAATTCCTTCTTCTTAAATTCAGGCTGATTGTTATTTTTCTTAGCCTTCCAATTGGCCAAGCCCTCTTTCTTCCGGTTCTGCTCAAAACAAAAATTAGCCTTCCTCATAGCTTCCTCCAAAGTCTTCGGGTTATCATATTCAATTCTGTTTTTGATATGATATGGTAGACATCTAAGAAATCAATGTACTTTAGGTTTCTCGTCTACTAGGTAGGGTACGTACCTAAGTAAACTTAAGAATTTGCTGTTCAAATCCTTCATTGTCATTGAGCCTAACTTCAATTCATAAAATTATTTAGCTCTTTCCTCGTAATATTGCTCAGACAGAAATTTCTTTTTGAAATACCTTTTAAAGGTACTCCAATTAACTTCTTTTTCTCTTATACCCTTAACTCTCTTCAGGTCTTACCACCATATGTCAGCTTTTCCTGAGAGGTTATATATTGCCATCCTTGCTTTTAACTGATTAGAGTAATTATATATATGAAAATATTTCTTCATTCCGAATAACCAGGACTCTGCTTCCTCCCCCTTCTCAGTATCTCCATTAAAATTTGGGGGCTTTATCTTTTTAAACTCCCCTGAAATTTCCTCATATGTTATGTATTTCTTCTTTATGTCATACAAATCCTCTTCACTACTGTCAGCGGTAGTATGGTAACTTTGTTATTCACCAAACCCTTCAGATGATGAACTGCTTTCAGTTTTTACAAGCTTCATCTTTTTGGATTTTCTTTGATGACTAACATCCTCAGATTCTAACCTTTTACTCTTTCCTTCAGTTTGGAACTTTTCTATTAAAATTTGGTTCAATTCTTCCTGAGCCTTTAGGATCCTTTCATTCTCCTTATTTACTGATTCCATTTCAGTTTTTAAATCTTTTACGGTTTGTAACATATCTGAGGAGTTTGCAGTCCCCTCTGCTAACATAGGTTCTCTAGGCAAATTTCTTGTTTCTGTATTTGGAGACTCCTCCTGTGCATACTCTCCCAGCTTTTCCATACCTGCCTGTTAAACTTCAGAAAATGAAATTTTATGTTCTTAACATAAAACAAAATATATGTTAGCATATTATTTTAATTTACTGTTCTATGAAAGCTAGTTGGGCTGCATCAAGGCCTAGTGTTTGAACCTTGTGCTCTGATACCACATGTGAAAACCCCATAATTTCTGAACAATTTAAAACTTTGAAAATACTGATAAACTTCATTAATGCAGTCAACTAATTGTTTTAATTAGTTATATGTTAATGAATTTCATAATCTGAATTATCTACTTGATTCTGTTTATCTTATAGAATAATTCTTTTTTAGTTTACTGACTTGTTTTTTCTTTGCGACCACAAGGTGGAACTTTCTTGGTATTCTGGGATTACTTAGCTTTTGAGCTAACATAGAAAGTTTACCTGTTCTTACAGATTTACAGGTAAGAAAGATCCGGTGCTGCTTGTCAATAATCAGTGACACATACAGATATAAGTTCGTCGTAAAAATAATAGCTCAGTAAAAGAATATAACTGCTATTAAATTTCAAATGCTTTATGAGGTAAAACCATTAAATCGTCATTCTTTTTAAGACACTACGGAAACGAGATTTAGTCCTATCAGTATTGGCGACAGCTGCTTTCTTTCTAGTAGAAGTAATTTATAGTTCTTATTGCGTACTAAACTCTTCAATGTTTATCATAGTCGTCATGTGTATAAATGCCTTAAATCTTTCTTTGTATGCAGATTAAGAATGGCAGGGTTATTACGTTAAGAGTATAACTTAAAATGTGAACATATATCTTTTACATCATCCTAGATTTGATTACCCCATGGAATATGAAAGTAATGCGCAAGAAAAAAAAAGAGTTTTTATACCTGTATTCTAACTTCCAAAGCTTTGACAGTTTGAATGGTTTATCTCTTCGTTATATACTGCTTCCCATTAGACTAAGTTAGTATAAAGGAACCGTAGTTCTTCTACACATAACTTAAGCGTAAAATATGGCCCAGTTATGGTGATTACTCGTCAAAGATTACCTATTGTCAAGCTTGATAGTTACTATAATGCTTAACACTTTTGTTTACAAACTTAATGGTTTATACAACAATTACTCCAATGCATAACTAGAGCTATTCTCACAAGATGGATATCTTATCGTGATTAGGTTTTATACATTTCCTTTCATAGTTATAAAAAAGGCATATCTTTAATGGATTATAACCATTGAAAGAATGCATATCATATTAGTTTTAAGGCATAACTTTGATGTTGATGAATCTTTTGTTAAAAGATAAGTGGCTTAACCCTTGTCATAATTATTATAGTTTGTTGTAAGGCTACTTTCCAAAGCATAGAGAAAAGGGTTATGAAATGGAGCGCGCCATAATGAAACTATGGTTTAAACTTGATCTGAGCTTTATAAACCTTGATCTCCAGGGTTTCACCATCGTGGCTAGCTTAATCAAGCATCTTCCAACTGTAAAAATACTCCTTCCTCTTTGGCCTAGTAGTGAGAGTCGAGGTTTTTCTTTCCTGAGTTGTTGGGCATAGGGTTTGCAGCATATTGTATTTTTGTTTGAAGAACGGTTGCAGCCCAAGCGTTTACACTTGCTTGGCCAATGGCTTCAACTCCTTGTCACCATTGGTAGATACCGTGTTAGTAATCCCCAACTTCCCTGTGGCAAATGAAGGTTTGGCTCCTCCTCACGTTGGTAGTTGTACTGCTATTTGTGAGCGGTTACATTTTACTGAGAAATTAAGGTGAGAACTATTATTATCAATTCGTTATCATTGTAGATTTATTTCGATATAAGAATTTTTATGTTGAAGCAGGGTATTAACAGTATTGTTTTTTATGCTACACAGGTGTCGACCTGTCCTCTTTTGTGTGATTGGTGCAAAGCTGTAACAACTGGGGCTCACGGGTAAGCCTTGGATATCCATGGTTGTTATTCCTTGTCTGGTCCTTTATGGAACCTTTTCTGGTTGCTCACCGTGGCCTGCAAAACCCTCGTGGTTTTGATTTACCTGGGTTTCTTAACTCACTGTTTTTAGTTGATGTTAAAACCCTTGCTTTATGCGGGGTTTCCGGCTTAGGTCGTGACTATAAATTTTGTATTTTGTTCTGGTTACTATGTATATATATGTAAATGAAAGAAAGGCTGTGAAGCCATACTCTGTGAATTTTGTTTGAAGCCGAGAGGCATTAGAAGAGCTTAAACTCTTTGATTTTACATCACGGCTGTATATTTTGAGATAGTAGGGTTTTACCCTAACTTGGCGATATGAAGAAAATATATTTACCTTTCTTTAAATTTATCTTTTATTTACAATGAAATACTGTAAATTATTTTGGTTATTACTTATATTGCTTAACTGATTATTTAAGCTCTGTAATTCGAGCATGTCTATGTTTTGTAAAATTTCACTTCTGCAAGTTATTTGTATTTAAGTTTACTGTATAAATTATTTAGGATAATTGTTTATGGTTCTTATATTGTCCTACTTTGATTTACTTTATTCTAAATAAATTTTAAATATTGTTTTATAACTGTTATCTTTCAGAATATAAGAATTTCATGTTTTTATAGTCGTACTTATGTAACTGTTAGTTACATCTTTTAAAGTACATAATTCATTTTTTTACTTGTTTATTTATTATAATGAAATAAGAATATTATCTTACCTGTAAGTAATATTGCTCCTATAATTATATATGTTTCTTTATATTTAGTTTATTCATAGGTGTATAGAGAGATAGTACTCTATTGTTTATTTCTTATGTTACCTATTTATATTACAATAATAATGTTTATAAATTAAAAGAATAACAAACTATATATATATTCTTTCCTACGAACTGTATAGTAGTGTTTGCTTTAAATTATAAAAGAAACAAGTTAGTAGCTGTATACTTGTTTAAGTTCAGTTCGATAAAAATGCATGAATTAATTTCATTACCATCCATAAATAAATTCTGAAACCAACTAGTTTATCTGTAGAATTAAATCAAGATTTTGGCTATTCATACTCACAGTTTAGTTGCTATACATACAGTAGTTAATTATCCTAAGCTGGAAGAAATAAACTGTAATGTTAAAAGAATTTTTATTTAGTCTAACCCTACTCTATTTTAACTAATATATCCTTTTATTTTGGTTTCAAAAATAAGTAATAAGATTACAGAAATGGATGTTGTATAGAGAACTGTTTATCTACCAAAACATATTACTGTTAATACAATGATATAGCTTCTTTTCCCTTACTAATAATCTAACATTTACAGTATAGGCCTAACCCTACTCTATGTACGGTAAGTAATTCTTATGATAACAGATAAAAGAAAACATTATATTATTCAAGCTAACTTCTTATTCTATATTTACATCATACTATCTTTATTTAAATACACCACATGTGCTAGAGTACGATCTAGATTACTCCAGATGGGAAAAAACACAGGTAGGGTTTGTTTCTCATTAAGAATAATTCCATTAATAAACCAATCAAGATATTCTATCCTCTAAGTTTTACATCATAAACTGTAAATGCATCATTCAATCACACACAGATAATAACATAGAAATTAATAGATAGCAGAACTTGTTCTTAAACCTTGGTCGACAACAGCAATGGGAGGCCGTTCCTCCCTACCAACTCCTGGAGAGTGCTCAACCAGCGACTCCTTAGAACCCCCGAGCTTGCTCTGGTCTCCCTGGCTGGAACTAGGTGAAACAAATAATCAAGTATTAGTCCTGAGACTCAATACCAATCATGAACTTGTCAGTCAAATCTCTCAGCTAACCAGTTGTATCAGACCAAGTTACTACAGTTTTATCTCTCAAAACACCTTCCTTACAGTTTCCCTTTTTCCCCAATGAATTCCTTGAAGTGCAATCCTCCTGAATGATTCTTCTCCTGGAAAATATCTGAGCAGCCTCAGCTCTCTACATTGGGTACTTTTAAAAGATTGCCTAGGTATTTTTGGGTTAGTTGTCATTAATTGAGCCACTTGCTCTTATCCCACTTTCTTGGGGGATCATGACCCCAAATGTAGGGAAGTTGCCACCTGCAACATAGGAAGTGTTTGAGGATGTTGCCACTTGTCTTTTGCTCTCCACCTAGTTCCTTCCACCAGTTTGACCAGTACCACTCGTATTAACAGCTCTCCCAAGCTGTTGTCTCCACTTTTTATTTATTAAAAATAAAATATTCAGAATTACATTCCACATATTTTGACTCTATTGAGTCATCAGTTCCTACTTAGCATTAAATTTAACATAATGTCTTAGGAATCAAATTAAAATAAATAACATTATTTTACAAAATTGGGGTATGTGACATATTCCATGACAAGTCGAAGCATATTGAGATCAAGTATCACTATATCAGGGATATGGTGCAGAGAGGAGCAGTGAAGCTCCAGTATGTTGCGACGGACGAATAGATAGTTGATGTGTTGACTAAGCCATTGGCTAAGGTGAATTTTGAGTACTTCATGGAGAAGCTTGGTGTTCTCCAGATCGAGGTTCCTCCCAAGAGGAAGTGATGTGTCCGTGCTATGCCCTTCTAACATGGTGAGAGGATTGGTTCCATCCATGGTCAGATGTAAGTGTTGTGCCATTCCGACATGGTGAGAGGATTGGTTCCTTCCATGGTTGGATGTAAGATCTATGACATGGTGAGAGGATTGGTTCCTTCCATTGTCAGGTATATGTGGATGCCACATCCAGCATGAAAAAGGGCTGTCTCTATGAAGACACATCTAGTATGAAAAAGGACTAGCTCTATGTAGATGACACATCCAGCATGAAAAAGGCTTGGCTCTGTGGAGGCTCATATAGTATGAAAAAGGACTAGCTCTGAGTAGCTACCACATCTAGTATGAAAAAGGACCACCTCTGTGATGCCTCATCTGGTATGAAAAAGGACCAGCTCTGTGATGCCCTACCTAGTATGAAAAAGGACTAGCTCTGGGAAGGCGCATCTAGTATGAAAAAGGACTAGCTCTGGGAAGGCGCATCTAGTATGAAAAAGGACTAGCTCTGGGAAGGCGCATCTAGTATGAAAAAGGACTAGCTCTGGGAAGGCGCATCTAGTATGAAAAAGGACTAGCTCTGGGAAGGCGCATCTAGTATGAAAAAGGACTAGCTCTGGGAAGGCGCATCTAGTATGAAAAAGGACTAGCTCTGAGTAGCTGCCTCATCTGGTATGAAAAAGGACCTGCTCTGTGATGCCCTACCTAGTATGAAAAAGGACTAGCTCTGGGAAGGCTCATCTAGTATGAAAAAGGACTAGCTATGAGTAGCTGCCACATCTGGTATGAAAATGGACCAACTCTGTGATGCCTCATCTGGTATGAAAAAGGACTAGCTCTATGATGCCCTACCTAGTATGAAAAAGGACTAGCTCTGGGAAGGCTCATCTAGTATGAAAAAGGACTAGCTCTGAGTAGTTGCCTCATCTGGTATGAAAAGGGACCAGCTCTGAGATGATACATACAGTATGAAAAAGGACTGGCTCTGTAGAGGTTCCTATGATGAGAAGAATCAAGAGATATCACCTATGATGATGCCCAGTGATGATCTAGATCGAGTGATGATGATCTAGATCCAATGATGATGATCCAGCAGTGATGATCTAGATTGAGTGATGATCCAGATCCAGCGATGATAGCCAGTGATGAACCAGATCCAGTGATGATCCAAATCTAGTGATGATGCCTCATGATGAACCAGATCGAGTGATGATCCAGATCTAGTGACGATGTCCCATGATGATCCAGATCCGATGAATTGAAGATGAAGATGACTTGAAGATGAATATGACTTGAAGACTTAGAAGACCTCAGATGTAGATGATGAAATGATCCAGTTGATACAAAGAAGAAGACCAGTGCTGAAAATTGTGTCGAAAGAATACCTTCCTAGTTAAGAGGGAGTGTTAATGTATTTGTAACTTTGGAATGTATTCATCTATGTATCTTATGTATTGTAACCCGATGTTTATTCTGGGATGTATCTATAATGTAATTGAGTCATGTTGTCATACCCCGATGTTCCGATTGGGAGAATCAATAATGTAAACAAGTCATGTCAAGTCATAGTGGGTAACCCTCCGATTGTCTAAGGGTTAAAGTCCTCGCAGTTCCGGGGCACTAGGGTTATTAGACTCTCCTAGTAGAGGTTAGACCTGGTAGGGTTTTAGTCAAGTCAGGATTAGTATAAATAGAGAACTGGAGTCTCTATTTATCATACAACTCATCCACTCTCAAGTGTAGCGCATAGTTGCGGAAGGAGAAGACACTGGGGCTAGATAAGAAGAAGATTATTGTTGTCGAGAGATCACTTACTGTTTTGGGGATTTTACTGTTTTGGTGTTGATTCTATCTCTGAGGAAGTTGTGGGGTTTTCTCCATTTATGGTTTCCCTGAGGATAAACACTGTGTTCATTGTCTCTTGTGTTTGATTGTTGTACTTGTTATTCTCTCAGTAAAGATCCTAATATAATGTTAGCTTAATGATGAAATTCTAACATTCATGACTTAGGACAATATTCTTGTAGCTAAGTGGGTGGTATAATGCTTGGAGGGTTATGCTCCTTGGAGGATATTTTTTCGACATCACGTGATGTCTACTTTATTAGAATTTGAATGCCATTTTGATCTTCAAGCAGATAGTTATAATAATGTTTGCAGCAAAAGAATGGAAAATGAAGATACAAACTGAACAAAAGAAACCACACAAGAAACAGACAAGTATTGCTCAGGAATTTACAGTATCATTCACAATAATAATATCTGTTGTTACAATAGTTTACATAGGAAGAATTTGAATGCATGAGAGATAAATTCGAATCTTCCAAGTGTATATGACTATATCTAACTGAATATCTAACTCAAGGTCTCCCAATCAATATCGGAGTCCAAATAGACAACTCCCTAATGACTAATAACTCCAACAACCAGTGACAGCTAGTTAAATCAGTGCAACTGAGTGTGGTAAGTAGGAAAAAAACTCCTCCCCATGCAACCATGCATTGGTAGCACTAGCTTAAGTGTGAGTGAAGTAACGGAATGTAACTGGGGGCTAACTAAGACTAACTACTACTAACACCAACTAATTGAAGTAGATTGGTGCTGGTACTCCCAGGGGCTCCTAAAATGTAGGGATTGGTCTAGGAGGTACCCAAACTGATGCATGCACATGCAATAAGTGGCAGTTAACCTCTAATAGTGTTCTCCACACTCTAGTAATTGATCTAGGTGGCCCCATTAGGCCAAGTGGACCCAATGGTACTAGTGGACCCAAATAATGAATTAAGGTTCCTAAGTTAGGCAAATATAATCTAATAGACAGTATGGTCAAGGGAGAATTAATAATCCTAACATACTTAGTGTTTTAGTCAGGTTATTGTTGTTGTTTAATTATTTTTAATGCATATGAAAGCTAGGAAAATTCCTAGATATGATGTTTAAGATTGCTTTCATGCCCAAAATTTGAAAATGATGTGGTTTCACTATTGATTTAACCCGCAGGACCGCCCATATTTGAAAAAGATGTTGGTCTTTTGATTTATGATGGTTAAACAAGGATGAAACATGCTCATGTTGAAAAACTGCTAAGAAATGCTTCTCTTATTACCCAAATTTGGAACATAGCCCCTTACTGTTGATTTATGTCTATTTTTATCATTTACTTTTCTGTTATGGTGCCCAAATCTGTTAATGAAGTGGTTGTTGCTTGTTATGAACTCAAGAACTTCCCAAAGTTAGAGGATATTCCATCTTACTATTGGTTTCATCATTATTCTTTCCCAAAATTGTAGATCTAGAAACAATATCGTTTTATTGCTACTTTTACCCCTTTATCACTAGTTATGGAAATACACATAAGTATAACAGATCAAGAAAAGTCATATCACTCTATCACTCTAGTATCAACTAATTATAACAATACGAAATTAGCTTACAAGTTTGGAGATAGCTCGAACTCTTCATCTTATTACGATTCCATTAAGCTTTAGACTATGTAATAGGCATAAGCTAATGACCAAGCACGTATTCATATTCATAGTACAAGTCAACACATATGAGATTTAATAGTGTACACATCTAATATTACTAATGATATGATTACTGTATTGATTCGGTATATACAATATTGTATAATATTGATTACATAGTGTAATGATGCGTTGCTTAGTGTGATTAGTATACCTATTGTAATAAGCTCTTCCTCATGGTGTTATTATCAGTGCCATATGTTCAATATAAGCATGTTGGAATCTACGAACCTTTACTTATACATATGATATGTGAATCAGTTCTATTGTGATGAAAAAGTATACAGTATAGCTTAGCTAATCCTAGACATAGTGTAATCACATGTATACATTTCCATGGTTATTATAGTTCCATTAATTTTATGGTATTGAGACTGATTGATCTATAATTCTTATTACCATAGAAGTACTTATTAGGTTACTAGTAATGCCCTTTACAGTAGGTATGATATCAATATCCCTTTTGTTACCATTGTAACACAATGAGTCTCATCCTACTACTAGGTAAAATAGGCATAAATGAGTAGTAGAAATCATTCCATAAGTGTAATGGTCTACTATATATTGAATAAAAATGTGGAATTTTCGTTAAATTTTGTTTTGAATCTCAACATTTCGAGCCACTCGTTGGCCTCATAATTAGGAGCTGAGTGCTGATCCAGTTCAAGAAAATTTGGTGAATTTATATAGATTACCTCAAGGATCAATGAGAGAGGTTGGCTTGTTGATTTTTTATAATGTTGATGATTGGTTGCCAGTTATTACTTAGATCAACTCCCTCGTCTCTATTACTTCTTGTTTGTCTTGTATCAGGATGTGTATCAACCATATGGAATAGATTGTATATATAGAGAGAGAGAAACAAGGCTAGTAACTCAATGCTCAACTTGTATACTGATTGGTTATCATTATTTAATATCCAAGTTATGCTAATCATAGATAGAAGAAATGGTACCAATGCGATACAAGGCTTCATACTCATATCATCCCATGAAGGTACTATGTTTCCCTAATCAATAAAACACCTATCATATCAAGTCAAAGTATGAGAAGAAGCATGTTGTAATTGATATAACACTACTATTACAGTAAAAGCAATACATATGTAATAATAGTGACATCATACCAAACCACAATATTGCTTGCTTGATATCGTAATAATATAAGTATATGCTAGACCACGTGCTTACAGACTAGCTTTTTTACTAGAATAATGTAGATGTAAACGAACATGTGTAGCCTCTATACTCTTAACCTATTATGGGGGATTAACACTTACATTACCATCAGTAAAGCTATGGTTATTTTCCTAAGTTACGCCATCATAATATTGGTATTATTTGTATTCAAGCTAACTTACATGCTTAGTTATTGTATTCAATATAAATCATACAGCTTATACAGGTGGTCACAGCTATATTAACCATATTTATTTATTATGGAAATAATTGAGACCATTCCAAGGTATGTAAATAAGTTAGGTTAATTACCACAATTAATTCGGTATTTATATGGGATTACAAGCCTCATTAGCTTAAATATACTTCATAGTTATATTCAAAAAATATTCATTTGCACCAAGGTATCCCTAAATGAAAGGATCTGACATGATTAAGTTATACATAAAATCAAGCATCACTTCAGGATATCATCAATAAACAGAACCTAGAATAGAGTTTTTGTCATTTTTGGATTTGCAACCAAAATTTGGCGGGCTTGCTGTTTATTTTGTTCAATCAGAACCTGCAAATAGAGAGATATGTAAATAAAATGGAAATTAAGTGAAAAATGATTGGATGCATATCAAAGAACTAGATGTTAAATATTAAAAAATTGTACCTTCATCTGAGACATAAGGTCATAAATTTGGGATTTTGACATGCCAACTGTGTGAGAGGTGAAGGAGCGGTTACCAACTGCACTAGCATTGTTTCCACTAGGATTTGACTGACCATTTACCAGTCCCACATTTTGATTTTGCCCAGCCATAGAGGTATATGGGCCTCCAAAAGCTCTTGCCATTGCTGATAGTTCCTGCAGTTCCAAAGATTCCAAAATGGGTCAAAGATGATCCTTGAAAGTTTCTAATACATATACTTGATGCTAACTCCTAGCAATGATAATAATAAACTTTGGTCAGTTTCATTGTTCAACAAAATATCAGAAGTACAAAATTAAAAACGAGTCCTAAAATCTAGGTGACCACATGGAGTACAACTAAATACATTTATCATAAAATCAAGCCATGACAATGACTTTCAACAAAATTTTGTCATATAGTGCAAAGAATATTAGTTGGCAAATGGCACATAAAAGGAAATATGAAAGAAAGCAAGAAAAGAAAGATAACATCAATTGGATACCCAAAAGATGCTAATGGTACTATGAAATATAACACTATGTTCCATATACATAAGCACGTGAGGGACAGCACCATCTACCCCATCTAGGAAAAGTAAACTAAGAGATAATTAAAATCTATTTTCAGTCTAACATTAGGCACAAACAAGGGTGATTCCAACCCTGCATTAAAGGAATTTCTTATGTACTTTGAGAGAATTCTTCCTAGTTCCCACAGATCATGTTTGAAAGAAATATTAAAACAATGACATCAAGGGTTAGTGTTGAGGCCTAGAAAATCGTAGGTAACAACAATAGGTATTCTCCCCAATAAATGTTCCCAACTAGCTCGTTATTGTTTGGTATCGGGAATCCGTCCGGTTTACGGTCCAACTACCGTAGTTCAAGTAATGATTGAAAAGTTTTACCGGTTACGGCCCGGTCCATTTTTTAGGTGTATTTTTTGTTTTTTATCTTTATGTATGATGTGCAGGTGCCTAAATAAATGCAGGCGATAGAGATAACAAGGAGGGTCACAACGTGATGCATAGTTTCTTACCTCTCTCTCTTCTAAATCACAAATAAAGGAAAACTAACTAAAACTAATTAATCTATCCCTAAAGAGCAATACTCTAATTAATGGTGAGTAATATATTGTATAACATGTATTAAGAAAATTATAGATAGTTGTTAACATTTTAGAACACATGAATATTAATAGACAGAGGAACAAAGAGATAGCTCATTTTTAATTAAATCATTACTCAACTATGATTGTGGAAATTTCACAGGAATAAACTAGAACACATTCACAACATGAAAGAATTCATAAGTTAGAACGATCTCACAGTTCATGGAAACACGCTGAAACAGAAACAATTTATATCCAACCAGCCCATGGCAAACATTTGAAACTCCACAATGCTTTCTCTAGCCTAAAAGTATAACTCTTTATTATAAGATGAATTAGTTCTCCTTACAATAATCTTCCTCAATATGGTCCAAAAAAAAGGTCCTTTTCTATCTAAAACTTGCCTATATTTATACAAAAGCAAAAACTCTTGGGCTGCCCCTCATTGCCTCTTGAGCTTCCTCAACCTTTCCTTTACAAAAATTTGTCCTTTAGCTTGTGAACAAAAAGAACAATATAATATATTACATTTTTTATCAATATTCCAAAATATTTCACTAGGAGGGCTCAACTTGCTCGTTTATGAACTTTTTCCATATATTAGCATATGCTGCTATGCTTTCAAACCCAGAAGGCTCAAGGAATCTAATGCTAATCTCGTGCTTAGCAGCTTGAGTTTTTACACCCTATATCATAGCAGGAATCAAGCACATCTGGTCCTCCAATAAGTGGATGTTCACAGCTGCGTGTGCTACTTCATTTTTTAATATATTTTCATCCAACTCCTTGACTTGCTGGATTGCTTGTTCATCCTCGTTGCATCTATCCTATAAATGTTTCAAAAATAGTTCATGTTCTGGCAGCACCTCCAATCTATTCACAGTAGAGGTCTGACACCGATTATATGTTAGGAGCATTCTCTTGCAAAATTTGGCATAGGCATTCTTTGTCTTCTTCACTGTCTTTTTAAATTCTTCTACTGTATTACTGGCAAATTCAATCAACTCGTATTCTTGCTTTAATGTCTGCTGATCTTTGATGGATAGGTCTATGGGAGACTCTTTATTGGTTTCTACCCAAACCATTCTTCCCTTTCGAGTTTCCAATATATCTTGAGTCCTATCCAAAAAATACGAAGTTGTACTTACAATTTCTTCTAATCTGGTGTCCATCTGCTGGACCTTAAGTATTTCTTCTACCGTCTGCAGTTGCATCTGATGGATCTTCTTTCTAAACATCAGAGCATGCTTCCTTAAAGGCCATATGTCAGCTTTCTACTCCATGGCACTCTTTAGTGACGCTACCAATGAATTCTTCTGATCTTCTAAAGCTGCTATTTGTGTTTGATATAGCTTCTCCTTCTCTTCTGCGGTACTCTTTGGCGTGTTGCTGTACTGGAAATCAACCTGTAATAGTCATGCAACATTTTTTTCCAGTCTAACTATATCTAGCAACTAATATAATGATAAACAAGAAAACATACAGACATTACCCACCTCTTTGACATGCATGCTGGTAAATTTATGCCAAAAACAAAGTGTTTCTGAAGGAGGGAGTTAACACAGAAAACCCTACAACATTTCGGCCTCCTAAAAACTGCTCAAAAACACTGCTATCTTGGAAACATAGTTTGGGAAAACCTATATGGCACTTTAACTTGAGGCAAAGCTCGTCCTACTATCGAATCTCAACAAAAAATCCCAAAACTTAATCAATTTCATCAAACATCCTACCGATGCGAAAATTCATCTTCAAAAACCCTAGTCAACTACAAACCCTCCTAAATCCCACGATAAACTATGGATGTGGGGGATACAACTTTCTAACCCTACGCTAAAAATGAAACAATCAAGAATAGGGTGGCGCAGAAGTTGAAATGCCTGTCTGCACCATGCCCTAAAACTTCGCAAGAGAATCGCAGGCGCACTCATAACGCTCAGCCACAGACAGACTAGACACTCCTACTAAAATGAAGCACTCAAGCAATGGACTGAGCCCTTAATAAAATAAAATATTCCACAAGAAAACCATAAGAAATAAAAACCCTAACCTTCTTGTGGCAACCTAACCCAATCCACTTAACGGTTCAAACATTAACCAATCCACGCAAACAAATTACAAGTAGGACCTACCTGGAAATGGCGACGTGAGTGACCCGGACGAGACAAAACCTTCCACGGGTGTAGAGGAGGATGAAACAAATACTGACAGCTGAACGCAACCAAATTCTACAAATGGCTTCTATGGGAAAATGACAAGTCACAAACCAATACAGCATGACATATATATAACCTTGACTGGGACGGAGATCTATCACCGGGAAAACTCTTTAAAACCATCGATCAGACATATAGTCCAGGGAACACCCGCAATACCAGATGCGAACGGAACTACAAACCCAACATTGCATAAGAACAAACTCAGAAGTCGGAGACACTATTGACTACCTTTCGGAACCACTTGCTAATAGCCTTTCGTAACTCGGCAATAGAATGCTCTATCAACCTGGTTATCGTATGAGAAAACAAAATCGGAACCTGGTAGGACTAATCCCTTTGGAATCAGTGGAGAGACCGTGAAACCCTTAGATCAACTCAAGACTAGTCCTCCGCAACGTCGGGCGGGACAAAGACTAAAACATCCAGTTTGTTCTGGTCAACCAACCTGACAGCAAGATTTTTTATAATATTGGATATCGAAAAATCACTAGATGAAGAAACATCCGGTTCATCAATTACGCATGACACTAAGAAGTTGGAACTTTGGCAAACCAAATCCGAGAGGATAAAAAAAACCTATTCCGATGCAGTGGCGAAGATTTCCAAAAGATTCCAATAAACCAATCAGATGACTCTACCTCCACAACATCGGAAGGCTAGTCAACTATGCTTCTGATATCAGAAGGCTAGTTGACTGATCATTTGATGCAGACATGCGAAAAGACTAAGTTTTTTCAGAAAAAATCTGAGTCCAAATCAAATCTTGGCAAAAATAAAACAATCCTAGCCCAGTTTGAAACTCAAACAAACAAGGGGGGACCCAAAAATAAAATTTTATAGCAGTTAGCTAAGCAGGAATATTACAAAAAATGTTAGATAAATACCATATGGGAAAATCATAAATGTGTAACAGATGCACCCCTAGAAGAAACATAAATAATAAATAATATAGAAAAAGGAAATTAATGTATACACAAGATGTAAGTAATTACTAATTAACCTTAGGCGTAAGGAATGTACAATGTTCCATACATCAAATATTTCATGCAAGTAATTTTTGAGTTTAAAGCCAATGTACAACAAATCATAAAAGGAAATAGAGAAAAGGAGCATATAATGCAGGTTGAGGGAAAAAGATGCTACAATATCTAAAGACCACAGATTACTTAATTAAGTATCAATTTTTTTGGAATAAAGTTCATTGAAAAGGAATTACATTGTCTCTCCTCAAATTGTTAATTAAACCATAACGAATAATGTGATCTTTTTATAGATGTTCAATTTTTTGATCCAAAGTTTATATCTAGATTATAAAGTCATTCACTTCAACATTTGTGGGAAGCAAGCTTCCCTATCAACGTTCATAGTTTTTTTCTCATAAGAATATTTCAACACAAGGTTTAATATCTAACAACACCCAATTAAAGGTTTACTTGAGGAACCCAATTAAAGGTGGTTGAAACAACATAAGTGAAAAAGTTAGACTACGATCACATGGCCTGTAGATGTCGATCATGTTATCCCTATAGGAACTTGGCAACCTCCTATCCAAAACATTATAATATTGTTATGATTTCTTGAAAATTTTATAGGGGAAAGCAAGAAGTGAAATAGTCATAAGCCCACTTGGTGGTTAGGTGTTGAGGAATTCACTAATGAGTAAATCGATCCAGTCTAGTCTCACTCGGGAGAGACTCGCGAGTCTGGTCGATTTTGGCTGAGCAAGCTGGGAAGCGAGTACTCGTTGCAGATTTGGGGCACATAATCGAAACTCTCCGAAACTCACCGTGACTCTCCTTACTCATGTGTACTCTCCAATACTCGTCGTGACTCGCCCAAAACTCATTTGGTAACTTGGTATTAGCACGTCCCTCATGGTAGTTGACTATGCGGATGATTGACCACATAAATTCGACTTTGGGAGAAACTATGCTTTGAGCCATTAAGAAGGCATTTCCACTCCTCCATTCACATTAACATTTCACATAGAGTCAAAGCGTCGGTGTCCCATAGTTTTAGTCTGCGCATTGGTGGGTATCTCATTGTTGAAATATATTATATTCCTTGGAAGGTAATAATGTCTTTGTATTATATCAGAAGTTGTCTACAATCTTATGTAAAAGAGTAATACATTTAACCCATAGTTATATGGTGGTGTATTTACTTGTGTAGAGTATTTGTCCATGGTATTGTATTAAGAGATGTTATTTTGGAGAATTATATTATCCCACATGCAATATGTGAGAGTAATTTCTCCTCATCTCTTAGTATATAATAGGGTCAAGTGAGTCTCTACATATAATGTATTCTTGATGTAGTAGTGGTACTATTGTGACACTATTGTACATCATCTATATGTGTGCTTTGCTCTCTTGTAAGATTGGAGAAGACATTCTGGAGATAATAGAAGACTACCTTCCCGTGGATGTAACCCATTAGGGTGAACCACGTATATCGGTGTCCTCTTGTCCTTTTCTTTTCCTGTTCTTATCTTTTATGATATGTTGTTGGTTTCTTAAATAGGTTAACTAGTTTAGCTTGACTCTACTATTCTAACATTTGCAGGCACCATCCATTGTTTCCATCGACGAGGAAAGTCCAGGTTGGTAGTGTTTTTATGTTATTTTATTTGTATTTTAAATTTTTATGTCATTTATTTATGTTTTAGTTTTAATTTTTTTTGTGTGTATTTAGGCCTAGGTGAGTTTACTCTACATATGTTGAAACCACCTAAAGTTGTTTTTTGTTTTCTCGGTTTTTATATTTGAGGCTTTATGTATGGAATTTTGATGCACCTGAATAATTTCAGTTGTTTGACTATCATTAAGCCAATATGGTGGTGAAAGTTTAGATCATAATATGAATCACAGCGGATAGTATAGTTCTAATTTGTCATATGAGGTATGTTTTGTAATGATCAAATCTTGATGTCTTTTAATAAGTTTCATATCACTGTGGTGTTGATCTATCTTATTTTGAATATTGCATTCTTGAGGACCGTTGATTCTTTTGATGCCTGTGAAGTAGGAATGAATTTTTATTTCAGCGTGTCTAAGCTAGTTAATTTATTATTTCCAAAAGCATCTTCAATGTGAGAGACATGTTAAAAACATGTGAAACACTATCGATAAGATATAGGATAAATAAACCTTTCTTAACTACACTAATGATTAATGATGAGTCTCCAGAAAACACAAACTTTATTTGTCGAGAGTAGAAAATACTAATCCTACATACAGTGCACGAATTTTTGTTTGATTAATGGTCATATTTCTCAAACCTCAGGCATAGTTTGTTTCTTGTTGAAGATGTTACCATAGAAAGTGTTTCATATTTGATAGCAATTTCAAATGTTACAACATACTAATATTTAATAATGAATTATTAAAAACTTATGTTACCCTTGTTAGCACTCAAAATGTACCCGGGTTGTGGAAGGTAGATCCCAAGGTAACAACATAACCACTTTAGACTGTATTTCTGACCTAATACAATCAGAGAGGGATCTCTCACTATTTACAAAGCCTTCTTACAGCTAATATATTCAATCAAAAAAGTCTAATAGTCTAAAGCCTTGTTACAGCTAATATACTAATATTTAATAATGAATTATTAAAAACTTATGTTACCTTGTTAGCACTCAGAATGTACCCGGGTTGTGGAAGGTAGATCCTGAGGTAACAACATAACCACTTTAGACTGTATTTCTGACCTAATACAATCAAAGAGGGATCTCTCACTATTTACAAAGCCTTCTTATAGCCAATATATTCAATCAAAACACTCGGAAGTTTAGATTTTTGATAGGACAGATAGGACAAGTTTGTTTTAAAAAAGATTTGGTGGGACAGTCATGGAGAAGGCCATTGGGTAATGGAGTTGAGAATCAGATATGAGATAGGTTTCAAGAGGCAGGGGTTTGAAAGGATCATGGACAGAGGAAAGGTAGTCACCATTTCTTCAGTCTTGAGGCTTTGGCAGGTCAATTAGAAGACAAAGAAGACAAACAATCAAGCAGAGAACAAAGCTTGGGTGAGTTCTGCAAAACTTTAGAAGAAACTGCTTTAAAAATGCTTGAACAATGAACCTAGAGCATGCAAGATGAATTCTAGTTTCATAAACTGTTGTTCAAGCATGAAAGCAAATACAAAATGGAGCGAGAGAACACAATAAACAGTCACATAGATAAATCACTTACTGAGAAAAGTAATGGCACAAGAAATCTCTGCCATGGAAACTTCAACATTCCTCTACAATTTTTATTCATCTCTGGAAAACTAAAACCTATTACAATGAAGAGCCTCTCTGCTCTTGAAAATACAACCATAGATATATGAAATACATATGAATTTATAGTAAAACAACCTCTACCTAGTCTTGAATTTGAAATCTAACTAATCTCTAAAAATAGAAATAGTTATAACTGATTTGCTTCACTTCAGGAAGCAAACTGTTGAAAAATGGGCTTCCAAGCCCCACTTGCATATCTCAACGGGTGACAACTATGTGAAATTTGAGAGAGATTTTTGTAATTGACCATGTCCTCGACAAAACCCATTTCTTAATTTTTCCAAATTCACCTCCGTCTCATCGGAATCTGCCATGTGTACATGTGAAAATGTACACGCGCCCATTTTGCATAATATCCGTGGCTCAAAAATATTTCATACTTCGTGCACACAATCTTTAAAATCAAAAACTTTCCGAATGATATCCCACATGTAAAGGTGGTATGTTTATTTTTCACTTCATGAACACTGACCATTTTCATATTTGATAAGGAACAATGTGCAGTGCTCTTTGGGATCTTGGCGCTTGGCTTTGAGGCCATGCTTTGCTCAGTACATGCTGATGTACGTTTTCAAATCCATATGGAACTAAACCTCTGCTAACAACAATAATATATAATTTAAAAAAAAATTATAATCATATGGCAAATTGAGAAAGCAATTTAAATTATAATCATATGGCAAAAATTGAGAAAGCAAAGGAGAGTAAAAGTTTAAATTATATAATTTAAAAAAAAATTATAATCATATGGCAAATTGAGAAAGCAATTTAAATTATAATCATATGGCAAAAATTGAGAAAGCAAAGGAGAGTAAAAGTTTAAATTATATAATTTAAAAAAAAATTATAATCATATGGCGGCAAATTGAGAAAGCAAAGTAGACCTCTGCTAACAACAATAATATATAATTTAAAAAAAAAATTATAATCATATGGCAAATTGAGAAAGCAATTTAAATTATAATCATATGGCAAAAATTGAGAAAGCAAAGGAGAGTAAAAGTTTAAATTATATAATTTAAAAAAAAATTATAATCATATGGCAAAAATTGAGAAAGCAAAGGAGAGTAAAAGTTTAAATTATATAATTTAAAAAAAAATTATAATCATATGGCAAATTGAGAAAGCAATTTAAATTATAATCACATGGCAAAAATTGAGAAAGCAAAGGAGAGTAAAAGTTTAAATTATAATCATATGGCAAATTGAGAAAGCAACAAATTGAGAAAGCAAAGTAGAGTAAATGTTTAAATTATAATCATATGGCAAATTGAGGAAGCAATTTAAATTATACTCATATGGCAAAAATTGAGAAAGCAAAGTAGAGTAAAAGTAAAAAGTCCTCTGCTAACAACAATAATATATAATTTAAAAAAAAATTATAATCATATGGCAAATTGAGAAAGCAAAGTAGAGTAAAAGTAAAAAGTCCTTTGCTATATAATTTAAAAAAAAAATTATAATCATATGGCAAATTGAGAAAGCAAAGTAGAGTAAAACCAATTGGATGTGGAAAGGTTTTTGGTTAGATGTGACCTGTGGGAAGGTTTAGGTTGTTGAAAGAGAATTGTCAACAACAATATCTCATTTAAATACCTATTTATTTGAAATCAATTTGGAAACTATTTTATTGAAAGTAGTCTCACCACCAACAATTGTTGTTTACCCACACCCCATTAAACCAATTTTGCATTAATTAATAAAGATATCACCCAAGTTCAAGAGATAAAGAGCTTGAGATTTCTTAGAGGAATAACCTCTGATAAATCAGATGGAGTTTGAAATATTTCCCTGAACATTTGAAGGTCCTGGTCGTTATTATCCTCCCTACAAGCTATTATAGAAGTCTTGAGTGAGTGCTTATTAAAGAGATCACTTGCTTTATTGATCTCTTACTCAAAATATCAAGGATATCACTTTCGAATCAATATCTTGAGTCGAATGAGTCTCATTATGTATGAGCATATGATTGATATCTCAAGTGAGTATAATTATCTACGTGCATATGATATTGATATATTGAGTGATTTAAATCAAAGTATGGGCTTCTTAGTTTGTTGACCTGTCTCTTCTCTCTAACCCTTTATTTTTGTTTTCAATATAAGTTGGAATGCTTCATTTTGGGGCTTTATTTAATTTTACAGTTGTACATATACTAAGAAATAATTGGACAAGGGCCTTGCATTTCAAGAGTATAATATATCTCTCTCGGCGTTTTATTTACAAATTTTTGGGTTTCTTCCCTACCTGATGTTCGACGAGAGATCAAACTATGAAATGAATGTCAACTTTAATTGTGAACAGATCTACATACAGGTCAACATAAAGTCTTATTGACTGAATAGGCCTTTATTCCATCTCAGCGGTGCACCGTGGAGATTCACCTCTCTCTCGAGTCTCGACCTCTTATTTGTCTCCCTCACGGTCAGTGGTCAAATTCGAAGGGTTGGTCTTAATTTTTTTTGGAAGGGCATGTAACTATCCAATATAAAAATAATTGCACTTCAATAAATTAAGTTGACCCTTCAATTGAAAATTGTAAATTAAGTAGACAAGCTACTAGTGTTTTTAAAAACCAAAATGACACCTAAAAGTAACAAAAATAAAACCTTTTGTATATGAGCCTTCAAAAATTATCTGTATGCAAACATTATTTCCTGCCTAAAGTGTATGAAACCTTTATCTTGCTACCATTCCTTTCCTTTCTGTTGATTCTGATCCTTTAAAGAACCATTCTATGGCTCCAGAAAATATGATCTACCTTCATCCCTAAAGAATGGAAGGTACCATAAGGTCATCCCCTCTATCTCAATAAAAGTAAATAATATAAGGAGGTAAAAATAATACACGAGAAAGAAGTCCCTTAAGAGTTCATATTAATCTTTATGTCCAATAAGCGCTTTAATGAGAATCTTTTTCTGAGAATTCTTCGCGAATATAATATAAGGATATGCTGCATAGATTTCCTGCATAGGTAGGGAAAAGAAGTCCCTATTATGTATTAATCCCTCTGGATAAGCACTATGTTCATGGGAGGAACATTTTCAGATGAGAAACAGTGAGGGCGGAATGAATTTAAAAATAGTTATACTACAAATAGAAAATAGTATAATCTAGGTAGACCGTAGGACTGTGCTCAACTGAATGATGGCAAGCTGCAATTGGTAACATTTAAATGAGCCTTAAGGACTCACGACTCCATAATCCATTGTATGGAAAATATGTAGAAACAGGTACAATAGATATGTGTTTTATGTAGCTAAAACAAACCTCATACAATTAAAACAAACTTTATAGATTCTAGCAAAACAAACTCTATAGATTATGGCAGAGAAACAATATTAAGAGACAAACTACATTATAGAAAAATACCTGAGCTAAGAAAAATTCCAAGACTCTGAAAGTTGAGGCAATCGACTGGCTAAGACTCTGAAACATGAGGCAATCGGCTGGCTCACGAAGCACACAAATTGCTCAAGAAGTTGTTTTACAAAATATTGAAAAGAAAATATATGAAAAAGTGTCTTTAGATAGATTTTTAGGCTAGTGTGTGTAACTTTTAGCAGAAAATTAAAATTTATTAACACACGTTACAACTGCACAGGACTCTATAAGTCTATGGATTCATGAAATCCTGAAGGTGATGGGTGATTCATAAATTGCAAATTTGCAATGGCATAATGCATTGGGATTTCCAAGTTGCCGTAACAAGCTTAATTACAATTACTGTATCAAATAAGTCGCCACCATCAAATCTTCCTGAATCAAGACTGAGTGAAGATCGCTCGACTTCACGAATCAGCTATGCTGCTATGCATAACGCGATCTGACATATTTAATGGTTTCCAACTCCAAGTTCCAGGCGACAGCATAATGCAATCTGACAGATTTAATGGTTTCCAACTCGAAGTTTCGGCCGTCCACTTTTCCAGAGTATAGCCCAGTAATAAGCCAAATATACGAAGAAGCTAGAGCTAGAGGATTCAGAACGGAACTTGGAATTTTCCAAATATAAATTATAAAATAATACACTGTGTATTAATGTGGATTCCTAAATAAATACATCAATAAATGGGGTGTAACACCCCGGTTTTGACCCCGTTTGCATGATGTACATAATGTAATTAATCGTGGTGAGGAGCTAAAGGCAAAAGCCCCACCATTGATTTGGTTGTGTATGTTTCGGCAATGGGGATAGTTGCCGATGGTATATCGTGCTATCCGGCACATTATAGTTTGGCATCATGTAAACATGCACATCAATTAAAAAATAAACCCACAACCAGCTACAGCAGTGCAACTTTAAAATGAAAAGGGCATGATTCCAAAGGATAAGGGTGTGGGGGATGTCAAACCTTGGTCTATGGGGGGGAAATCCTTGTTTGATTTGCCATCTTCCCTTGTCTCATCCAACCTCTTTAATGTTTTGTGGAGTAGTTGAGGTATTTATTGCTGAGTAGTGGTGGCTGTGGCAGGACTGTCAGTCCTTGCCCACGTGTCCACTCCACCAGCAAACTCTCCTCTTCATGTCACGTGGGGCAGAAGAAACCTTCACTCCACTCCCTCCACTGCTAAGGCATTCTCGCTGCTGTCTGTTCCTCCTCACGCCTGGTCTTCACCTTCACGAGTGTGGTCTGGGGAATTCAGATCCTCACGCAGAGAGACGTTCTATTTTTCCTCACGCACCAGTCGGGGTTCTCCTTTGGTTTTGTGCATGCAACGAGCTGGAAGAGCGACCTCAAGGGCACGATTTCTGTTGTCTATGTGAATAACTGTGGTTTTCGGCCACGATTTTGCCTTTCTGTTGGTTTAACCCGTGATTCGGGCTTGCTGTTGGTTTCAACCACGTTTTGGGTTGCTGTCGTTCTTCCACGATTTTGGATGCTGTGGAGAGTCTGATTTCCTTCTTCCATTTTTGGACTATGTTTTTCCCCTTGCGCACAGGTTGAAAGTTGTTCTTCCCCATTTTTCTGTCGGTGTAACTTTCTTTAGCGTCTGCATTAAGGAGTTGTGTGTGTGGGTTCTTGGATGTTGGACGACTGCTAATTCCACATCCGTTGGCTATGTTTTCCCATGTCTATGCTGGGAGTTTTCCCTCTCCTCTGTTTTGGGACTATGGATTGTTGCCATCATTCATTGTGAGGTTGTGGCTGTTGATGTACCCTGGTTTTGGGTTGCTGTTGAGTTGTTTTGGCCACGCTAGGGCCAAGAACAACTCTGAGTTGTCTTGTCTTGTGGCTTGAGTTGTGTTTCGCCTTTGTTGGGAGTGTCATCCGGTTGTCTTCACGGAGCTGTGAAGGGATTGTTTTGCTGCGGTATGTAGTGGTTGGTATTTGGACTGTTGAGAGTGGGACTAGAGGCTGTGTATGCATGAGAAGACTGGTGTTGAGGCCACCAGCTTGGAATTTAGCCTGTCCTAGCTCCTTGATGACTTGGTAAAACCCTGCTGTGTGGGTTTGGCTGATTGGAAAACCTTGGCCATGTGTAAGCCTACATTGACCCTTAGTCCTTGAGGAATCATGCCCAGCTCGGGGGTGGTAGTGTTGCTGAGAGATTGATGAGCACGCTGGCCTATGTTTGGGTGGAATGTTGCAGCGACGTAGCTGGTTGCGGGAGAGTTCTTCATTAAAAGATAAGTACTCGTGACTATTTAATCCATGCAATTATATCTATTGTTCCATGAATTAAGATGAACATGTTAAATGCTGGAATGTGTGTGTTGCTTCCGCTGAATGTTGAGTAACTGTGTATCCTTGTATGTTTTATGCATCTTGTATGATGGATTATGCATCTTAGTATGCATTCTGTTAAGCTTGTTTTAACTTCAGCATTGATGTCCGTTCGTGTTCATGGGGCTATTTGTCCGTATGCTTGATGTTGGTAGCATCCTCTTCACCGATCGGAGGGTCAGGGACGTTACAGAGTGGTATCAGAGCTCATGTTGCAGCATGGGCCTGAATGGGCCATGGAAGATGTAGTGACATAACTCAAGGTTGCAACAATGGGCCTCTATGGGCCAAGAAGGAGCCACTGACAGAGGGTAGAATTACCTTCTATGTCCAACAGAACAACAGCAGACAAAAGAGTTCCAAAAATTTTCTAAGTATAGAATTCGTTGGAAAGTGTTGGCTTGTCAGCAATGGACAAATGAAGAAAGAGCTGACAGAGCGGCGGAGAGGAAACTTCCATCGGAAGCCATCAGCGGAAGGCCACCGAAATGGCGACGCGATTTAGTGAATGGAGTGCCCGTAGTTTCCGCGGAGATTAGTAGATTGATCGGCGAAATTTAGTTCTTTGGGGAACCGATGCGGTGGAAGACTAAGGAGAAAATTCCAAAAAAATTCTAAGTCCGAAAATCATCGGAAGCAGAAAATTGTTTGAGCGTCGGCCGTTGCGGATGGCTAAACGACTACGCGTCCGACAAGAAAAGCCTCCGACCTCCGACGCCGTAAAGAAGGAAAGTTAAAAAAAAAATTCTAAGTGTTGAACTGTCGGATCATCGGAAGAGTTAGTGGGAAAGACTTCTGATGTAGCGGAAGAGCTAGGCGGAAGCATGCCCGACGGGGCACAGTTGGAAAAAAATCGTGGAAAATTTTCTAAGTGATTTGACGTCTGTCAGAGGAAAATAGTGGTTCATACGCCCGCCGTTGCGAAAGTCTAGAGCACTAGACTTCCGACGAGAAAATACTGCCGATGCCGATCAAAATCAGTTCACCAATCGGAAGAAGATCGAAGATCGTGTTCCTCCATTGCGGCTGCGGAAGGAACTACTTCACCGACGAAAAGAAGATCAAGCGACGGCAGAAAGTATATGATTGAGCCGATGTGGGTGAAAATTCAAAAAATTTCTAAGTGTTGAGATCATCGGAAGGCGTTAGCTATTTGAGCAGCTGATACGTCGGCTCAGTTAGTCGGAAGGACTTTCGATAACGCCAGAGGAGAAAATGCGAAGGGAGCCAAAGAGAAAATTTTCGCCGAAAGGAAGGAAGAGCCGGCGGAGGATAGTGGAAGGAAGAGCCGCAGTTGCGGCGGGGATCTCTTAAAGGCTGCCGAGACGTTGGCAGAAAATAGAAGATGAGGTTGCCGATGCGGCGGCAGAAAGAAGAAGAAAAGTTTTTGAAAATTTTTCTAAGTTTAGAAACGTCGGAAAACTTTAGAGGATTGGACCGCCGATACGTCAGAGAAAATTAGAGGATTGGACCGTCGATACGTCGGAGAAAATTAGAGGATCGGTCCACCGATACATCGGAGAAAATTAGAGGATCAGTCCGCCGATACGTCGGAAGCTAGAGGAGGATTGGCCCGAAACGTCGAAAAAAATTAGTTGTTTTGGCAGCCGATACGTCAGGCTGATAGTCAAAATGAGAGTCGATTCTGCAGAGGAAATTTTGAGATTTTCAAGTGGGATTTTCTAGCAGATTTTGACTGCTTTTTCAACAGGATTTTTCAGCAATTTTTGAGTGGGGTTTACAGATGGTTGAAGTTGGCACCCAGTCCAAAATGTAGTTGCGTGTAAAATGCTGAGATTTGGTGAAAATCTTCATTTTTAGAAGTGGTGTGGTTTTCACACCCGAGGTCGGAATGAAGCATGTGGATAGGCATTGGAAATCTTATCCAGTAGGGAACAAGGGAAAGTCACCAGAATCTGAGCATGGAGCAGGAAAGTGCTAATGACGGTCGTTGCTATCAAATGGACAAATCTGGAAAGTTGCATGCCCAGAGGTAGCAAGGACTATGAAGGCTAACTAGCTGTTGTGTGGAAGAGGAGTTCCATGCAAGGATGTGGGACTTGAAAAGGGAAGTTTCCTTAAACCCTATCTTGTTGATTATAACTACATTCCTAAGTTTTATACTTGAAATGTATGAGGATATGTATTGCATGCATAGGATATTACATGTTGGTAAGAATATTGAAAATTATATATTTATAATGAGCCACTAATGATAACTATTGCATTGGTGTTGGCATTAGTGGAAAAACCAACAACAACCTGGACATGGTTGAGTATGTTACCGATACCGATGAATGTGACCAGCAACCCTATGAAGAAAGGGATAAGGAAACCAGTCCATAATCAAAAGTTGGTGAGCAAAGTCTGCAATCCTCTGCGAGATACCGACTAAACTAGTAATGCCAAGGGTGTAAGTAGGGCCGATGAAGGTAAGAGTTTGATTATGACAAATTCCATGGAATGGTAAAGGTAAGAAACCTCATACCATGTGGATATTTGAATTTTATAATGCATCCATAGAGAAAGGTTTCATGCTTGTGTATGATGATTGAGCTTAGTAGCCCAAGGAAAGTAAGTACTGATGATCTTGATTATAGTAACGCATCCTATATGAAGTAGTCATGGTTAGGCCATGCATGGTATGTTGAATGCATAGTATTCCTGAATCAATGCAAGGTAGCATTGAGTGGATATGCATTAAAAAGATTTTATGAATCTTGTAGTTATGCATTGAATGTATGCATATGAAGGGTGTGAGTGACTGATTGCATAAGTATAGGTGAAAATGTTGTGATGTATTGCATAAATGCATTGGGATGAGTGCATGTGATATTATGAATAACTAATGGCTGAAATGATGAATTGACGACAATTCAAGAACCATTTCAAAAGCTGTTATGAATGCAGGATAGTAAGTGCATAAAGAGGATAGTCATGATCAGTTGGCTGCCGGGAATGCTCTATGGAAGAGCAAGGTGGTACAAATGATACGCTTGTGAAGTAAGGAGTATCTAAACATTTCATTTAATTGCATGAATGATGTGACTATGCCTTACAAATGTTAGTTTGATAATGATTACATGAAGTAAATGAGTTTTGGTAATATTGATGTGATTAACAGCTGGAAGTATTTGAATTTTATAAATTATGAAAGTGCTTCAGTGATGGTTGTAGTAATGAGAAGGTTATATGCATCCAGACTTACCAAGTGTTTGGTTGATTGAAGCTCAAGTTTCAGGTAGATTATTTAGAGCATGGGAATGAGAGTAAGACCATGACAAATGCCGGAATCTACCATGTGAAAGAGCCAAACCTTATGAGAAGAGTCTCATGGCTATGAAAATAGTCGGTATGCATAATGGGTTGTTAAATTTGAATTGTGAATTTTGGATTTAAGAAATTGCTGACAACTACTAATCACTATTGGCTTGCATAAGATTGTGTCAGGAGGACGCATTTTAAGTGGGTATTCATATTATGCTAGTAAGCATAAAATTATAATGGGCATAGTGGTGCTGCTTATAAGAGACCCAGAAATGAGGATCACCTCATTGCTAAGCAAATCAATTTCTGTAGTAGACAGAGTTGCAAATTCTTATTGAATTTAATTACTGATGTAATTGCTTGGTTATGGAACAATCAATTTGGATTGTATTATCAGATAATGATTGACTGTTTGGCTATTTGATGAATGTGCCAGGGGTACACATTGCAGGAATATCATGTGTGATGGCCTGCAAGAGCCAAACTACATGGGAAGGTTTTCCCTTATTTTGGAAATGGGTTTCGGGTGAAACTCCATTGGACATTTTGGAAAATGTCTCATCTGCACTACATGTTTGGTAAGCAACAAGAGTGAGATGGTATAGAGTATGTCAGTAAAACATGTGTGGATATGAAATGTAAAAAGGAGTTGGGATGGCTAACCGAGGGACTGTCAACTCAGAGAAGGGAGCCCCATTCCTCCTTAACGAAGGCATACTGCGTAAACAAATGGATAAGTGTTCTGTGACCCTTGCTAAGAATATGCATGTCAATTATTAAAATTCCATATGCAGAACATGTTTTGACTTTATTTCCATGATGACCGATTGCCTGAGTATGAATAGGGCCTACATGGCACACACCGGAAAAGAGTGCATACTTTTCCGATGTCGGATCATGAAAGGGTTTTCAATATTGATTACACCCTAGGGAGTGGACGCACTCCTGGTGTCTCAATACTTGATAGTGAATAATATGAAATATGGTTACAGTTTTAGAGCAATAACGCTGATGAGTTTGCTTATATTGCTTGTGTTGACAGGATAAATAGATGCAGTTGGGTGTTGCACCCTAAAGGTAAAAGGTAAATGGTTGTTGTGAGGGGTTGTGGAGTAAGGGTTATTGTTGATATAAGTGTATGTTGGTATAAGTGTATGTTGGGCTGTTATATGCCTGGGGATCCATAATAGATCCTAGACCTAGAGATGGCCGTGGTAAAAGTTCCAAGCCCAATCGACATGAGGATGTACTGGCTGGACATTAATTATTTGATGTTGTGGAGTAGCCTGCGTGCTGACCTAACATCCAAGTCCATAGGTGATACCAAGGCTTGTAAAGCGAAGCATGATCCTGTGGACCAACGAGGAAACGCACAATACAGATAAGTATTGGATTATTTTTTCCTATGAATATACATGTGTATATGATTTGGTTATGATGTTTTAAGCTCTTGTTCTAGAGATAAAACCGATGAGAATAAACTAAACATGTGAATCTATTCAATGTTTGGATATAGGTATCGCTAGGAGCGAGGACTATGAGAGCATCCTAGGGGTGCATGTGGACATGTGACTGTCCTGGAGAGCTCGGAATGAGCAGTAATGAAAAAGGTGCTAGTAAGACTGTGGAGGTCCTAGCAGCCGAGACAAACCATGTGGAGAGACTCCATGGTTTAGAGGTCTGGAATAGACAGAAGACACTAAGTGTCATGACCAAGAGGGATTGGTCCAGCATTCACGGTGAAGTGAAAGAGGCTAAGGGCATGAAAAGCCACAGCGGTGGTGTGGGTTCCAGGATGGAACAAAACAAAGAAGGGAAAAAATCTTGCTGCTCTCTCTTGCCCTTTTAATTATATATATATATATATATATATATATATATTTATGCATTGTGAAAAACAAAAGATTGTTGAATGCATGTATGACTGAAAACGGAATGTGTGTATTTGCTTAAAGTAAATTATGAATGTTGGAATAGTTAATTCTCTGCCCAAGAATGGACATGAATGAGCTCGTGTGCCTGTTGGGAAGGCATGAAAAATATGGAAGTCTCCTTGATGAGGCTTGGACTATCATGCCAATTGGGTAATTAATTCACTGATTTTAATGTCTATATTATGCTTGGTCTGACAGAATTTCAATGGTGCATTTCACAGGTGAGAAAAGTGAAACCCGATAGTGCACATTGATCATGGCAGCAGATCAAAGGTTGTTGGACTTGGCTGGAAGTCTCCTTCAAATGATTTCCAAGACCCAAGAAAATCTTGGGGAGATGCTCAAGATACAGAAGAGGCAGAATGAAATGAACCACCAGATTTTGCAAGACTCTATTGGTTTGCAAAGGGAGGTGAAAATTATTCTGGGAGCAATCGACAAAGGAAAGAAAGGTGGATCAGTGATGGGACATTCGTCCAAGCGACCAGTTAAGAAACGGTCCAGGCATGAAGACTCAAAGGAAATTGAGCAGGTAAAGCTGAAGCAGCCAGTGAAATGCTGGGAACGCGGAGGACATCATTTACGCCGGGACTACCCAATGAGGGAACATGATGAGGGCAACAGTCGCAAAGTTCCTAGGCTTCGGGATAAGCTGAGAGCTGAGAAGCAGTAGGAGAAGTTCGTGGAAGCCGAGGGGCTTGGTCCTGAACGTTCAAAGTGAATAATTGAACGTGGGACAGATCTGCTAAATTTTGAAATTTTGATGTGCAATTGTATATATGTTGTATATGTATTCCTATGTATTGGAACACCAAGGACGGCGTTATTCCAAGGGGGAGGGGAACGTAACACCTCGGTTTTGACCCCGTTTGCATGATATACATAATGTAATTAATCATGGTGAGGAGCTAAAGGCAAGATCCCCACCATCGATTTGGTTGTGTATGTTTCGGCAATGGGGATAGTTGCCGATGGTATATCGTGCTATACGACACATTATAGTTCGGCATCATGTAAACACGCACATCAATTAAAAAATAAACCCACAACCAGCTACGACAGTGCAACGTTAAAATGAAAAGGGCATGATTCCAAAGGATAAGGGTGTGGGGGATGTCAAACCTTGGTCGATGGGGGGAAAAGCCTTGTTTGATTTGTCATCTTCCCTTGTCTCATACAACCTATTTAATGTTTTGTGGAGTAGTTGAGGTAGTTATTGCTGAGTAGTGGTGGTTGTGGCAGGACTGTCAGTCCTTGCCCACATGCCCACTCCACCAGCAGACTCTCCTCTTCACATCGCGTGGGGCAGAAGAAACCTTCACTCCACTCCCTCCACTGCTAAGGCATTCTCGTTGCTGTCTGTTCCTCCTCACGCTTGGTCTTCACCTTCACGAGTGTGGTCTGGGGAATTCAGATCCTCACGCAGAGAGACGTTCTGTTTTTCCTCACACACCAGTTGGGGTTCTCCTTTGGTTTTGTGCATGCAACGAGCTGGAAGAGCAGCCTCAAGGGCCCGATTTCTGCTGTCTATGTGAATAACTGTGGTTTTTGGCCACGATTCTGCCTTGCTGTTGGTTTAACCCGTGATTCGGGCTTGCTGTTGGTTTCACCCACGTTTTGGGTTGCTGTCGTTCTTCCATGATTTTGGATGCTGTGGAGAGTTTGATTTCCTTCTTCCATTTCAGACTGTGCATGTGTTTCCTTCTTCGATTTTTGGACTATGTTTTTCCCCTTGCGCACAGGTTGAAAGTTGTTCTTCCCCATTTTTCTATCGGTGTAACTTTCTTCAGCGTCTGCATTAAGGAGTTGTGTGTGTGGGTTCTTGGATGTTGGATGACTGCTAATTCCACATCTGTTGGCTGTGTTTTCCCATGTCTATGCTAGGAGTTTTCCCTCTCCTCTGTTTTGGGACTGTGGATTGTTGCCATCATTCATTGTGAGGTTGTGGATGTTGATGTACCTTGGTTTTGGGTTGCTGTTGAGTTTTTTTGGCCACGCTAGGGCCAAGAACAACTCTGAGTTGTCTTGTGGCTTGAGCTGTGTTTCTCCTTTGTTGGGAGTGTCATCCGGTTGTCTTCACGAAGCTATGAAGGGATTGTTTTGCTGCGGTATGCAGTGGTTGGTCTTCGGACTGTTGAGAGTGGTACTAGAGGCTGTGTATGCATGAGAAGACTGGTGTTGAGGCCACCAGCTTGGCATTTATCCTGTCCTAGCTCCTTGATGACTTGGTAAAACCCTGTTGTGTGGGTTTGGCTGATTGGAAAACCTTGGCTATGTGTAAGCCTGCATTGACCCTTAGTCCTTGAGGAATCATGCCCAGCTCAGGGGTGGCAGTGTTGCTGAGAGATTGATGAGCACACTGGCCTATGGTTGGGTGGAACGTTGCAGCGACGTAGCTGGTTGCGGGAGAGTTCTTCATTAAAAGATAAGTACTCATGACTATTTAATCTCTGCAATTATATCTATTGTTCCATAAATTAAGATGAACATGTTAAATGCTGGAATGTGTGTGTTGCTTCCGCTGAATGTTGAGTAACTGTGTATCCTTGTATGTTTTATGCATCTTGTATGATGGATTATGCATCTTAGTATGCATTCTGTTAAGCTTGTTTTAACTTCAGCATTGATGTCCGTTCGTGTTCATGGGGCTGTTTGTCCGTATGCTTGATTTTGGTAGCGTCCTCTTCGCCAGTCGGAGGGTCAGGGACGTTACATGGGGGATTATTATTGGGCAGATGACCACATGGCACTGATCGGTGACCGCAGTGACCACTACAAGGCATAAATTGATCTTCATAGATTCGCACTACACAGTCTCTAGGATCTACCTGCAATTGAAAAATTATTTTAATGGGCACTTAAAAAACTCACCCTTCTTTTGAAATGTTGAAGTTAAATTATCCCTTCATTGTGGATGGGTAAAATAAAAAATTTAAATTTTTTTTTACGCGTAAATTTTTTTTTATACTTCAGGGATGGGCTAAACCCCTTTGGAAGGGCTGGGACGGGTTCAAATTTGACCACTGCTCACGGTTGATATCCTTTCTATGGAACCTTCTCATCTCCCTCTCCCCGGGCACAATAAAGTAAAGAGCCTAAATAAATTAATTAAATATGCCTTTTCATTTCATCTTTGTCTTACCTGTTAATTTTTTTTTTACGTTTTGAAATTTTCTGGCTATACACACAAAAATAACGTTGCAACAATGAAGTTTTATTAAAATAAAATAACCTTCAATAGCAATGTTTTTATTAAATAATTTTCATTTAAAAGATATGTTTCGATTGATAAGTTTAATTTTCAATTAAAAGATAACAATAAACTAATTTACCTATTTTTTTAGTTGATTATGTGCTTTGAAAATTGAGAGCTGAACAAAACAACTTACTAACAATGACAAACAACTCAAAAATAACATGTGCCAACAACATTATACATATGAAGTACATTAAGTGATAAGCTTAAGAAACAAACAAAACATAGAACCTAGAATCCTTTGTAAAGGTTAATGCCATGCCACATGTTATGCAACATACAAAATTTTGCAAGTTTAACATGTTATCTCAATGGTGTAATTGAAATTGTGACATTTTAACTTTCAATTAAAATGTTTTTATTAAAAATATTAATTTCAATTAAAAGATAACAAGAAACTCATTTAACCATGTTTTTTTGTTGACCATGTACTCTAAAAATCCAGGGTAGAATGAAACAACCTACTAACAATGACACACACACCTCAATAGTAACATATGCTAGGCTTATGCATCTCAAGTTCATTAAGTGATAAACTTAGGAAACAAACAAAAGGTGGAACCTATAATCATTTTTACAGGTTAATGTCATGCCACATGTAATGCAACATACCAAAATTTTCAAGCTTAACATGTTGCATCAATGATGTAATTGAAATTGTGACATGAAATAATAGGTGGAATTTTATAAATTGGTTATAAGTCTAGAAAGAGTGATTCCAGTACCCATGTTTGTATCATATAATGCTCTTTCTCTATAAATTTCCAGTCCTCCTTTGACCATTGAGCATATTGAAGATCTTATAGAATGTCTCTTTTGATTCTTCCCCATATTTGATCTTTGTGTAGAGATCTTTCTTTAAATATTATATGACTGCACTCCTTCCAAGTTTACCATATGAGAAATACTTATAATGGTTGCCAATAGTGATTAAGAATAATGTTTTGAAACGCATGGTGTCTCCAATGATCTACGATATCCCTGATGTGGTCCTTGCATATGTTTGTTTGTTGGAAAGAGTGTGCTCCTTCATCCCATAAAGATTCAGTAAAGGGACATCGATTAAATAGGTGGTCCAAGGTTTCTTATACTTCCTTACATTACAAATAACATCTTGAGGGACCCTCAAATCTTCCCCTAACTATTTTTCCCCATGCTGAGTTTCCCTCTTGCTACTAGCCATAAGAAGGTTTATATCTTTAGCCAGAAGATCTACCTCCATATTTAAATCTATATTTTATCCCTTTAATTCTTTGTAGTATCAATCATAATTGAGTAATCTTATTTTCATGATATGTTTCCCCTAGCTTTGTACCCCTATTAAAGTTGGTCAGTCCCTTAATTAATCAATATTCTTCTTTTTTGTAAATCCTCCTCTTATTTAAATGTTCTCAAAGTATTGAACCCCCAAGCATGCTAATTCCTAAAAAATGCAAACTTTCATTCATTCCCCATTAGTCAACTCCCAAATAGTATTGATACTCCTCCTATGGCTTGAAAAGTTGTATTTTTCTTTTCTATTATGATCCCACAACTCCATCTAGGTGTATCTACTCTTAATCTTCCACTCCTTTCCTTATTCAACAATAACTTTGACCATCTAGTCTCCAAATGATTCAAAGAATCCATGTCCTCTTCATTCAGTAGGAAAACTTTGTTACCATCTTCATCCTCCAATCGAAAAAGAAACCATATCTAAACACAAGTTAACATATGGTAAGTCATAAGATATCCAAGTAACGATAATCAATTTTGGTCTAACTAGATATTTAACTATTCCATTGACACCCTTAACCTAAGGAATTTTTCAACCAATGTGTAATTGTTAAGATTGAGCATTTGTTCCACTCTCATGTCATTACCCACCACTAGTGCTTATACCCCTCCACCATGACTCTTAAACACTCTGCTCGACTTCTTACTCTCTACCTCCACACACATAGAATGAACTACACCTGGCATACGTTGTAGGTCTATCTAGTTTCTAACAAATCCAAAGACACATGCATCTACTCCATTACCCTCAACCCCTTCACCTTCTTGAAAAATGGACATCTTAGAGCAAGGATCATGAGACTGCACTAAAACTCTAGGGGAAACTATACTTGATAAAGACCTCAAGTATTTATCCATAGTGAATACTTGAATATTATCCCTAACAACCTTTACTCTTATATCTGGGGAGGAACTAAAGAAATGTCACTTGACATGTGGAGATCTATGGAAATCATGTCCAGATGAAGATAAAAAAAATAGCCATTTCCCTCCGAGGTGATTACATTAGTCAATTCGAAATAATGCCCACGCTGATATTTTCTTAAAGCTTTAATATATGTGGCATCAGGCCACATGTTATTCCATATAGAAGTTCCATATCAGGAAGAATAGGGAACCATCCACGTGGAACTCCATTCAATTTTAGATGAGTACAACAAAAGGAAAATAATCACTTAAGGCTAGGTTTTTGTTAATTAATAGTAGTGATAAGACTGGGTTTATGTTATTTTTAGACTTCAATTAATCAGTTTAAATAAGAAAAACAGAAAAACAAATACCAAGTAAAATTGTTAAAGAGATCATTTTCATTTTCATATAAATGTCACAATATAAATATTTTCTCGTTACCCTTGAACCTATAAAAGGTTTTTTTACGTTTTGTTTTTGTGTGATTAGGGTTGAAAAAGATAAGAATCAGTGAAATGATTAGATATGTCATAAATAAGAAAGAAAAATTATGGAGAAAACCTAAAAATAAGTTAAATCTTTCACATTATTTTAGTAATGAAAATAGAGCTCATGTCCTCGCATATAGAAAAATTCGCGTTGTGACTCGGTTTGAGTTGAATGAAGAAAATAATTGTGCTTTGATTTGCATTCAATCATAAGTACTTGTTAAATTAATATAATATATATAATTATAACATATTCATCAAATGCACTTTTGAATATATATGTAAGTTAAACGAAACTAAATTCATGTACAAGCAATCTTTTGGGTCTATAATACACACTCACAAATAGCAAGAAAATTGAAACATTTTGATAGAGAAATATGTGTCATCATTCAATTGCACATTTATTTCGGATAGATCTAATCTCCCAATATTATGAATGAATCTCCTGCTAATTTGAAGGGCTCAATCCCTTGAACAAATCGATTACGCACGAAAAAATATTGGTTCGATCTCAGAACTCTACTTTTGACTTAGGTAGTTGAGAACCAACTCAAAAGCCTCCACCCATTTATTGAATGTAATTTTTTTTTTGGAATTTAAATCCTTAACTTGTCCACGAAAACAAATCCCGGTCAATTTTGTTACAATAATGGGATGCAACTCTTGAACAAATCAATTATGCACGACAATTAATTGGTTCGATCTCAGAACTCTACTTTTGAGTTGGGTAGTTGAGAACCAACTCAGAAGCCTCCACCCACTTGTCAAATGTAAAAATGGTTTTTGGAATTGAAATCCTTAACTTGTCCATGAAAACAAAATCTGGTCGATTTTGTTACAACAATGTGATGCAACTCTTGAACAAATCAAATTGCACAACAATTAATTGGTTCGATTTCAGACTTGTCCTTCTGAGTTTGGCAGTCAAGAAGCAATTCTTAAGATAATTTAAGATACCTTGTCCCACATGTCTCATTCAAAACCTTCTAACATTATCTCACCCCCCCCTTGTGCACTACAAACTTCGAGGCCAACTCCACTCTCTACACAACCAACCATAATTTGATAAATTAAAATTTTAACATTTTATATTCTTATACCTTACAATTTACTTATCTATACTAAAAAAACAATTTACTTACATATATTAAAAAAAATCATGCTCAAAGTTTGCCGTAAAGTTGGTGACAATGTCGAGGACATTGCCACCACGTGGCTCTTGTTAATATGAATTATAAGGATATACAAATTAGTATCATTGGGTCATGATATATGGTTGTTAACTCACATATCATAGGTCTTATTAACATAAGACTATACATGTTTAAAGTGTTGTATATGTGGTTTATTCAAATGAGAAAAATAAAGATTGTATAGGTTTAAAGTGGTATATATATATATATATATATATATATTACGACAATAATCATCAGTGTAATCACTATAATATATAATTTTTACATTAACCACACAAAACTTAATTTAATCTTTGTATCATTAATTCATTTAATTATTACAACCCAATATTGAATAGATTGTAAGATCGATCTTCATATGTTGGTCCAATATAATATTTTACAAAACTAAAAATAAAGTAATAATAATATTGTCTGAATTTCATTGATATTTTTATTGTTTATATTTACTGCTAATAAATGGACTTGAATATATGGTGCATTGGACATAGAGTAAGTAGTTGCATGCATTGCATAGAGAGTAATTAGATGTATATAGAGCCATTTTCCATAGATGTAACAATAACAAAACAAATAGAAAACAAATTGGCCTATAAAACATGAAAAATAAAAATAAAATAAAATAATCATTATAAATAAACCACCATAATGCCTCATGATAGTAGACTATTTGGAAATAGGTAGTACCACTAAGGCACTCCTTGTGATGCCATGGGTTCAAACCTCGACTGATCCCTATGTGTCAAGTGTGAGCAACATTGGTATGCCTAGGGTATAGTGGTAGCGAACTAGAATCAACCATGTGTCACGTGAGTATGGGCCCAACCTCAATTATTGATTCCCATAGTTACAAAAAAAAAGCATAGATACATATTAACTCTAGTGAAACTAACAAGTACCCAAAGGAATCAAATCCCTCAAGGTGCAAATCTTTTTCACTTCAAGGGATTTAATCCCTCTTGGTGCTTGGTAGATCCATAGTTAAGATGGATCTATGATAGTATAAGGGTCCCAATATAACATTTTTGTAGTTTCAAAATGTGTAAATGCTACTAACATCCTTCCTTCCTAACAATAACAATTTAGAATGTTTATGCTAAATAGCTACAATTATTGTATTTGGGATAGTTATTTTCTGTACATCTAATATAAAACAAATGAATATGACATAAGATGAGAGTTTAGTTGCAGGATGATAGATATTCAACCATGATGGGGTTCCACTTTAGGTATATATCCATTTGTTCAAATTTGAAGGATTACTCTTAAATTTAAGTTAAAGGGTATATATTCCTCCAACCCTTCCATCATAAAAAAAGTTGAAAAAATAATCATATAATCATACCTTAATTGAGAAAAGCGAATTAAGCACAAATATATATATATATATATATATATATATATATATATATTATAAAGAAAATATTACTTTCCAATTGTTTTCCATGTTAAAAGTTAAGAAAAAATAAAATAAGCATAATTTCAAATATAACTCTTTTATGGGTTATATTTACATTAATAACAAAAAAATCATAAGAGTGGGGGCACTAAGGGGGTCCTCATAGGCCCCGATCGACGCACATAATTAATTTATTCCTTGGGACTTATTATAACCACCAACAATCAAGTTGGAGACAATGCACTATACATAGGAACAAAGATCTTAAAATCTCACCAAATTGACAAAGTAGAAATATATGGTGATTTTTCTTCTAGTGGTAAAAATAATCTAAAATATGCACACTGAGGAAGGAATCATGCAAGGAAAATTCATGGATCAAATCAAATGGAATTTTAAAGGAATGGTGAAGGTGGATGTCTATCGAGTTAAAGAATCAACAAATGCATGGTTGGTCATCAGGCCATTGTAGGAGTTTATCTAAACAAGGGGGTCTTGGTGCAAAACAGGGACCCCATTGAATGCCATTGGATCCCATAAGGGTGTTATGTATACTATAAAAATTAGGAATGATCAAATATACCTCACTAAGCATCTAGTATTTAATGATCAATGAACATTTGTAGACACCTTATGCATCACAATCTTGAAGGTCATGTCAAAATAAAGGCATCTGAGGGAAGAATAACACATTTGCATGCCTGAAGCTCCCTCAACCCTTCTTCTAGTGTTTACTGAGAATTATCCTTTATGGATTTTGTACATTGTGGATGGTGCACATGTGGAATATCATTTGGTTGGATAAAATGTCATGTCCCCACCCTTCTACCAGAGAGAGGACGCGACTATGCTGCTATCATATTCGGGCAAACTAGCCCCATGAACATAAAATGAAATGCATTGAACTAATAACATGCACAAATACATAAATATTTAACATACAGTAGAATCAAATCCATTCCGTTCATTCACATGTTCATCTTAATTCATTATCAAATGTAAATACAGAGATTTAAACACAAGAATACTTATCTTGGAAGCGAAGCTCGTCCTGCAACCAGCTATGTCGCTGCAACGTTCCACCCAACCATAGACTAGTGTTCTCATCAATCTCTTAGCAACACTACCACCCCCGAGCTAGGCATGATTCCCACAAGGAATAAGGAACACTAGCAGGCTCACACATAGCCAAGGATACAACAAAAATCAGCCAAGACAACATAATTAGGTTTATCAGGAAACAAAGGAGCTGGAAAGACCGACTGCTAAGCTAGTGAGATCAACCGTGGAGCTATGGATACCTACCCTAGATCTATTCCGACTTCTAGAACATCTACACACCCAACACAAGGAAGAACCCGCTTCTCTGCTACATAGTCCCTCGGTCCACGTCTTCCCTTCCAGTGCTATTCATGGTGTGCAAAGAAGAAAACCAGCCTCCTAAATATTTCTGTGAGGTTCCTTCTCACACTAGATTAATCAAGCTAGTTCAGACCCTCTTTCCACTCCAAAATTAGTTCAAACCAAATCCAAAATATGCACCCACAAAACAATATAATTTCTGGGATTGAGGAAAAATAGTTTGGGCAACAATACGAATTTCCAAGATGGGTAAAACAACCCCCTAACAACAATTCGATTTCCATAGATGTTTATGGCCTTCACGTGGAAAAAATAGACTCAACAACACCCAAAATCATAGGTCTCTTCTCCCACTCGATGGGCATTACCAAAAAAAAATATTTCCAGCTTGGAAAACAAAGGGGAAATGCAGCAAAATCGTGGGGAAGGAAACCCAACCACTGATCATTACCAAAAATGATTTCCTAGACTGAAGGAAAATCAAGAAAACAACCCCCCAATGCGAAGGAAACACACACATTAGACAAAAACATGAGGGAAAATAGCTCTCCAAGCTTCCACTGCGTGAGGAAATGGAGGACGTGGGTTAACAACCCAATGGGCATGCATTTTTGGGTGTTAACTTTCCCCAAAAGTCAAAATCATGTTTCCCAAAATCTGATGGCTTCTTCAATTCGAATTTGGACTCCCTACTCTTCCCTTCCCCATGCAATAACTACCTCAACCAATTTCTGGTAGAAATAAATGATTGGGTGAGTAAGACAAGAAAGGTGGTTGACAGCTTGATGGGTTTTCCCCTTGACATTTGGCTTTTCTCTATTGGCCCAAAGGTTTGAATATCCCCCCCCCCTTATCCTTAGGAAATCATGTCCCCATCTCATTATTTGTTGCATTGACATAGCTGGTTGTGGGTTTTTAATTAAATTGCATATTTACATGATGTCCAAAAATTATAATGTGTCGGCTAGCACAAAATACCATCAACATCGATTTTAATTGCCCAACATAAAACGATAAATCAATGGTGGGGATTTTGCCTTTAGCTCCACACCACAATTAAATAAATATTTACATCATATACATTTTAAATGCAAATGGGGTCAAAACCAAGGTGTTACATAAAGGCTTGTGCTAACATTTTCTCTAGTAATGCATACCCAGTAGATAGATCAGGAGGCTATTAGTATGGGCCTAATATGCTTTGTCTATCCTGGGAAATTGCTCCAAGTCAGGATTTTCCTTTTGTTGTTGTTACTCTAGGTTCACTTCATATTCCATAGTTGATTCCTTTGGAGAATTTTAAGGGCCTCTTTGTGGGTGAAAGGTGGTGGCCTTGTGTTTAGGGGTCTGATAATTCTTGGAGAGTAGGTGTTTTAGTGGATTTCCATGTTCATCTCTCAACTTGTAGTCAGTTTTCTAGAGACTTAATGGCCTCCACACATTCAGGCACTTTGAAAAATGATGGGATAAGTTAAATTATGTGCATCTTGTGGTGTCTCAATATTCAAATGGAGGGAATGCGTGAAGGCATCGATTTCCTCGGCCGACATCTGAAGAAATTAGAGAGAAGGAAATAAATTATGGAAATTACAGTTAAGAATAAAGGGGAAAATACTGAAAATTTGTTTTTCAGGCATAGAGATGTACTACCATATCATTATTAGGTTTTTTCATGGTTCATAGTAAGTTGTAGGGAAGAATCTAGTATCTTTAGGATTGAAACAACTTGAGGAGGAGACAATGCAACAACCAACAATTGCCATCATACAACAATCAATTTCACAAGCTTCTATTGACTTGGAACAAGGAGAGTACTTCATGGAGGAATGTCATAGTGGTCACTTTACTCAGGTGTTATGTAATATGTTCTTTACATGTTTTTGTTGTTATGACAATTTACTAGCAAATATAGTTACAAACATTCCAAATATGTAGTTTTTTAGACTCTTGTTTTGTCCTTGTGGTATATCTTGTTATGATAGCTCATACTTTGAGATCAATTTTGAAAAATAGTGTACATAATGTATTATCAAGTTGTTTAGTTTGTTGCAACCAATGTTAATATAAATTTCTACCCATTTATGTTAAATAATAATATTTATTATAATAATAGTAATTCATAAGCATTCAACCATGTTTTCTTAGGAGGAATTTTAAAGGGTAAAAAATAACAATATAAAACTTTAGACACATTGATAGAATCAAACTTTGGTGTGAACACCTATTCAAGGCATATGGGGTGTGAGGAGTGCATCTTAGATTCGTATCTTTAGCATATCCTAATCCTATTTAACCTTGAGAGTGATGTTCACTTTAGATCTCATTAGAAAAGAAGAAATTGTAGTAGATCTTGAGGTCTTTGTTGAATGGTGATAATTATATCCAAACACCATACGAATAATGACGAGTCTCTACTTATTTTATAGGTCTCTAGGAACATGAAAATCTAGCGTGATTTTATCCATTTCTTATTATCTAGGCTAAGATTTCTATGCTTTGGGGATTCCCAAGATCCATACAAACACAAAACTAAAGGAAATTAGCTTCACTTATTCACTTTATTAAGAATATTGTTTATTCACTTTGTCTCTCAAATCATACAAAAATGAGTTAGCATAATCCCTAATGGATAAGTTTGATAATAACAAAAATTATGTAATGTCACCTTCTCCCTGACTTTCTTAACAATTTGACATAGGCATAAAAATATTGTTCCAATCATTAATAATACAAATGATATGTCTCCTCGATCCTGGGCTTGGGATGAAGAAAAGGGAAAGAGAGATACAGGGCATTCTCACAATATTTGATAAGCAAAGTATCATCACATTGATGTCAATGTTGCTAGAAACAACAATAATAAACCGAAAGTGTGAAAGATAAATATAGAATAAAAAAAGGGAAATGATCATCATGGAGAACATAAGAGTTTGATTATGCAAACAATTGAATAAATATAATCACAATTATTATTTGTGTATAATCCCATTTTTAGGTTTTGTAATGTTGACAAGGTTTGTTTTGTGTAGGTTCATCTAAACTTAATCATAAACATACAAGTTAGAAAAGTTCATCGAGTACAAGGTTTTTTATCCCAAACTAAGTCATTAAATAGTTGTGTGAAACCAAAAAAAACTATGTATTATCTTTACGATGAACTTGACCAACACTATACAAAATTGTGGACTCTCAAGAGATTTATATCCAATTATTAATTATTTGCTATGGTATTAGTATATCTATTATAATGATGTAGATATTATGAATTAAATACTAAGTGGTTAAGAGGCCCTACACTGTATTTAAATAATAATCAAATATTAAATAACAATGCTATATTGGTGCCATGACTTGTAAGATGAGAACACATAACATTATAAATGCAATAAAATAACTATAAATCAACATGTTAAATACCTTTAGAGAGATGAAATATGTGAACATGAAAACAACAAGAAAAACTTATTTTATTGGTTTTACTTATTTCAAAATTGTTATAGAAAATACAATGCCAATTCTCATGTTGACATGAAGCAACCATACTAGTAAGATTATGCGATGAATTTAATATCAGTATGCAAGTCAGATATACCACCAACTTGTGACTTGGTAGGGGGTGAGACGTTTAGAAGCACACCGGAGTGAGCTTCTATCCCGAAAGTCGCCTAATTAAATTAAAAAAACTAAATTGTTGAAAATATGGCTTTTTTTTTTAAAATTATATATTTATTACTTTTTATAAATAATAGAAATAACTAAGTGATATTAAAAATTTAAGTTTTTGTTAGGTGTGGCTTATTGGCGATTATGTTGTTATGAAGTCACTTATTGCAAATTGTAGGTCACTAGATCAATCAGTCCTGGATTTACTTGTGTCCCATGTCTTGCGGCGGTCACACGAGTACCAACTCCAACTTCATTGCCGATTTAAGCTTTTGGTGGGAGGATGGTTTTTAAATTATCATTTGCTTTTAAAGAAAATCCAATTTTTGCCACAATTCCAGCCAAATGTTTGGACTTGCACTAAGGCCGATTCTTCACAACGATCTTTGTGGGGCCAGATGGATTATGGTACAATGTGTTAAATGTGACGACAAACTTGGAACAACCACCACTACCTATTGACAGCTTTAGCGAGAGCTTGGAGATTTAAATTTTAGAGGACCGGACCGTACCCCGAGCGCTGCCAGACTCCAGTTAATCGACATTTTGTCATCAAACGCCGACCCGAGACTTGGAAACAGTAGAATCCCAATCCATTTTGATGACAGATTCTAACACATATATGTTACTAAACCCAATCGAATACGTTGAATGCGTCACTGACAGATTATGTTCAGACATAGGAGCCGACAAAATGAATATCGGTCGGTCAGTGGAGCCACTTTCCCCGAGTCCGGCTGCTGGAATCCTGCAAGTGGGGGAAGTAAGACTGAATTTCAATATGACTTGGGCAGAGAGGGTTGGAATTTAGTTGTCAAATTTCATTTAAGTCAAATAAATACAATTGGGGAGTTTTTATTTTTATTTTTCAAACAGGCAGAATCTTTCAAGCAACTCATTGAGGGTTGTCGATTTGCTTTGCTATTTGGATATCAAACTCTCCACCAGGGCTTGGTTAAATATTGAACAGGGTTTCCATCGAGAGTACGGCCTTCATCGCCGTTGCACATAATTTTTTTCGGGTACAGCACTGTTCTAGTGACAACTCCCCGCAAGAATCGAAACCGGACTTCCCTCTGGTTAACCATCAGACTTCACCACTGCTCTGGCTTTCATATATTTGAAGATGACAAATAAATATATTGTAACTTTTTGGAAAATTTACAATTCCAAATCCAAGCATTTTTAGATCATACTCAAAAACCAATAATTATAAATAACCTTTTATTATCATACATATTTTCTAAATTAAATTTGAAAAGTTACTTTTGTTCAACTATGTAATTATTAAGCAAATATGCCTTTAGATATTATGATATTATTTTTTTAACAACCATCCATCTCCACAAAACTAAGTGGCTAGTTGCACATATGGACATTCACCAACCACTTTACTTGTGGTTGTGCTAGTGTATTTCATCATAGAAAATGAACAATAAAAATGCATGTTGTAAGTGGGTCTATGAGACTTTTTACTCTTGAATTGCAACACCTAAATGGAATGATAAGGATAGAATATAGAAAAGAAATATAGAGCATAGAAAATATTATGGGTATATTATTTATTTGGTATATTTTTTTCACCCAAAAAAAAATAAAATAAAATAAAATAAATTTCTTGTTATTCATATTGAATCAAAGAAAATGTATCATTACAAGTCAGAGATGAATATTGTACACAGTGCTGACAGCTCCTTAAAAACAACAAGTTGTCCTCCAAACCAACCCAAGAGGGTCAAACCAACAAAAGAAGGTGAAGATACAACTCTTCTATGAATCCAACAGACAAAAGAAGATACTAGGATTTAAGGGGATAAAAAAGTCAACACCAACAACTCCGCAAGAAAAAGCTTGCTCCATAAGCATATGGACACAAAAAAACCAAACCTAGGCCCCCATAGACGTAGGTCATCAATAAAACTTGATCACACACTCAAAAGAGAGGCCTCCTTCAAAAAATTTCTCAAAAACTAAGCATCCTTCCCCACATCCTAAAGCCTCTTTAGATAGTCTATTAACGTCTTCATTACACTCCCTATGAGTGTGGTATATTTGAAGGTCTCCAAAAAGAGGAAGAAAACCAGGAGTCCATTATATTCCCTATGATTATGATATTATTATATCATTTTATACATGGGCTCTGATGTCAATATTTTGACAAGACAAACCTGGGAAAGCATGGGAAAACTGCGGCTGGATTGGTCTCCCATTAAGCTCGGGCTAGTAAATCAGTCGAAGTTCCTACCTATTGGTCAATCGACTCAAGTGCTTGTCGAAGTAGAAGGCCTAAGAACATATGCAGATTTCGAAGTGATCGACATTGTTGACGATACAAACTCATATCCTGCACTTTTGAGGATTGATTGAGTGATAGACAATCGGACCATCATAAATTTTAAGAGAAGAATCTAATCATTTGAAGATTTAGAGATAAGGGTGGTTGCGCCAACTAATTCATTAGAAGGACAAAGATATGTCGAACCAGTGCACTGTGAAGGACACGGTGACTATCTCGACCATATCTATAATATCACATATGCAGGAGACAACTATATAAATCCAACAATTGATGGAAGGTTGAGTTGGAAGAGTGTTATCTCCTGTACATCTGATTCGGGCGAAGCCTTAGAAAATTGGTAGAATCGGATGCATGAAGTATCTATGAGAAGATGCACAAGAATTACACGATCTATGTGACTGGTAGGAGCTGAGGCAAGTGAGCTACCTACATATGAAGGTTTGCCTAACCTTGCATATTTTTTGACAGAGTTTGAAGCAAAAGTTACAGAGTCTCATCGCTTGTCCGTCGTGGACTTTGGGCTGAAAGCTACGCCCGCTAGATGATGAGGTACACATAAATAATCTATCTTTGAATGGTCATAATGTAGAAAATTGATGGAGATAATATTTGGAGAAGAGATCAGTTATACTGGTCGCAACTATACAGGATTGACAAATCATATCGAACATATTGAGTATTGTCGCATGACATGGAAGGCATATCTGCAACAAGAGTGGGTTCATCACTTCATACATACACTGGACATGATACGTACGAATTGGTATACTTCAGTTGAGCTGCGACGAGGAACTCTTGAATGGGAGAAGTTAGCCACTAGCTTCACACATACATTTGAGTTCGCAGATAACAATCCTTCGATTGATGCCACATTACAAGTGATGAAAGGGAAGATATTCGAAGAACTGTTGCAATGACAAATTTCAACTAGAGCTGGGCGACAATCCACCATTGGATGGAATGATACAACGTGACGGGAGAACTTGACGATGATGACCCGCTCGACATAAACATTCCAGAATCTGAAGTTTGATCTAGAATATCATGGGGGAATTATTGTTCGTTGGACACAGGTTCGGTCCCTCCCCTTCATGCACAACAAATCCAAGATATCGACCCGACAGAGAAAGGATCAGTTGACAGCACCTGCGGCACAGATGCAATCTCACCTGATATATCTTTCTTTATGGGTAACTACCATAACCAAGTTTTTGAAGTTTCTTGGGGGATTTCTCTTCCCTCGTTGTTCTACCAAGGCGCTCGACCGAAGCCAGTGGATGTAATCCTTATATTGATTATGCACAGTTAAGATGTGATTCTATCCAACCATCAACAAATATGATAACAGTAAATATCATGGAGTATAGGCGATTCCAACTACCACGGTGCGACATATGCATGTAACTCAATTGTAAGCAAATACATAAACATTCATTCACAACAACATACATTCAACACAACACATGTATCATTTACACATTCGACATAGTATCTGATGTGGAAACCCATCCAGGAAAAACCACAAAGGCACTCTTCATCTAGCATGAGAAATATATGGCATCTTTTTGTCCACGCACTAAGATGCAGACTTTGTTCGAGATATTTGTCTCTTATCTATACAGACTTCTCTCTCCTCTCATGCTCTCTGGTCTTTTGTCACTGGTTCTTCTCTACTTGAATCTATTGTTTTATCCGCACACATCTTGAATCGACTCGACTTATTTATAACTCTACGACTCTTGAATCTTTGACTCTACTGTTGATCCACACATATTTTGTATTAACCCGATCTTCTCTATGACTCTGCGCACTTAGTTGTAGACTTCTTCGACTCTTTACCAAGCAACTAACTAACTCTCTACTAATAGACTAGCTAAGTCACAACAACAAATTTCTTAGCCACTCGGTAAGTAACCAAGTAAGTCACTAAGTAACCCGCAGTACACAGCCTAGGTTCTTCCTTTTTACAGACTCTTACATGTCACTCTCAACCGACCTCATATAGATAGCCAACAGGATGTCATTCCTATTCTAGCAACACATGTCAGTAATCACTAATGAACCGAATTACAAATATTCTTTCATACGTGCGACATGCGCCGACTCTAGCTGACCTCATATCCATGATATTTTCGAATTGTCGCTTCCCAGTTGTTGTACCGCTGCACGCATTTTGACATGGTTTTCTCTGTAACAACTCCTCTTGTCACATATTTTCCTTCTGTCGTGGCTTCTCTTCTGTCGTGAACTCTTCTTCTATAGCAAACTCCCCTTTTTTCGCAACTTCCTCTTGTGTCACGATATCATTTTCTATCACGATGTCTTCTTTCGTCTACTCTTTCTTCCACGGTTTCTTCTGTTGCAACTCCTTCTTCCTTCTTCCTATACTTTTGTCGCAACTTCCTTCTTCCTTTCTATGACTTGACTCTTTTTCATACTTGTCTAGAATTCCAATTGAATTTTTCCTAACTTCCCTTAGGGACAACATGCCCCCAACATTATCTTGTGGCTCCTCCCGAGCCACACAAGTATATTCTTCTACTTCTGCATTTGGGTCAACTTTACCTTGAAAATCTTGGAAGATTTTCAAGATCTCTTTTGTCTCTCGTCTCACATCTTCCTCTTCTTTATACAAGCTTTCCACAAGGTCAGAACTGAGGTGTTCCAACGGTGTGAGCCTTGTTTCTTCCACTACTCGTTGTACCCTCTGACGTACATGTTGGATAATGTCTGTAATCCGCTCTGCATCAGCCTGTAACTTTTTGACTTTATCTTCCTTTTGTTTTTGTTGCATGCACAACACCGACACTTCTTGTTGGAGCTTCTTCATTTCTGTTGCCTTAGCCATATTCTCTGCTAAGGGTAAATTTTTCATCTCATTCCTCAGTTGAGTGACTTTTTTCTCAGCTATGCATAGCGCCTCTGCGACTTTCTCTAGTTTGGCGTCGTCGATCAATGCTTCCCAAGTATGAGACACTTGGTCGACAACCTTGGCACATGATGACTCCGCTTCTTTGATTCTCTTCACAACCTGTGCCACTGCTTTCCTTCTTTCCTCTATCACGTAAAGTTATTTTTTTGGAATGGAAAGACAAATGAGATGGAAAAGTTCATCAACATCACTATTTCTAAAAGCTGAAGACGAAATCCCAAGTGCTTTCCTGGGCATTCTTTTCTTTGGCTTCTTCCCTCTCATAGGAATACCATGTTGATCAACTTCTTCTTTGTCGACAATGAAGTTCATCATCTGATCGTCTTCTTTGTTTCTTCGATGATGAAATATTCCATCTCATTAACATATTCCTTTTTTGTATGGAAATAAACCATCCCATGTTCTTCATTTAAACATCATCTCCAACTATATCTTGAGCTTCTTGTGCAAATGATGGCGATGATGATGGACTTTATCTGTGTTTTTCATTATCTGAACTCTAGTTCAGATCGGTGGGTTCTAACAATGGATACTGTGCACTCTAGCGAATTGTTCCATAAGTTTATCTAATGGTTTAGGTGGAATGTCATTTGGAAACCAAATTTCAACCATTGCTTCTTCATTCTTCATCGGCAGTGCTAAGACAGCTTTTCTCTTACAGGAACTAGAACGCTTCTTCATTAATGAACTCGGTAGGTCATTTCGTATCCTTATCTCAGGGATGAATGGAACTAGCTCAATTTCCAATCCCATCCTTGCCTTTGGTGGAACATATCCGACAGCATCTTCCATGATCGACGTAGGTAACATGGCTTTAATGGCGGAGCCTGTGAGTGCAGTGTCACTAGGATTCATAATAACCATACCTCCGTAACCAACTAACTTACTTCGTCCCTAGGAGTTGTTGATCCGTATTTATGTGAGAACAAAATGAAAGAGCATATATATATATATATATATATATATATATATATATATATATATATATA
>LPNX011012676.1:243455-278066 GCA_001517045.1 Pseudotsuga menziesii
TTGACAATAAGTTTTTGGAGAATATGGATTCAAGTAAAATTGAAGAAATGGGACCTCCAATGCCTGATCATACAACTCGTTATAGATAAAAAAAGATAGTCAAAGAATATTTTGAAGGAATTTTTGTCATAGAACAAACTCAATTGTTACATAAAAAATGTCTAAGAAATGCAATTACATTATTGGGAATTGAAAGTGCCAAAGAGACTAAATCAAATGAGATTGTATCAAAAAATATGACCTCGGTCCTTGCATCATTTGCAAGAAAACGATCTCATAATTTCATGGTTGCTCGTAAAGCTATTCTAATAGGGGTTATGGAAAAAAACACTATAACTAGTCGTTTGTTGTCTATGATTGCAAGAATGTTAAAAACATCAAGAAATTTTTTATGGAAGCATAAAAACTGTAGGGCTCAATTAGATGAGGATGATGAAGTTGCATGTTGGGGTGTTATCTATAGGAAACCTTATCAAGGTACACTTCTAGATAATGTGAGGGACTGGGTGAAAGAGTTTTGGAATTTAAACTCTCGTGTATTACCAAATGAAAAGGATGTTGTGTGACGTTGTATATCGAAAAGAAAACTATGAAACTCATGCCCAATACATAGAAGAGATCACTCAAGTGGAAATGCTCAAAATTTTTATGGAGAGTAATGTTGATGTGAATATTTTCATTAGCACATTTGTGAAGCTTAAACCATGGTATGTCAATCCCATCATTGTTCATGGCACATGTTGTTGTCGATACCATGTAGAATTTGAATTATGTTGTGAGACATTTCTAAATTTTGGCATGCAGTGTTGGACAAACAACCCTCCTCCTGCAAGTGTTCATGAATTTGTATCTAAAATATTATGTGCACAAGAGAATGATTAAGTATTCTATAAGAAACGATGCGTTGAAGGTAAAAAAATGTGAGGAACATTCTGTTTTGGCCCTTTTTAATGCTAACTACCACATTGACGCAAACGATCCTCAATTTGAAGTCGCATTGTTAAATGGAAGAGATATGATTATGTTGATTATACTCTTGTTACAGATTCAATGGAAACATCAAGAAAGCTTAATTTAGTTGAAAGTGATATCTCTTTGACATATTTTATGAATTTGTTTAGGGATCAAATATATAAATATATCAAGCAGTCTTGCTCAGCACGATGGCAGGACTTACAGTTTAAGTAATCACGAGATGTATTTCAAAAAGGAACAATATTATCCATTGTCGATTTTGCTGAAAATTACACTTTCACTCCGCAAAAGGAGATACGGAGTGAGTATTATTATTTAGATCAGGTATCTATACTTGTTCATATTATGTATAGACATGTAGAGCTTGATGTCGATGGTTTTAATAACAATGAAAATAATCATGAAGTGATTAAGGAGTATCATTTCTACATCAGTGATGATCGTACACATGATACATGTTTTGTCCAGCATTGTTTTGGTATGCTTTATAAAGAATTATCAAGATGAAGGGTCACTTTTAAGAACATTGGGTGGTTAGATGGTTGTCCTAGTCAGTTTAAATCGGCATGATCATTCTTATGGTTGTCTCACCTTCATAGAAACACAGATGTTCACCACAAATGGAGATTTTTTAAAGTGGGACATGGCAAAGGAGAACATGATGGTGTTGGGGCATACGTGCAACGTGCACTTAGGAGATATCAAATGAATCACTCTGCTTCTCGCCTTGTAAATTCAAACGATGTTGTTAATTGGTGCAATCAAAATTTAAGCCATGAATTCAATGAAAAGATGTGTAATGTGAGAATGTTTTTTGGAATATTGCAATGGGCGATGTTGACAGATCAATGCCACATAATTGTAATGCAATCCTGAAAACAAGGGGCTTACACTCCATTATGAGTAAGAAAGTGACAAATATACACGCAATCAAGAAACGAAAGTACTCTTGCTTCAGTCTTACATGTATTGATGATGTAGAGTCTTTGGATGAGAATCAAAACCAAACTAACAAATTTGTGAAACCATGGAGACACCAATCATTGACACCATTGACCCCACTTGGAAATATCAGCGATGTAGAGCGCGGAAATGAAGCGCTTGTGATTGACAAATATTTGATCGTGTTTCTTATTTGGTTAGATAAGGTGATGTATTTGTTTTCATTGCACCAGTAGATAATCCAGAAAAAAATGCATTATTATTTAAAGAGATGAACTAGGTCGAAAAGCACGTTGATGCAAGAATTTAAAGACCCGTCAAATTATACATATGAAGTGGGTTCAATGGTTTTAATGGACAGTTCCTTACAGAAGTAAGGAAATGTAAAGACCATATTCTTTTCAAGACTACAAGTCAGATGTTATATGTGCTCAATACAGTCATTTGGTCATAGCATCTCGGTTGCAGTTGAAGGCAGTGAAAAGTAGGAAAAATTCCAAGCATCGACAATGGAAATTGTCGATAGAATATCATAATGTCATTCTTGATAATATGACATTGGCACATTTCATATGAATCAAGAACACATCAAGGTTGATGAATTTTTGTTCTTTGATTCTAGGGTGGGTGGGTGGGGGGGGCTAAATGAGCTTCCACCTTCATGTGGTTGGCATCGTCAGTAGAGAATATATTAATTCTCGAAACTAAGAGAAACTCTTTTTAACAACATATCCAATGATAACTCAAGTCTCATATTGAACTTGTAAATTCACTTGCATAGGTTTATTTCTGACTATTTTTCTACAAAATCTAATTATATTTTAATGCAAATCAAGTAGAAAAGTAATTCATTTTGAAGTTTCCTTTGGATAATACATTTTTATCAAAGAATCACTTCAACTGAATATTAAAAACCTATTTTGAAACTTGCAGCAATCACTCTTGAGGAATTTTGTATAAAATCCAAGTTCTATATCCAATGGCATGTATACAATGCTCATGTACAATGAAGGAAGGTTTTAATTGGTGGTTATGTTAATTAGCTTGTCCTAGGAAAAATTATAGTATTTTACCAACATAAACCTTATTTCAGATATTTACACATAAGTAATCTCTACACAAGTTTACCAAAATTAAGGGATACATGTATAATTCTCAAAATCCCTCACCATGTTTGTGATTTGCTTATTTGTGATAATACATTTACACATTTCAAATTACCTCCTTAGTTTATGATTTTCCTACTAGTGACTATGCATTTACATTGAAGGTGTGTGTGTGTTTTTTTAATTATCCAAATATTAGGTTAGCACAAAAACTAAGATGATTGATTGACATATGTCAATATCATGTGTGTATTCACTATCACAACATTGTGCATCTAGCACTTCACATCATTGAACTGTTTGTGGGTTTTTTGTATGGAGTACTTTACATCTTGTAGATTTAAAAAAATGTTGATGATATTGTTAAGTTTCATAAGGAGAGAATTCACAAAATTGTAATAACCACAATTTTGCAATAGTGTCGTCAAATACCATAGTGAAGAAAAATTCCTTGCTAAATCTTATCTAAACATACTCGACAACAAATTCCCAATGTTGAATCAACAATCATGTGTTGTGCAGTTTAAAGACCATACATATCTTTGTTATGAAATAATATTTCAAAGTAATAATTAACGTAGAATTTAATGAAAAATTAGTTCCTACTTGATCAAAACATTATGTTTATAAATAGTGAAATTCCTATTGATGGTAAAATGTTGCCTAAACTTTTTTCAAATGTTAAATTGTGTGGTTGCATATTTTATCACTTGTTTTTTCTCATATGAAACTAGAAAAATGATTATGAACTATAGCATGTTGTGAAGACTGCTAAAATGATAAATCTCATTATTGTGTGCCTCATTTCTTGTCCATCCTAAAACAAATTGTATTGACCAATTACAAATGGTCATTGAACCAATCATTTATGTTGCTATTATTTTATTACATCATGATAATGTAACATTAGCGATATCTACTCCTCCCATTTAACAATACCATGCATTTTCGTTAATTTCATAGTTGCAATTAAATGAAGACAAAGACCACATATTGTAATCAACAATGGCATTGAAGAGATCGCTCGATTACTTCACTTAATATGTACATGAATATAAGTTGCTTTCCATAACCAAGGAATCATAAATACCAAAGTACATGTCTAGGCAATTGTTCTAAAACCTTTACTTATATAAATGACTTTTACAAATTTATGTTTTCTCATTCATTAACATAAATGTTGCGAACAATATTTCTTTCATATTTCTGTCAAGATTATGCACACAAGGCCCTTTCATATGCCTCAAAATCAACAAGATATATATTACAACATAACCCGTTTTCTTGTGGACCCCAAACTAAAATATTGAAATAAGTACACATCACTTATCCAAATAGAACATAATTATTAACATGTTATTTCTATCTACACTATCCACTACCTTAAGACATTTAGTCTTGGCTACAAAAGAATCCTAGTTGAAAAAAAGCTTTAAAGTGAACTACAAAATATACTTGTTCATTTTTAGGCTCAAATTAACTTATCATTTGAAACTCTACCATATCAATACTTGGTAATGTTGAGGAACATATACAAATAATTATTCAAAGAATTGATGGTATTTTGAAGCGTTATATAACTTATTCAACACTACCCCTCAAATTTTACTTTTTTGTACATTAATATTATGCATGTCTTCAAAGCACTCCTTGATATTATAAACCATTATATAACTTATTCAAAGCACCCCTTGATATTACAAACCATTATATAAATTATTCAACACCACCCCACAAATTTTACTTTTTTGCACATTAATGTTATAACTTATTCAACACTACCCCACAAATTTTATATCACGCCCAAACATAATTCCCTATTTAGAAATTTCTAACATTGAAAATACAAGAAACAACATTATCATCCAATAACATTATAGCCCATTCAATAACAATACAATCATTTACATTGATTTAATGCTTTTAATTGAAACATCATGTTTTTCAATTTGTCAACTTGATATCCAAAAATTTTCAAATCATGTACATATATATATATATAAATACTTTTAAACTACAAAACTACAGCTTGGACTTGGACCGCTTCCTCCACTTTGGCAGCAAAGGAATCATTAGACTCCAATAGAGGAAACAACTCATTATTGTCAATTTCCATTAGCATCCAAGTAATTTTACTTGCAATTTGCAACGGTAGAAAAATACTTCATTAGCTTAATCATCATGGTCTAGGTTCTACATGGGTTTAAAGGAACCAAAAATCCCTATGAAGTAGAAAACAACATATTTTTATAGGGCTTCCAAATGACCTAATGACGTTGAACAAGATGAAACAAGAACCTACCAAGCATGTGCTTCTCTTGTTGTGGTGTTGAAGCACCTGTCACACTGCTCCATACCTCCTATGCTTGATTTGTTTCTACTACAGAACTTGCTCTGGCAATAGAGGGAAACCCATTCACTCTAGTTTAGGATAAAAAACCGTCCTTGGGGACTGAATTTTGTGTCATGATATTCATTTGGTGAGGTCTACCATTAGGTGTGTATCTTGCAGCCCCAGGATACCAAGGGTACCAAGGACCCTACTTCACCACAACATTCCATAAAATAAAAATAGCCACATAAACAATTTACTTCTTCCTCGAGTTCCAAACTAATGAAGCTTATGATGAAAACAAGATAAAAAATAAGGAAAATAAATTACAACATAAATGAAAAACATATATCTTAAAGAAAATACATTACACCATAATGGAAAAATATAAAGTTTACCAACTTGAACTTTCTATATACATTTAGATTGCATTACCTACTGATTTCCAACCATATCTTCGTATGTAGTTGTTGGCATGGACTGTTGTTGCGTTGGTGTCACATAAGCCATTGGTTGATTTGGATGAATAACAATGGATCCAGTTATGCATCCTCTAGGGTTCCTTTGTTGCGTAGGGTTATTTGGAATCTATCATAAATACATTGCAAACTATATTATAAATCACAATCATAATGGAATAAGAATAATAAAAAGATATATATATATATATATATATATACCGGATTTAAGAATTCCAATTTAGAAAATGAATTCTTACCCAACAATTGGCATATGTTGGAAACCACGTCTTTGTGGAGTAGTTTAGCAAGATTCAAAATTAATATAAATTGTAGTGGACAAGTAGAAACCATAGTAGCAAGATTCAAATACGATTAGGCATCGAAATATAGTACTAGGGAAGTATACATCTCACAGAGACAAAAATACGCATTTTGTTTCAAATTTTACAAGAATTTTAGTCTCACCAATGAGCAATGAATTAGAAAAATCAAAAGCACACAGGCATAATGCCAAAGAGAAAAGGATTCCACAAGAAGAAAGATGGGAAACATGAGCTGAGCACAGAAAATGAAGGTGTAAATGATGAGAGTTCAAGCTGGAATATTTTCCAGAATTGTTTACTAAGAGATGATGAGTCATCTAAAAATAAATCCATGATTGACAACAATGATTTCGTGCATGCAGTAGCAGAGGATTCCAATCAAAATTCTGCAACAAATAGTAAGGGCAATAATTTTGTTGGAGGCAATCTAGGCTCTCTAGACAGGCCAACAAACAACCATCTTTTACTTGAGCCATGAATGGGAACTAAATATCATATGACTAGAGAAGATACTGGTTTGAAAACAATATTTGAATTAGAATCCATTAGTGGAAATCCTATCTTAGAAATTAAGAAGGCTATATCAGATGAGAAGCTGTTGCTCCCTAAGAGGGCCAATTCTACCGTGGTTAAAAAATATGTTGCTCTCACTTATATGAGAGAACAATTATCCATTGACAAGAGGACAACGACATATGATTCATTTATTGTTTCTAAACATCATACTGATATGTATTTAGCTTGTACATATTCAAAATGGGGTGCAAGGGTTGATGACGAGCACACGATTACTGAGAAGAGTGATTGGATGCACAAACAATAATGTTATGTGCAATGCTTAGTGGATTATTCTTTCATGGTCCCAACCAAATATACAATGCATGGGCATGTAAATAGAGAATGGAAGACTGACATAAATGTTGAATCTGAGGTTACACCAATTGATAAGGCTGAACAACCTTCCTGTAATGTCCCAAAAAACAAATATGAAAAGTATATTATCTGGGAGCTTGTTGAATTGTATATGATGCCAGAGAGAGATTCAGAAATAGGATCCCTAATTCTAGCATGGAATCCTATGACAGATAACGATCCCAAATTTTTAGTTAACAATGCTGATAAAATGTATCTTGATGAAGACTCTAATGGTCAGGCGAATGAACAAGGGTCTCTGGAAGGAAACAAAATGATAAAATTGTCAAGGAACTATCAGGAATGAAAATAGGATGGAAGGAGTGGAAAATAAAGTGTAAATTAATTGAAAACTAACACCCATCTGTCAAGGAAGCAACAACTGAAGGCTATACCAACAAGTAAATTATCTTTAAGTTTTCATAAGAGTTAAACTAGTCCTTGCCTAAGTGTTGCACATTCTCTTCCTGGGCCAGTAAAAAAAGTCTCTAATGAAGCAATCAATATATTGAGTTCACATAAACAGATGATGGATACTTTTACTCAATTTGTTTCTTCTCAGCCGGGACCCAAAAAAGAAAATGCCAATTCCTCGAGACAAATAGAGTTAGTTTCTGCATCAAAACATACTGCAATCGATGCAAGAAGAGCAGTAAACAAGTTAGTTCTAGCAAGATAGAAATTGGTGGTAAGGTAAAAGCTAATGGTAAATCATCCTTTTCTTCCAAGTTTTTTACAAAGGTTCCCACTGAAAAGGTGATGGATTCAAATGGGTCAAATATTTTAAACAATGAAAATGGAAATATCTCTAATGTCAAGAAGAATAGCAACCAAGCTCTAGTTTTGCAGATGGGGAAGCAAGGTGATGGATTAAAATATAATGGCATGGTTTCAAATTCAACTTCAAATGACTTGGATAATTTTAATTTAAAGAAAAACAAGTCACTTGTTGCAAAGAAGATTGCTTTACCTGACATTGAAAAATCTTCCCATGTGCTTTTGGTTTTTCTACTGTGGTAGAGACCATTCAATTCATCATTATTTGAAAAATTATACACCAGCTGAATCATAGAAAAAAATAATTTCTCCTTTCTTACACCAAGATTCAAAGGTCTAAGAGAATTTTCCATCCAGTTCCATGACCAAAATAGCAAGAGAATGAACACAATAAAAATTAGCGTTATCCATAATTTCAAGCAAACTGCCAAGAACGCACCAGATAAAAATTGAATCCATGCCCTTTTAGGTTTTAGGGATTGGCCAAAATAGAAAAAAAATAATGAGGATTGAATTCTCAACCTTGTATTAAAGGTTTTGAATTTTGCATGATACCATGGCTTGCGTACTTCAATTTGATTGATTCTAGAAGGGATAGCTTATGAAGATTTAAGTATGTGATTGGTAGAAAGATTCAAAAGCAAGGATTTAGAAACATGTTTCGTAAAAAATGCAAAGATCATATAATTTTAGGAAATATTTTAGAATCCTCTTAGATGGCGAAATGAGGGCAACAAATGGATGCAATTGATAGTTGAAGTTTCATCTTAAAATGTTTCAAGGCTTAATTATTTCTATGACCAAGACACAAACAAAAATGTTGTAACATAACCATGACATTAAAACCAATGGTTAAAGTTTTTAATATGGACTATACTTTCCATTATCAATAACACATGAATAAACCAAAGACCTGATAAAAAAGCTCTATATTCATGTTTTGAGTATTTCACCCGAAACAGAAAAAGAACAAATGGAATTAAAAGTTGAAGCGTCACCTAAAATGTTTGAAGAATAATTTTCAGCCCACAATCTCCAACAAATTCATGAAGGTTCGAAAAATTTATCCACAATACCAAAGCTTACAACCATACCATGGGATTAAATCCATGTGACTGATTGTTGTAAGCCCAAGCAACAAATTGTCAAGTTAAAACCTTACCTCGATTTTTTTTCCATTTTTATGCCTCGATGTTTTGTGGGGATTATTCCATAAATGTAAGAAACTAAATATCAAATAAAAGAATTTTGAAAAGAATAAATCCCTAACAAAAATAGAAAATATATGAGAACAAAGATAAAATCTATAGCTCAAAATTGATGTTTGCCTCCAATTTCAAAACAAGTTCCACCACATGGGATTATAGATAGAATTCTCAGCTCACAAATTTTGCAATTGTCTATCAAGAATATATCTTTACTGTGGCTTGGGACAGTGGGACTCCTGGATTAACAATGATTATAGTTCACCAACCATTAAACAAATGGATAGTTGCAAACAAATGGATAGCATATTAAAATGAAGACACATGACCAAGTACAATGCAAGAAAGAGAGATCATTCTGTGGACTCTAAGGAAAAACATCAACCAAATTTTACAATATAGATCATCCATACATGTCTAAGGAGGAAACATAAAGAGCCCAGTTTAGTATATCCAAGGAAGTGCTCAGGGAAGTGTACTAATATCAATACCCTCAGAGGAGAAACAATGTCAACCTAAATACATCCAATATGATGTTAAAAGACTCAACCATCCATACTCGGAAAGAAAGCAACCAAAAGGTTGAAGAGTAGGAGGTACAAGATCTTCTCTAGAAGAGTTGTATCTTATCTTCCCCAATAGCTATTTCCTCATAATATTTAGTGAAGGAAAGTAGGCCCGCGGACATTGGGAACACTTCCTTGGATAAACTGTCTTCCCTCTTATTGCGTTCTATAAAGACATGATGAATGTCTAAAGTGTGAAAGAATGCCTTCAGCTCCATAATGTTGTCACACCAACCATACAGATCAAGGGTAGAGAGAGCTACCTTATCATTATCCCAATTAATGATTACAAAAGAGTCCCCATATACATGGAGAGAGGGAATGCCAATCTCTTTTGCAAAAATAGTAGAGCCCAAAGAGCCAATAATTTGGCTTTGGTGTTGGTGTTGTGCCCACATCCCATCTTGGTGCTCTGGTGTTGGTTCTCTTATATAGTCTATGTGAAGGTATTTGAGATTTGATGAATGTTAGTTTTTGTATAAGAATTAAGATGTGCATAAACCAAAGAAAACCACCCCAATACTCGGGTTTTTACCTCTATGAAAACTCCAAAAATTATGCTACCATACAACTGTCATAAAAAAGTGCATACCAGCTCAAAGTGTCCACACATATGGGCTCAAAACATTATCCAATGCTAGAGCATGAGTGGAGAAGACTATGAGTGAAAACCCCATAATCAAGCAACCCTGGAATAGGTAAAATCACCAACTAACTACATGAATATGTGTTCCCAAGATGCCAAGTGTGAAGGACCATGACCCATATGTAGGATGCCTTACTATGTTCGCCCATACCTATAAATGTGTGCTAGGAATCCTCCTCAAGGCATGCACAACATCTCCAAGGAAAAATTGAATATAATAAGATTTAAGGGGTGGCACAAAGCTCCAAGGATTAATCAACCATAAAATAATCCATAAGTAGTCCACCTAAAACATTGTGCCTTGTTCTCAATAAGTGTGCAAGACCTTCCATCCATGTGTAAATGGTAGACAAATTGAAACACAATGAGCAGTAGGTCTTCCAATGGATGACACTAAGCTCAAGCACATGGGGGTGCAAGTCCAACAAACCATATGGAAGAATGTCAAACCACCATGACTAAAAATTTCTATAAGAAACTAAATAGCGGAAAATGTAAGGCTACTCGAGATTACACTTTGTAATTAATGCTAGAATTTAAAAACACATATTGTAGAAAAATATAATGGAAACACAATAAACTGAATGTGAAAACCTATTCCTTCTTTTCATTACTTCTAAAAAAAATATTCTACAAGAAAACAATGAACTGTTAACTGCTCAATCGAAAACTGAATAAATAAACCTATACCTCTGCCTTCTCTTTTATAGATTGAGATGAAAAGTACACACAATGAATCTAGTGCACTATTGATTTACAACTAGAGAAAATCCATCTCAACCTTCGAACAGGAACACCAATGTCTCCTGGTTTTCCGTAATTAAATATACCAAAAGTAATTAAATACTATCAAAAATAAATATCCATACTTGCATCACCGGTGGAAATTGTGAAACTATAATTTCCTCAACATCTATATTTGTGCCACTAGCCTCTGTTTCTTCTGGGTCAAGAAAATTCCTATCATCAAAGTCGTCATCATTCATGAATTTTGTATACTGCATAAATTTCATATAATTTATAGACCTTATATTTGGAGAATAAAAGCATTATATTTCATATAATACATTTTATATTATAGCGTGGTTACATACCATGCCTCTATTTTGATTTTGCTGAGCGATGAATCGCTTATAATTGTCTCTACAGTATGCTGCATACTGCTCGAGCTCTAATCAATTCATACTTTTCAAACCATCATCACAATAATCATCAAATGGGCCTTCATCCATACTGGATGGAGATGAAATAGTATTTAGGTTGATTTCCACCCCTGCCAATTCATCCCTAACACACTCTCTTATCTCTTCCCTCACCCCTCTTGCTATTTGGGATGTCATTTCCAACTCCTTTGGAGAAGCTATGACTCTAGGATGTGTATGTACTAACCGTTGAATCAGACACCTATACTGAACATCTCGTCATGTATCAGGTTGTTCATATGTACGACCTTTTCCAGCACCATAGAAACTGGATCCCATATCTGTATAGTCGAGGTCCATGTGAAACTGTAACTCTGCAATCAACATCTTAACAAAATAATGAGGAACCTCATCATTATTTGGGAACTTCCCATATGCACATAGGAATCTCGAATAAATATGTGGTGCAATTAGTGGATCATTCAATCTTGTGATCTTTATATGTTTTTTGTCTTCAGGCTGGAAGTCAAAACATGAAAAGACCATTTATTTTGCGACAACTTTTTTTATTTCTTCAAACTTGTGGCGACCCATCACTGACAAGCACGTCCTACACATCATGTCATGAAAAATATGAGTTGATGGCCCAGCCCCAAGATGTGTCTCCATCAAACTATTTAGATTGTGCAAAACAATATGGAGACATTATTGAGTGCCAAAAGAGAGATTTGAACAATTAAGTTCTTCCTACAATCTCAAGGAATGCTCTTTCATCTCTTCCACAGTAATCACAACGATGTTTTATTCCCAAGGAGTCTCCTTAGGAACATCTCTAGGAATACTATAAACAGGATCATATATTTCATACTGATTCACCCGACGATGTCTCCTTGTCTCAGGAGGTCGATTAGGATCAGGAGCAGCAAACCCTGTAAGAAGTAAAATGCAAATGCAAGTATTAAAATTTATATATATAATTTTTCAATCAAATTACACACATTTCAATAAAACATGTTCATTATAAATACTTGATGGAACCCTTTATGCCCCATCATTATTGTTGGAATGTCTAGAATCCTCTGTACAAAACTAAAAATTGGAAATCACATGTAAGTTTACAAGAAAAATCATGTAATTTTTCACAAATAAAATAGTCATGTCAAACAAGAATTCTCGTCAGAATGTATGTAAACAATCTCTACTTGGTGATGGTGTATCTGAAGAATAAGACACTAACTATGTCCTATGTGTTTGTCCACCAACCCTTGTAGACCCCTTAGACATACGTCTGTCATGCTGAGATCCATCACCTGTGCATGTAACAAGATATTAGAAATATGTGCAAAAGAAGATTTATGTTTATATAGACTTGAGCATGAATTAAATAAAAATTGAATTAACCTGACGATGACCTCAGGGAGTGTGGCTGCATAGTAGCCACGATTGCTTCACCCTGAAGCTGTAAAGATGTGCATGATAAGAATTTTCCACATGTGAAAAAACGTGTCAAACAATAATTCTAGTCATAATGTATGTAAACAATCTCTACCTGGAAATGGCTCCTATTTGTTTTTCCATAGGCCCCTGTAGACCCCTCAGACAGACATCTGTCATGCTGAATGCCACCACCTGTGCACAATAAGACCTTAGAAAGATGTGTAAAATAATATTTATGTTTATATATACTTGAGCATGAACTGAATACCAATTGAATTTACCTGACGATGACCTCAGGGATTGTGGCTGCATAGTATCCAAGTTTGCTTCACCCTGAAGCTGTGAAGTTGTGCATGATAAGAATTTTCCACATATTAAAAAAAATGTCAAACCAAAATTTTAGTCAGAATGTATGTAAACAATCTCTACTTGGAAATGGCATCCTATGTGTTTGTCCACTGGCCCCTGTAGACCCCTTAGACAGACGTCTATCATGCTGAGAGCCACCAGGTGTGCACAACAAGATCTTAGAAATATGTGTAAAAGAATATTTATGTTTATATAGACTTGAGAATGAATTGAATAACAATTGAATTTACTTGACGATGACCTCAAGGAGCGTGGTTGCATAGTAGCAAAGTTTGCTTCACCTTGAAGCTGTGAAGCTATGCATGATAAGAATTTTCCACATATTAAAAAACATGAAAAACAAGAATTCTAGTCAAAATGTATGCAAACAATCTCTGCATGGCGATGGTGTATATGAAGAATAAGACACTAAGTGTGTCCTCTATATTTGTCCACCGGACCCTGTAGACCCCTCAAATAGATGTCTGTCATGCTGAGAGCCACCACATGTGCACAACAAGATCTTAGAAAGATGTGTAAAATAAGATTTAGGTTTATATAGACTTGAGCATGAATCGAATAACAATTGAATTTACCCGACGATGACCTCAGGGTGTGTCGTTGCATAGTAGCCAAGTTTGCTTCACCCTAAAGATGTGAAGTTGTGCATGATAAGAATTTTCCATAGATTAAAAAACATGTCAAATTTAAATTTACCAAATTTAATATTGTGTGCCAGTGCATGATGAGAAATTCTCACATTAAAAGCATGTCAAACAAGATAAATATATTTCATATTAATAATCGAATATACCTAACTGCATCAAATTTCTTGGTCTAGCACTGATGGTACCATAACCATAACTTGTGATTTGTTCTCGTTCTTGTTATAATATTTCTATGACTAGCATGCCCACATAATTGTTGCAGCTAGTAAACCTCACTGTCATGGAATTTCACATATGCCTTACATGTTCACAAGCGCATTTATGAGGTATTAAAACCGTTAAATGAGGATAATACTATTTCTTGACATACTTGACTTTTTTACTGAGCACTTTGCATGCACATTCTGAGCATTATTAGACTGTTAACTGTTACTTGAGTTTTGGACTTGGGCAATCTGTTACTTAGGGACTACAATGTTTGGGAAGAGCCTAACCATACACATGTCAATATTGATTAGACAAAGCAGTGTTCATATTCACCCCAAAAGATGAGATATTAAAATCCTTCTACATAATGACGGTCTCTCACCAAAAAATGATAAGTGTGTCAATAATTTTTTTTTTGGATTGGAGTTCAAACATTTAAAAATGCAATACCATTTTCTGTTGTAGGTATACTTAATTGGTTATCTTTCATAATAGATATCGGTAAACCAAAATTTGGAATACAATACATGTCTTGCATCAATGGTAGGGGATTGAATGATGAATTCAAGAGAGGCCTATTTCATAATAATTAGGTTATATGGGACATATTCAACACCCCACATATTTCCTAAGCTGCTTACACCTAGAGTGTTTGTATTAGAATACATTAGTGATATGCTAGAGATGGCTGACATCCATTTTAGGAGGACCAAGAAGAAGACCAAGTTGATTTTTCATATGTCCATGGGAGGGTATGTTACAAATGATAAAAAAAAGCATCAAGGATTCACTTGATGCCTTGAAACAAATTAACCTCCCATTGGACCAAATGATATGACCCACACTTCTTATTGGGGGTTAAGAAGGGTAGAAACCAACCAATACCGCAGGGTCATGACTCTAGACCTGAAATTGAAAGGATGGATAATAAAGACACATATGAGGAAGTGGAGCCATGCTAAAGGTAAAATATGATCCCTTAAAGGTTGTGGCTCAAGTATTCCCAAATCCGGAACACAAACAACTCAATTCACCACCATATTACAATTTCTACAAGCCACTAGGAGGTATAGTTACCAAAGAATACATAAAATTTAAATCCTCTCAGACCTAAGTTATGCTAAATCTCCACCATGACAAATTCAATAGGAACAAAAGAGGGGATTGGTGGAGGATGAGGCTATCCGTCATGATGAATATTTTTAAAAAATGTATGATGATACCCATGATGATGATGATGAAGATAATTATAAGATCAAATATGAAAAATGGTAGACTATGTAAATGAAAGAGTTGGTAGAGAAGGATGGAAAAGGAATATATGTACCTCTTAAAGAAATTGTTTCCCTCTAGAGTCACAAGAGTGATTTCCTTATACAAAGTCCATCCTCATCATGCAATATATGGGGATTTTATGGGAAGAAAGGCTAGGAAAAAGAGGCTAACAGATCAAGGAAATAATAAAATTGGTTGAGATTCAAAAGGGAATAGGGTTGTGAGTAGATCCAAGTACACCCCTAGTTATAAAGAATGACATTGTCTCAACATTCACCCCCCTATCCCTAATCTCTCAACAATTTGGTCCAATAATTCAAGGCATGGCTCCTCTATCTCAAGCCTCATCTAACAACTAATAAGTATAAGACAATTTTCCCCTTGGTTTAGAATATGGTACCTTAGTTCTTACAACTAGTAGGGAAAAGTAAACAACTAGACAACAAATATAGGAAACAGAAGATATTTTGGTGTACATGGTTCATGAGGAGGAAGAAGCACCACTATAAAAGAACAGATAATTGGTTGAATAGGAATTGTTGAATACAATGATTCGTCGAGTGACATGTTTAATCCACTAAAATGTGTTGAAAAAATAAAGGAATACGAAGAGTAGAGTTAGGGACAACTTGAGCAAAAGAGGGGCATGGTGGAATCTCCAAGGAAATAGCCATGAAAAAGTGGTGAGCAAGAAGTTATTGAGCCAACCAATACCCAAAAATTGTTTAAAATTTTATTGGGTGCATCTTATGAAGAAATGACCATTATGCATGTTGCAAGTTCTTATGAATAAATAGGGGATTGATGGAGAATGAGGAAGTTCTTATGAATAAATTGTTTATGTGGTTAATTTTTATTTTATGGAATGTTGTGGTGAAGCAGAGTCCTTGGTATCCTTGGTATCTTAGGGCTGCAAGATACACATATAATGGTAGACCTCGCCAAATGAACATCATTCCACATAATTCAGTCCCTAAGGATGGTTTTGCTTCCCAAACTAGAGTGAATGGGTCTCCCTCTATTGCTAGAGAAATTTCTATAGTAGAAACAAATCAAGCATAAGAGGTATCGAGAAGTGTGGTGGGTGCTTCAACACCACAACAATAGAAGCACATGCCTGGGAGGTTCTTTTTTCCTCTTGTTCAACGTCATCAGGTCATTTGGCAGCCCTATAAAATTATGTTGTTTTCTACTCCATAGGGTTTTTTGGTTCCTTTAAACCCATGTAGAACCTAGAATCCAAACCATGTACCCCCATAATTTTGGCTTAGGAACAGTATTATGGAGGCCATCAGCTGGTTTGGCCACTCCACAAAGATGTGGTTTCCAACATATGCCAATTGATGGGTAAGAGTTCATTTTCTAAATTGGAATTCTTGAATCTGGTATATATATATATATATATATATATATACACGTATTATATTTATTTATTTATTTTTATTATTCTTATTCCATTATGATTGTGATTTCTAATATAGTTTGAAATGCATTTATGATAGATTCCAAATAACCATACGCAACAAAGGAACCCTAGAGGATGCATAAATGGATCCATGATTCCTCAACCAGATCAACCAATGGCTTATGTGACACCAACACAACAACAGTCCATGTCAGCAACTACATACCAAGATATGAATGGAAATCAATGGGTAATGCAATCTGAATGCTCTAGCCTTGATTTAAATAAAGAAAGTTGAAGTTGGAAAAATTTATATTTTTCCTTTATGGTGTAATGTATTTTATTTAAAATTTATATTTTTCATTTATGTTGTAATTTTTTTTCTTTATTTATGATCTTGTTTTCATCATAAGCTTCATTAGTTTGGAACTCAAGGAAGAATTAAATTGTTTATGTGGCTATTTGCATTTTATGGAATGTTGTGGTGAAGCAGGGTCCTTGGTATTGTTGGTATCCTAGGGCTGCAAGATACACACCTAATGGTAGACCTTTCCAAATGAACATCATGACACAAAATTAAGTCCCCAAGGATGGTTTTGCATCCCAACGTAGAGTGAATGGGTCTCCCTCTATTTCTAGAGCAAGTTATGTAGTAGAAACAAATCAAGCATAGGAGGTATGGAGCAGTGTGGCGGGTTCTTCAACACCACAACAATAGAATCACATGCTTGGGAGGTTCTTGTTTCCTTGTGTTCAACGTCAGCAGGTCATTTGGAAGCCCTATAAAATTATGTTGTTTTCTACTTCGTAGGGTTTTTTGGTTCCTTTAAACCCATGTAGAAAGTAGACCATGGGGATTAATCTAATGAAGTATTTGTCTATTGTTTCAAATTGCAGGTAAAATTACTTGGATTCCAATGGAAATGAACTATAATGAGTTGTTTCCTATATTGGAGTATAATGGTTCCTTTTCTTCAAAAGTGGAGGAAGTGGTCTAAGTCCAAGTTGTAGTTTCGTAGTTTAAAAGTATTATATTTTTTTATATATGTACATGATTTTTAAATTTTTGGATATCAAGTTGACAAATTGAAAGCATGATGTTTTAATTTAAAACATTAAATCAATGTAAATGATTGTATTGTAATAAATCAATGTAAATGGACCTTTATGTTGTTCAAGCAATCCGTCAAGATGAAGATTTTTGAAAAATGTATGATGATACCCATGATGATGAAGATGAAGGTAAGGATAAGATTAGAGATGAAAAATGGTGGACTATGTCAATGAAAGAGTTGGTAGAGAAGGATGGACAAAGAATATATGTACCTCTTAAAGAAAGTGTTTCCCTCTAGTTAGAAGGGTGCTTTCCCTATACAAAGGCCATCCTCATCATGCACTCTATGGGGATTTTAGGGGTAGGAAGGCTAGGAAAACGAGGCTAAGAGATCAAGGAAATAATAAAATTGGTTGAAATTCCAAAGGGAATAGGGTTGGGAGTAGATATAAGTACACCCCTAGTTAGAAAGAATGACATTCTCTCAAGATTCACCTCCTATCTCTCATCTCTCAACAATTTGTTCCAATAATTCAAGGCGTGCCTTCTGTATCTCAAGCCTCATCTAGCAACTAATAAGTACAATACAATTTTCCCCTTGGTTTAGAATATGGGACCTTAGTTCTTACAACGACTAGGGAAAAGTAAACAACTAGATAACAAATATATGAAAGAAGATATTTTGGTGTACATGGTTCATGAGGAGGAAGAAGCACCACTATAACAAGAACAAATAATTGACTAAATAGGAATTTTTGTATACAATGATTCCTCGAGTGACATATTCAATCCACTAAAACGTGTTGAAAAAAGAAAGGCAGAAGAAGAGTAGAGCTAGGAACAACTTGAGCAAAAGAGGGACATGGTGGAATCTCCAAGGAAATAGCCATCAAAACTTGGAGATAAATAATTTCTTGAGCCAACCAATATCTAAAAAGAGGAGGTTTCCTCACCTTATACTCTACCCTCTCCCTCTCCTTCTAAATTGTTTAAAATCTTATCTGGTGCATATTATGATGAAGTGACTACTATGCAGGTTGGAATTTCTTATGAATAAATAGGGCACCAGACCTCATGGGATAATTTCATTTATCCCATTGAGAGTTATGACCTATTGGAGATATTAAAGGATGAGAATAGAGTAATAATGTAAAACCAAGGGCTAATCACCTACTCTGACAAACTTGACACCTAGGCATAAACGAGGAAGGTACCTAGATATAAAAATAAAACATGGCAATTATGTTCACCACACTAGATCCTTTGGATCAAAATACCTATGGAGATATGGAACCACATGACTAGATATATATTTTTAGGTCACCTTTAAGAGCACTTGAATCCCACTTGAGGAAGATGTCTCAATGGATCAATGTTGAGGCGGCATAGTTTATGATAACTGCCTCAAATATGCTTCATCCAATGAAAGTTATAAGAAGAATTTAGATTCCATCAACATAAGGAATCAATTTTTGAATTACAGATTGAAATCCTTAGAAGTAGAGAAAGATAATTTGTAGGGTATTTTGACCTATGTTGGAAAGTGGAAACAAGAGTCAGCTGACGCATTTTCTCTGATACCATAAAAGGATGAGAGAATAGAGTAACTTGATATTTTGAAAATGCACCCTCCTTTTCCAGTAACCTAATATGTGTTAGAATAAATGAAGAAATTAGCTGATAAATTGAATTTTTTGAGAAGGAAGAATGCTTCCTTGCAACAAAAAATGAAGTGATAGAAAATAGAATTATTGATTTTGAGGTTGTTAAAGGAAATATAGCTAATGTCATATTCAAGATGGAATATTCCAATGCATCAAATGCTTCCCTGAAATAGGTGATCGTTGGGATCCATAAAGAGACATAACTAACCATCTCATCTAGTCATCCACCCCCATCTGCATAATCAATGTAAAAAATGCACCAACAAATTGATCAATTGATGAGGGATGTGGTTGAATAGAAAGAAAAGGAAGATAAAAGTGCTATGATAGTGGTCATAGTAGAATGCTTGGATAAAAAGATAAAGAAAAAAATCAATAATTAGTTCCAAAAGTTGGATGAGGTAGAGAAGAAGTGGCACATGAAAAAAAACAATTTGTGGTACTAAAAGAAGTAATTAAAACATGGAAGACAAAGCATGAAGAATCCTTGAATAAATATACAGTGGTAAAAACTTTCATGGAGGTTAACATCTTAGTCCGAGGATATATATTCAATGATTTTCCATCATTTAAAGTCCACCTCCAATATTACCTAGATTTTGATGCTTTCCAAAAGCAAGTTACCAAGTACCTTGATAACACAAAAAAAGAGGCACACCTTAGCAATAAGATAAAAAGAGTTGAAAATGGGTGATAAATAAACTCTCCACATAGGCCCTAAGATTACTAGGAATTAGGAATAGGACCTATGTGTTTATGGATATATAAACATGCAAACAAAAATGCAATAGATGGATGATTACTTAATAGAGGGTCATAGAAGAAAAAAAACTAGTCAATGTTTTCTTAAAGAAATTCAAGTACAATGATTATTCATGGAATGATAAAATGAAATTGCATCATATTGAATCATACAAGATAATAGTACAAGATTACCTCCCTCATCTAATAGTTGTTCCTAATAAGTAAACAATACCCTCATCTATTGGAAGTTGCAATCAATTACACCCCTACATTACCACCGGAGGGATAAAATCCGAGTCGGGTTTGGTTGGATCCCATTCATCGTCATCACCGCAATCATATGGTACTCCGAGATTGGAACTCATTGTGAAATCCCTTAATAACTACAGAAATATGGGGGCTTATATAATAGATCAAAAGCATAGCCAAGGCTTAGATTCAAAATCCAAGAAAGAACAACCTAAAATGGATAGGCCCAAAGGAATACCTCAACCCCCACCTGAGTGCTTGTATTTTCAACTCCCCACACGATGTTAACTTATACTTCCCATCTAGAAACCACCATCCATAATGGAAAGTATATCAATTTGAGCTCTCTGTGTTAGGCACACACTCTGATGAAATCCTTTTTTTAAAGCAATTGCACATGTTCCTAGGAGTGAAGAAAACGTGTAGGAACCTCAATATAGTTATATGCTACTTTTTAAATAGATAAATATTGCTAGGTAGGAGCAAGAGCTATAGAAATAGTAAGATAGTGAGAGTGAAGCTTTAGTTGAAGGCAGGTAGGAAGAGTTATAGTTGAGTTAGGGAAGTATTTTCTATAAGAGAAGTTATTTCCTTCATTGCTTAAAGAGAGTCGAAGAAAGGTATCAAAGGGGAGATACTAAATCCTACCACTCTGGGTAGATATTAAACCCTCCTATTGATGAAACCAAAGCACAGTGCTAAGATTAATGGTTTTATAAGGCTCATACAACATGGCCATCATGACTAAAACTTACTCCAACATACATGGTTTCCCTCCACTATTGTTCAGGTAATTCCTCTCCCAGGTGCAACTAATTCAATGTGTTTGATTAACATGGAATTTCTTTATATCCAGTCGAATTCTAAGTGCCAGATCTAGATTGCAAAGGTATGGAATTGGCACTATATTGCATAGGTTGAAGGTTCTAACCACGGTTTTGCACAATTCCTATTGGGCTTGTCTGCATTCGAGTAAAAGGTCATTTTTGTTTAACAAAGAACTCGATTCACCAATATCTCACTGCAATAACCTAAAAATGTAGAAGAATATCCTACATTGTGTGAGACATTCTCAGAGTTATTTATTTTTAATTATCCCCACTACAGTGAAAATAATCAAAACATGTATCGAGATATAAAATTCAGACATGACGGTCCTCTTACCATGGCCTTCCCTTCATCTTGGCATGAGGTGGAACTCCGATTCTCCAATTCCCGGTCCTAATTGATTCCATTATCCAGGTAAGGTCTTCCCTTGCATGTTTAACCCCTTCCCCTCACAAGTTCAGGAAAGGTTATAGGGCCAATGACCAGATATTAACAGGTTGGAATGCAACAATGAGAAACAATGAACAAGCACTAATAGAGAAATCTTGGCCTTGTATATGTGATATGGAAGATGCCTCCTTGTAGCTTCCAGAGAGGCTTGCTTTCAAATAGGATATGGGGTTTAAACCCAAGTAGGAACATGTACCTCTACTCTTAACTATACCTCTGTAGCTGGCTCTAATGCTCGCTCTCAATATCAATCTGCAGGTAACGGATCTCGAAACACATATGGAAACATAAAATGGGTCCCCAAACAGGAAAAATATGGTATCAATCCCAAAAATGATGATGATGGTCGACTTAGCGGGGAGAGGGTTTTCCTTTATATAGTTAAACAATTCTTGACCGAGAGTTTAAAACGAATCTAAACTCTCAGTCATGAAACTTATCCGAGAGTTTAATTTAAAAAATATGGTTATACTCTCAGATGAGAAATTTAATATTTTCGGTCAAAAACTTATCTAACTATGGAAGAACTCTCGGACGAGAGAATTTGAACCGTGGTTAATTTCTCCTCTGAGAAATATTACAACTCTCAGAGAAAAAATATTTCGATTTTTTTCTCGACCGAGAAATATGTTAACAAAAAAATTGATTTATCATGAAATTGTTTCCCAACTTCGTTTTTTCACCCATTACACCCCACCCATTTTGGACATGGGGGACTTCCTTAAGGAGCGCAAAGGTGATATTTTCCCTATTGAAGAAATTGTGGACAGAGAAATACCCTTCTAGAACATTCAACCAATTATCTAGGGAATCTGCATCGATCTAGCCTTCAAATAAAGAAATATCAAAGTTAACTTATGCCTTGAATGGGTTTTCATCTCTGAAATACTTGCTTGTTGAAGGTGCATTCTCCATTGCTGGCATTCGTAGAAGGATTTGGGCGAAACTATCCATCATCTCGTTCCTCTTTCGCTCAAGGGATTGCTTGAGAAGCGACTTGATAGAATCTCTTGCTCCGTCGTCTCTCTTTTATTTCGCCATGGGATGCCGTTTGGGGTGGCGAGAGTGATCCTCCCCAAGTGAAACTAGTTTGATACCAAACTCTCTATACCTTGACTTCATTAGGGACATGCATCGAGAAACAATCAAAGAGAAAATTGCTCTGATACCACTGATCTGGATTTATGTGAGAATGAAATGAAAGAGAATATATATATATATATATTCAAATGCACAAATATATATGGCAATAAACATAGTGATACAGTAAAATCAGATTATATTAAATCAATGAAATAGAACAGACTGTAAAACAAAAGAAACTAGAATGGTGGTAGTTGTATCTTTGAGAAGAGATGTGGCAGCTACGCTCACTCGTGACAAGATGAATACAAAATGAGGCCAAAGGGGCCTATTTTAAATAATAATGAGGGTGAGAACCCCAAAATCCCAAAACATAACCCTAGAATATGAACCATCATAAAGTTTGCGGCCCCAAGCTGGTAAATTGAACAATAAACTTCCCGTGGTCATAACTTTTGCATATGATCTTCGATTTGGGTGCTTGATAGCCCGTTGGAAAGGTCTATTTGATATTTACAACTTTCGACTGGGAAAAATGCATGCTGAAGGAAACCATTTTCCCCCGCAAATCGCCAAAAAAATGCAAAAAATTTGCAATGAAAACAGATATATAGTAAACACATATTCTATTAAATGGTGAAAATAGAATAGACTGTAATACAACAACTAGAATGGTGGTAGCCATCTCTGAGAAGAGATGTGGCTTATACGCTCCCATGTGCCAAGATGAATACAAAATGAGGCCAAAGGGTCTTATTTATAATAAGAATGAGTGCGAGAACCCCAAAAGACCAAAACTTAACCCTACAAGATGAACCGTCATAAAGTTTGTGGCCCTAGGGTGGTAAGTTGAATAGTTAAATTCTCGGGGTCGTAACTTTTGCATATGATATCCGATTTCGGTGCTCAATAGTCCATTGGAAAGGTTTATCTGATATTTACAACTTTTCATTGAAGCCAAATTCATTCCATAGGAATCCATTTAGCCTCTCAAATCCCCAAAATACATTGTTTAGGACCTCAAAACGACCCCGAAAAGGACCCGAAAAACCGTAGAAAAATAACTAGGAAATTGCCACAATGGACAATTGTTTTGAGCCAGTGTAATAGGTGGGTGGCCACCTATATACATCTAGATCAAATGTAAAGAGAAATTACTCATTAAAATGCATCAGAATGAAGTGAAGGTGAAGGGTGAATGCAGGGTATATCTACTTGTTCGCTCTGCCCAATATTAACATGTGCGGATATTGACTGGAACTATGACAACATAATCTGTTAAATGTGTTAGATGTCTGAATCATCACATGGAAATGGATATGTACCCTATCACTTTTCTCTATGATGTCATTTCAATCATGACAGAAGTGACGTAAAAGTATGCCACCAAAATCTCTCAGGATTTTGAAATTAATGACATTCAAGTGTCATTTCTGCAATACCAGTTTTTCTTGCGATAATGTCACACTCCATGCAACATGTTTTCCTCCTTTGAAAAAATTGATTTTCTTGTGACAGGCTAAGTGTGTTTTCCTTTAATTTCTGATCGATGCAAAACACCAAGTCTGCAACTAAAAAATTCATAAAAGGATAGAAGTGTTTATGCTTTCCTTTGTCTCTCTTGTTCTCTTTCTACGATAGACTAGAATTATACGACCAAAAACTTATATATATTTATGCGACCAAGTCATTTCTATCGTGATATAGCTTCAACCAAATTCCATTTATCAGTCCTCTAACTGATGTTCCATCTAGATTTTTCAATTTTACTACGCCTCTCTTAGTGATTTCCTCGACGATATACGGTCGTAAATAATGTCTTTTTAGGTTTCCTGGATGCTTGAAAACTTTGTTGTCATACATAATAACAAGTACTCCAACCTGAAACTACTTGTTCTTAATGTGTCGATCATTCCATACCTTCTGTCTTTCTTTCTGAGTGTTTTGGTGATACCGCGTGACAAAACATTCTTCTTCCAGTTGCAACAATGTCTCCTCGATGGAATCAACATCTATATCATTTCTGTGATCACCTTAATTATTAGAATCCGTACAATGTATTAAATTGACATCACAACTTCCTTCCCATACACAAAGTGAAATGGAGTGTGGCCTGTCAATTTCTTACAAGTCATTCAATATTCCCATAATATTGCAGAATTTGTTTATCTCGGTCATCTCTTTGAACATTACAAATATTTGTCAATGCATTTTTCCAAGATTTTTTTAAAGGCCTCGACAACACCATTCACTTGAGGGTGGCAGTGTGTTGTTTTTTTGTGTTGAATATGAAATTCTTCTGCCAGTTCTTCAATCAACTGGTTAATAAAATGCATACATTGATCACTTATAAAAATCTTTGGGAACTTGAATCTTGTCATGACATTTTCAAACAAAAACTTTGCAGCAATCACATCAGTACAATCCTTTACTGGCGCTACTTCAACCCACCTGGTTAGGTAATTAGTCGCAATAATAATATAGCATGCACTTGTGAACTTTCCTGTTGGACTCATAGGGACAACAGGTTCAACAGACCATTTATCAAATGCCTGCAATGTTACCTGAGGTACAAATAGAATTTTATCTCATCATGATGACTTTCTAGTTATTTGGTAGATATCATAGCTGCGATAACAATCTTGGGCATCTGCATGCATGGTGGGCCACCACAATCCTGCTTGTAAAATCTTGCGCAGCATATCTTTTCCACCGTAATGGCCTCCTGCGACACCAGCATGTTCCTCATTTATTATCATCAATCACTCATGTTCCAAGACACAATGATGAATAATCTCATCGGGACCCATCTTATACAATTTTCTAGCAATCAACTAGAAATCAGCAGCTCGCACAATCAACTGCTTATTCTATGCAATGGTGAATTCAACTGGCGCATAACCTGTACTTAAAAATTGTATGATATATCTATACTAATCATCAAACATAGTTATCGCAAATAATTGTGCATCAGGGAGATTATCCTCTAGATTACTAGGTTCTTCACCGCTTTCGATCTTTTCCAACATAATAGCCTCCTGGGACACCAGCATGTTCCTCATTTATTATCATCAATCGCTTGTGTTCCAATACACAATGATGAATAATATCATCGGGACCCATATTATACAATTTTCCAGCAATCAACTAGAAATCCGCAGCTCGCACAATCAACTGCTTATTCTATGCAATGGTGAATTCAACTGGTGCATAACCTGTACTTAAACATTATATGATATATCTGTACTAATCATCAAACATGGTTATCACAAATAATTGTGCATCGGGGAGATTATCCTCTAGATTACTAGGCTTTTCACCGCTTTTGATCCTTGAAAGATGGTCTTGTCCAAATTTTAATCGATTGGGTTAAACAATTACTTCAAAATCAAATTCTTAAAAGAGGAGAAGCCACCGAGAGATATTCCCCCCCAGTACTGGCTTATTGACCAGGTATTTCAATGGGTAATGGTCTGTGTACATATTAAAATGTCCACCCAATAAGTAGTGTCTGAACTTATGCAAAGCGTATAGCATTGCTAACCCTTCTCTTTCTATCGTGGTTTAATTATTTTCTACAATCGACAATTTCCTGTTGTTATCAACCAAAATAGCACTTCTTCGTCCGAGTACTGACATCCAATATGTCAGGACACAAAAGGACATCAAGATTGAAGTTGAGAAAACACTATAGATGTGCATGAACATTGATACATAATCTCTTGACTAGCTTCATATATTTTTATTTTTATTTGGATATACAGTAGTGGCAGATGTTAATCCCTTTCAGTATGTTTTGTCCCGACGCATAATTGGGGAAAATTCAATAACTGGATAGTCATTCTCCAGGAGTTTTCCTTGGATTTTCAATCTGCCAAATCTAAAAAGTCCTTATTTTTTGCAGTTATTATTGTAGAATTTCCAACGGAAGAGAATGTAGCGGTTGAAGAAGACTCTTTCCCAGATGTGTACATTTTTCTGATTTCAACCTCTGATCCTTTGTACGAAGATATACTTGTCTATCTCCAGACTTTGAAGTGTCATGCAACCTTATCGAGGGAAGAGAGGCGTAAACTGCACGTACATGCGAAAAAATACCTTATCATCGAGGATACGTTGTATCGTAGAGGGGTAGACATTGTTTTGTGTTGGTGCCTCACCCACGAGGAGGCTGAGCGTGTCCTAAATGATTATGATAGCGGAGCATGCGGGGGTCATTTATCTGGGTTAGCAATGACCAAGAAGATTTTGTGTTCTATTTATTTCTAACCCACTATCTTTTAAGATTGTGTGGAGGCTATGAAGCATTGTCATCCATGTCGGTTATACACTAGAAAAATGTGGTCACATCCTATTCCTTTGTTTCCTGTCATCGCAATGGGAACCTTCACTAAGTGGGGGGTAGATTATGTGACGTGCAACCCAGTTTTGGTGGGGGGAACAAAAATATCACTGTTGTTGTTATTTACTTCACCAAGTGGGAAAAGGCAATCCCTACCTTCAGGGCTGATGACAAAATTGCATCTTTTTTCATATTCAACCAAATTATCACTTGCTTTGAAATTCCAAAGGAGATTGTCATTGACCATGGCACTCATTTAAAGAATAGCATGATGACCGAATTGGCTACTATACTAGGGTTTAAGAAAGATCACTCATATTTGTTCTACCCGCAAGCGAATGGTCAAGTCAAGGAAGTCAATAAGACATTGAAGACCATTCTTAAGCGTACTATCAACGCAACCCGATCAAATTAGCACATTATGCTATATCCTGGACTTTAGGCATACTAGACCAATGTTAAAACTGCCATGGGGTTTTCACCTTTCCAACTCATTCATGGGGTGGAAGTAGTCACTCCGATTGAGTGTGAAATTCCATCGCTTAAAATTGTTATTCATGTACTCCTAGACACAACTGAATTACAAGAACGTTTGCTACATTTGGAACATCTATATGAACAACGCAGATATGGGTTAATGACAAATGAAGCTCATAATAATAGGGTTAAAAAATAGTATGATAAATTAGTCAAGCCTAGAGTTTTCTCTAAGGGGGGGCTTGTCTTGCTCTAGGATTAGGACAAAGAACCCCTGGGGGAAAGAAAGTTCAAGTCCATGTGGTTAGGACCCTACACTGTGTTGAAGTTCTTGAAAAAAGGGGCATATGAGTTAATGATTTTGATGGAAACAAGCTTCCTGAGCCTATAAATGGGATCTACCTGAAGAATTACTATGCCTAGGCTTAGTGCTTTTTCTTGTATGTAATTTAATGTACAATAGTTATCTGGTTAGTGTTCTTATATCATCTAGTGATTATTACAAATGTCAGTTGATCAGTGGTTCATATCTTTTGCGGATGGCGCTAGTCATCATACTTGTAACTTGCCTTCAGCCACATGGGTCATTTATTCACCCTCAGAATAGCTAGTTGCCTCTGGAGGCACTTGTCTAGGTCCTGCTACCAATAATGTGGCCGAGTACAGGGTTATTATTTAGTTATTATGGGATTCCTTGTCACATTGTATCACCCAGTTGGAAGTCAGACTTGAATCTCAACTGGTAGTTTCCCAACTCAATGGAGCTTATCAGGTGCGAAACCCTACCTTGTTACATCAGTTTTTGCAAGTTATAATACTTGAAATAAATTTCGATTATATTTCATTTAATCACATTCCACATAATGAAAATACATTAAATGATGCATATGCAAACTATATTCTAGATTGGCATTTAACACACATTTTGTAAAATATACATAACAAATCTGTAAAATAACCAGGTAATATATATATATATATATGTGTGTGTGTGTGTGTGTGTGTGTGTGTGTGTGTGTGTGTGTGTGTGTGTGTACAAATATGTCCATAGATAGNTAAGATCCATTCACAACTATATAAATATACAAAAATTTGGATCGCAATCCATAAAATGACTATAGATCTAGGCTTGGTCATTTGCATCACCATCATCATCATCATCATTAGCTTCCTCAATTGCAACAGCCTCTATGACTTCTATATACACTAGAACGACCATGGCTACCCTCCTCATGAGGCGTATCCAGGTAGGTGGAATCCCTACAAAAAATTCTTGCATGATAGCAGGAATCTGCTTGATCCATATGGTTGGAACTCTTTGGGTCAGCCTGGCCAACTTTCCCTCAAGTACCCTCATCAAACCCTGGTCTCCATCTAGTACAGGTCATACATACATCCTGGGATGCCCATCAGGGCGGATAGGTCCAACATCTGCATTTTAAACATTAAAATAGATTAAAAACTATTATACATCTGTATATAATTTTATGACAAAATTAATTAAAATTTAAAAACATAAAAGAAAAATACCTAGCTCTCCCCACATTCCTCCTGGTGGGAGGATGAGATCATTGTCTCCTCAAAAGTCTAAACCTACATAAGGAAACTGCTCAAGTGCTGGTAACTATTGTCCCCACCACACATAGAAGTCATCATCGTATACACCTTGGATTGATCCTCTGCCCCCTTAGCGAAGGAATACTTCTCCCCACCTGGTCAACCTAGGTTGTCAAGCTGGAAGTAGTACCGCGGGGATGATTGCGGGCACTCTCTCAAAGAAGAAGATCAATAATACACTCAAATACCCAAAATTATTGCGGCGACCTCTCTTACAGTCATAGAGTTGTTTTTTCATAATCGGGATTATACCCGAGCACCAATCAAACACAGTCCCCTGTAAACACTCCACTTCCACCCTCATTTGTTTTCAAGTGGCAAGATATAATGATGAAGATCCTGCAACCCATATTATTATACTCACCACTACCTAAAGTGGGAAGTTGGAAATATGAACTATTGGTATGCACAATCCCTTTTTCTGACTCCCAGGCATGTAGTAGGTGTCCACATAATCTTCGACACTCATGGGTTCAGCACCCCTGCCAATACCTTCAAGGTTGACATGCATTCCCCTGCGAGACAACCCCGTGATGAAATAAATGTCTTCTAGAGCTATCTCCAAGATCTCACCTTGAATATCATAAGTTTCGAGGTCATGATCCCAATAGCTAATCAAATGTTCAAGCAAGCGGACATTGGCCCGCATTGGAGAAGTGCGGAAGAACTTTAGTAACCCGCATTGTCGTAATGCATGCACATTGGGGGCATCAACGAGGGGCTCGTGGTCCATATCCTCATGTTCTTTTTCTCTCCATTCCAAAACCATGGTTGAACCTTCCCATTTGACAATTATTAATCATTAGAAAATATCAATTTATTTTAATTTTGGCCATATTTTAAAAATTCATATGTTGCGTAGTACACGTGATTGTCTTTTAGATAGGTCGCGCATGATACGCAGGTTTCCTTTGGGCAGGTCGCGCGTACAACACGTGTACATGACTGTATAAGTTTCCTACCCGTGTGTACCATGAAACATCCCTAGGGCAGGCCCAAAACATGAAAAATTTGCATGGAAATGAAAATTAAAACAGTTGGAATGCAAGAAAGGAGAAAGCTAGCTAACCTGACACTTTTGGAATTCGAAATCATCCACTAGTTTGATGATGTTAAACAATCCAAGTCAAAGGTAAAACATTGCTAAATTGGGTAAAAAACATGAAATGGTATCTTTTAATTCTATTTTTGATCTATATCTAGGAAAAATTTCAATTTGTGTGTTTTTAACTTATAGTTTGAAAATTATTTTTATAATTGAACTAATACCATCTCATTTTTCCTAATGCAATAGGTTCGAAGTATTTTAAAAGTTGTTATCTGCTCATATAGGGTAGGATTTGAGTCTCATATGTCATTATGCATCTATACCTTATCCTCTCTTAACTCTAGGACAACTTCTTTGACCATGGACTATGTTGTTTAACCATTTTTACCTCGTCTACATCATTGTTCTTCCATGGATAGAGCCTCCCTTCCATGAGTACCATAGCTTAGAACACTTTGTCATCTTTTGGTACTCATGCCGCATTTGTCATAGGTTTAGGGGAGCCTTCTTAGATATTTTTCACGCCAAATTGAGCCTCATTTTGGTCTCTTTTTACAAGCTATCCCTTTTATAAGGCTCCCCACCCTTATGGAGTTTCTTTAGGCACGGCTCTAACTCCTCAAAATAGACTTGACTGTCAATTAAACTTGTACATTCAAGCTTGTTAAGAATATGTGAATGAGCATCCACATTGGTGGTAGGTTATCGATTATTTGGACCATGTGGAATTATACGAAAACATGAACACTCTCTTTTCTTTGGAATTGAGAAGAGTATTCTCAGGCATAGGTTTATCGCTTTTCCGGACCTAAGGAACTAAATTTACATAAAAGTAGCACCCCGTATGAGTTTAGTTTTCTCTTTTTCGTGCTTTGGACCTAAACATGAAAAATATTTCGAGTGTACTTTATGTCTTTGTCATGCTTGTTAAACCCTAAAGAACAAAGCATCGAGTTTACTATTGTAAGCCCCATTTCTCGTAACCAAATGGATCTTTCTAAGTGATCTTTCCTTCCTTCACACTCGTAAAACTCGGGCTATATGCTTCTTTTGAAGGGGCATTGGGTAGGTGGTAATTTAACCTTTTTTTAGACCTTTTTGACTAAGTACGAAAAAGGTGAGCCTTACTTATTTGAAAGCTAAGAGAGTTCTTCTGTGGTGTGTTTTATACTTTTTTGGCCTCAGGAGAATAAATTGGACGAAAAATCACCCCCCTAGAGTCTTATTAGGAGTTTTTCAAACTCTCTAAATATGAAAACACCAACGAGCATGTACTAGTTCGGGCTCTTAAAATCCATGAATCAGTGCCTTTATCAAGAATTATTCTCTCCCCTCTTCAAGCTTGTCAAAAAATGAAGAGAGACCTGAGTTGAATTTCCTAGACTCATTAAAATTTAATTGGAAAGATAAGGAAGAAGTACACTCTTTGGGTTATAAATAGTGGGAGCATGTCCTCCTTGAACATAGCACTCTCTGAACTTTTCGATACTCATGTTTTAGTTTACACTTTTAGCTCAACTATCACTTTGAGTCTTTACTCCTCCACTTGTCCTTTATACTTGGGGAATCTAATCATGTCTCCTACATGACAAATAATTCTAGTTGTTCTATATGCAAGTTAATAGCTGCCTTGGGTCATCTATGTGCCGTATTTATCCCTCCATCTGACTATTATCCTCATTCCATAATTATCCTATCTGAGTATTACTTGTGTCTACCTTCCCGTATACAGTTCGTAGTCACTATTGTGATCCGTTGGATGATCTAATGCCTTCCTCATCATAGTATGGTTTCTCATCAGTACTTCCTGAAGATGAAGACCTAGAGCTTTGATGATGATACCTTAGGATTCACTATCATCATTGGTGAAATCCTTTGCTTCAGTTGTGAGTTTCACTCATTGTCTAGCATTCTGTTGAGTCTCTCCCATGTTCGACTTCAACACACCTATTCACATGGTAGATATTGTATGGATTCCTTTGGATTTAGATGAAGACCTTAGGTTCGTATTTATAACCTATGTTGCGCAATACTATGTTATGATTAGTTACATAGCTGCCAAATTTTGAAGACTCATCACTGTATATTGTGGCTTTGATCCACCTTTTTGTTATATGTGGTCTTGTACCCATATCATATGATGTAATCAAATACTGTAAAGGAGCTAGTGTTCCATTATATTGAACATGGTGTCCTTGGATATGGTTTTGAAAATGATATTTCTTTCTATTTGTTTCATGTACTTCCGCTGCTGCCTTGGACACTTGAGTTCTCCAATATTAAAAGATTGTAATGTATTTCGGCCATCGCTTCCCTCTGACCTCACACATTAGGGGGCATATGTTATCAACCAAAATGGTACTTCTCCATTTGAGTACTGACATCCAATCTATCAAGACACAAAAGGACATCAGGATTGAAGTTTCCCAAACATTATTGATGTGCATGACCATTGGTACATAATCTCTTGACCAGCTTCATATATTTTTATTTGTAGATTAGGGTTGCACACACGACTATTTGCATTGCAACCCACATGTCATATACGACTATTTGCATTGCAACCCGCGTGTACATTGAACATGTGATTTTCCTTTGAGAAAAGAGCGTGTCATACATGCATTTCCTATATACATACTCATGTGTACCTTAATACAATGTTAAAAATAATAATTCATGATTAGTCGAGATTAGTTGAGCCTTAATCCATAACTATCTAAACTGTCTCAACCATCCTAACCTTTGAAACCGCTCTGTTTTCCCATGTATAAATAGAGGGAATGGGATAGGGTTAATTAATCATTCTTAGAAGAGAAAACTTATGTTGGTGGTATGCCTAAGACCTCTTGGAGCAACAGAAATTAGTGTCCTCAGTTTGCATAGGATTCCTTGTCTCAGAAGCTGGGTTGTAATCTTACCATTCTTTATTTATGAATAAAGAAAGTTCTTCTTCCAATATTTGTATTGTTTCTTTCTCATGTATGATGGAGTATGAATGATTTCAATTATGTTACTATGAATATACATTTCACTAACCATTAATATATATATGATATATTTCTTGAAGAATTTGTCTTTTACAGGTGAATTTGGAGAGCCCTGGAAGCTTTGAAGGAGATTGAAAGAGGAGAAGACAACCCTTGGATCAACCATCATAAAATGGGTAAGTCAAGCCTTCTTCCTATTCCTATTTCATTTTCTAGATAAGTTGATTATCTGCAAGTGTCTTAGTAATTTGGTAACCCCAGAGACCCTAGGTTACAAGAGTGCATTGTCCTAAACAACACCTACTAGCTAAGGAAATAGGATGGTAGATCAATCCTTCTCCTGGTTGTGTTAGCACCACACCAAGTGCGACAAATGATGCATCTACATGAACATGTAATTCCTTTTTCCAATATAGGAATACACGTATGGGTGTTGTAGCCATCTTATTGTTCAAAGTTTCTAGACTCTCCTGGCATCTCTCTATCCCATGTAACTTCGCTCAACAATTTTTACAGCAGAGTTGTCACCTCGGCATATCCCTTAATAATTTTTTTGTAGTATCCAGTGTGTCCTAGTGTTTCTCTCAACTTATTGACTGTATTTGGTGGTGGTAAGTCAAGCATGATCACAATTTTAGCCAGGTCGACCAAAATTCTATCGTGACAGACCACATGTCCCAATATAACTACAAACGGGGTGCAAAAGATACATTTCTTCCATTTTAAAGAAATTTTATACTGACAACAACATTCCAACACCATTCTAAGTCTCTCAATATGGCCTTTTATGAGCCCAAATACCATCCAATCATTGAAGTAGACTTCAAGAAATTTGTGAATGGAATCTTTAAAAGAAACAACAACTATTCTGGAAAAAATCGCAGTAGCATTCTTAAGTCCAAAGGGAATTACCGTATATTGGAAACATCCCCACTCTGTGATCCGGAAACAAGATCTTTGCTACTCTATGACGTTAACATGAATTGCATAAAGAGCATGAACGAAGCTCACAAATCCATAAGAAGAGAACCAAACAGCATAGACAACACTCACATAAAGACAACAAGTTGATAATGGAGTTCGTCCAGGATGGACTACATCTCCGGGCCTGCTTCTCAATAGGAGGGCCGATCTATAATCTCAGCATAAGGAAAAATACATGGCAATGATACAATGATACCTTGGTGACAATGTTCAGGAAGAGAACCGCTGCCCAAAACACAACAAGACTACTTCCAGCAACTCCGAAGCCTAAAGACGGTGTAAAACGAGTATAAACACTCGTACCTTCCTCCTGCAGAGCTACGCAATCTCCCTTCTCTCCTTTAGCTACAAAGTCTC
>LPNX011012676.1:278346-310309 GCA_001517045.1 Pseudotsuga menziesii
ACGTGGTGGTTGTGCCAACGGGAAGAGGGGAGCGAATCTTGTGAAATACATATTTTAAGAGTGGTGAATAAGCACATGTTTTAAGAGGGGGCGCGTTGAATGGGATGGTTGGTACCCCATGGGATGGACCACGAGCTCCATGTGTCCTCCCCATAATATAAGCTTTATACCATTTTAATATGCTTAGAGGTGAATACTTTTGCATAAACATGCATCAACCAACCGGGAGTTGTCACATGTCTCCACTTCATTGGTACATGTCAACGCCTTGTTAGGTGCCAACTTGATGCCACATCACCACTTATCATCCACGTGGCATGCATTAACCAACTGGGAGTTGCCATGTGTCTCAGCCTCAATGGTCCATGTCAATGCCTCGTCATCTTGTACGGATTCCACGTGTCACCCTGTTAGTGGTGCCACATGGCACCCCTATTTTGCCTGTTTCATCAATACAACAAAACGCGATAACTTTCTCATACGAAGTCCGTTTGACGTGAAATGAATGCCATTGGAATCATCTCAACGAGCCCTTCGATCTGGTACTGGTTTTTCTAAGATTGGAGGACTTCAAGAATTTTGCCTTCTTGGATCCTCCTGGATCATTCCTCCCCACTAAGAAGCTTTTGGCCTCCAAAAGCCTTTACTAATCAACAGATAGGTGAGGGAATCGCTCCCTCACTTTCTCCTTCTCAATCCACTTGGCTTTGCTTGGATGAGTGCCTCTAATTCCCACTCGAAGATAATCAACATCACCTCGGTGAGAAGTCCTTGTTCTTTTGTCCAAGATGACATCTTCCTTTAGCTCATCCATGTACTCAGGAGAAAATTCATCAACTGATGGCAATGAGACATTCTCCCTTTCATCCATGATCATGGGAGGCTCATAGAGTTTCAAGTTCTCCACATTCACCACTGAGTATATCTGCATGTATGGCGGTAGCTCTAAGCAAAAAGCATTCATCCCAATCTTCTCCAAGATGGTGAAGGGACCATATCTAATAGGCTTGAGCTTCTTGCCTTCTCCGTTCGTCCTCTCCTTGCTAATGTGAAGCCACACTTGATCTCCCACCTGAAACTGATGATCAACTCTATGCTTTTCATGGCGAGCCTTGTACTGGGCTTGACTCTTCTCCAACTGCTCTTGCACTGCTTGATGTACCTGTTGAACTCTCTGAATGAACCTGCGGGCTTTGTCTTCATCCTTGGAAGCGCTTGAATCAACCTCTCTCCCATAATTCAAGTCCAATGGAGTCTTTGGCAAGTACCCAAAGCATGTCTCAAATGGTGAGCTCTGAGTGGAAGAATGCATAGCCCTGTTGTAGGCATGCTGCACATACTGGATCTGTTCATCCCATAACTTAGGATGCTTGTTGCAATAGCCTCGAAGCAAATGGACAACTGTCCTGTTGACTACCTCTATCTGTCCATCGGTCTATGGATGGAAAGTGGTGCTCCTCTTCAGCTTGGTGTCCATCATACACCATAATTTTGTCCAAAACTCTCCAAGGAATCGGGAGTCCCGATCCGAGATAATGGACGTAGGGAGTCCAAAGTGAACCCATACATGCTGAAAGAAAAGAGAAGCAGCCTGCTTTGCAGTGACCTATTTTTTACATGGCATAAGAATACACATCTTGCTAAACCTATCCACGACCACATACAAGTAGTCATGACCCCTCCTAGACATAGGCGAACCCCCCACAAAATCCATGGAAATGCTTTCCCAAGGATGGGAAGGAACAGGAAGTGGTGAGTACAGCCCCAATTTTCTATTAGTGGGCTTACAAGTAGAGCACATCACACACCCCTTTATATATTTTGTAACAATGTCTTTCATGAGAGGCCAATACACGAGTCTTTGCAAATGAGCCAAAGTCTTACCTACCCCAAAATGCATTGATACAAGAGAAGTATGAGCTTCTCGTATTACATGGACTCTTTCACTGATAGGAACACATAACTTGCCCAAATGATAGAGCAACTTTCCCTGCAAATAGTAGTCTTCCACCTGTGTGCCATTGGTTAGCTTCTCATAAATCTCCTTGAAATCATCATCAGTAGCATATTGCTCAATATAACTTTCATGGGATAAAGGAGCATTTTTCAAGACAATAGATGCAACAATAGGAGGTCTAGAAATCATATCTACCACTTTGTTACCAGTACCCTTCTTGTACTTGATAACTGCGGACAACCTGTACATGCCCACATTAGGAAGAGGGGCATCCTGCTGGAGATGAATCTCATGTTGAATCTCCCTTTTGGGAGGAAAACCTATAGGTTCCTGAAATATTTCATCATAGTTAGCCACAATATCAATCATAGCCTTTTTATGAGAAGGATCACAACCTCTGAAAGCATCGGATGCCTCAGCATCTTTTGCTCTCACAACCATGAGCATGTATCTCTTATTAGTGTTGATGAGTCTCTTCATCTGTCCTACACTAACAAGAGAGGTGTTAGCCTTCATACTGTGAGCTCTCACGATGTACTCCACCCCATTTTTGGTGAGATGGTACTTGTTCTCATGATGGAAGAATACTGCTTTTCGATCATACAAGTATGGGCTTCACAATATGATACCGCAGATGTTAAGAGGAACAACATCTAATTCCACCTCATCGATCAACTTTGAAGCAATTGCAAACCTTAACCTGCATTGCTTAGTCACCTGTAGCTTAGCATTATCGCATACCCATCCAAGAGGATAAGGCTTGGGGTGAGGTTTAGTCTGTATGCCCAACTTCTTAACAACTGATTCTGAGATCAAATTTACTTGAGAACCCGGATCAAATAATGTTTCAATCTTTGTATGCTTAGAAACAACTCTGATGGGAAACAACTCACTTCTTCTTTTATCATTTTATTTAGAAACATGAGTAGAACTTGAACCAGTATGAGGAGTTTTGTTACCTTGCATTCCCACGGCTGTAATCATGGTTTCGTCACATGAGTCGGAACCCAAATCTCATTGCGTTGTTGCAACAGTATTTTTCTTCTTTTTGCTTCCATAATGCTTTGGCCTCTATTCAAGATGAAACTTCCAAGAACATTCTTCATTATGCCCATCAGTGTCGCAATGGTTGCAATGGAGATTTCCTCCTTCTTGGCAGTAGCTGTCTTCTTGCTCTTGTCTTTTTTCTTGAACTTGTGGTTGTTGTTGTGCTTGAAAGGCTTCTTCTAATGGTCTTCTTGCAAATGATTCCCCCTGCTCTCAAGATGAGTAGCCTGAACACTTGCTTCATCCACACTAGTAGGATTCAACAACAGCAAAGTATGCCGTAGATAATGATGAAGAGCACCAATGTACTTCAAAAGAGTGTCAGGAGAATCTAAAGAAATACTCAACTCTAGAGATTTCTTTCTAAATTCTTCAGTAAAACTCTGAACACTCTGACCCTTTCCTTGTCTAAAACTTTTCCAATCCACCATAGCCTTTTGAACATAACCCAACGGATAAATTTGCTTATGTAAAGCATAAATGAAAGCAAACCACGATGAGAGAAGATTACCCATTTGTTTGCTACCTTGTTGAAGCTTGCTTTCCCACCATATAAGTGCGGTGCCTGTCAGCCGAAGTGAAGCCAACTGAATCTTCACATCTTCTTCTTTGATCTGCTGGACTCGGCAATAGACCTCAATTTTCCTTATCCAATTGTTCAACTTCTCTGCATTCGCTTCCCCATTGAACATGGGAAAATCAAACTTCACATCGAGCTTCAATAAGGGCTTCTTTTGAGGCTCTTTGTGAGGAACCTTGGAATGCTAAGAATGAGATGAGGAAGAAGCACTGGAACTTGTGCTTGAAGCTGAAGGTGAAGAGGGAGGCTCAGGAGGCTCTTCACCACCTCCTCCTCGGTTAACTGAAGCGTTGCCTTTGTCCTTCACTTCTTTGTCTTCCTTCTTTACTTCACTGCCTTTTCTTTCTTTTGCCATGCGTTCTTCATAGTCTGCAAACAACTTGTCTACCTTGTTGGCCATCATGTAGAAGACCTTGTGAAATTTTGCCTCCATCTCGGTGCGGGCATCATTAGCATCCATCTTCCTCCTTCGGTGTGCACGTCCGATCTCGGGATTGTAAGGCTCTAATGTACCCTCACCAGCTTGCAGTTTAGCCCTTGTGAGCATCCACACTCACAATCCAACGTCAAATAGTCCTACTCTGATACCACATGATCCAAAAACAAGATCTTTGCTACTCTATGACGTTAACATGAATTGCATAAAGAGCATGAACGAAGCTCACAAATCCATAAGAAGAGAACCAAACAGCATCGACAACACTCGCATAAAGAAAACAAGTTGATAACGGAGTTCGTCCAGGATGGACTGCATCTCCGGGCCTGCTTCTCAATAGGAGGGCCGATCTATAATCTCAGCATAAGGAAAAATACATGGCAATGATACAATGATACCTTGGCGACAATGTTCAGGAAGAGAACCGCTGCCCAAAACACAACAAGACTGCTTCCAGCAACTCTGAATCCTGAAGAGAGTGTAAAACGAGTATAAACACTTGTACCTTCCTCCTGCAGAGCTACGCAATCTCCCTTCTCTCCTTTAGCTACAAAGTCTCCACTCCAAAGCATGAGTGGGAAATGGCAAATGAATGGGTTTATATAGGTTGGCTTGCCCTTCTTCACATGACTCTCATGGATTCCTTTGGTTGCAACTAATTTTCCTATCTTGGCCTTGGTTACAACTTCCCCAAGTTGGTTTTCATGTGGTTGGGATTTTTATTACATAATAAACAAACATTGTTAAAAAATGCCCTTAAAATGGCATACCCTTTTAATATGGTTAAAACCATATTATAATAATAACTAACCCATTTTAAAACCCAACCCAAAGTTTGTTATGTGGTGGCGCTCCCCCCTATGGTTTATAAATACACATGCCATAATATTTTTGAACCCACTTTAAGCCCTTAACCAAATTTTGTTAAAAGCACATGTGTTTAAATAGTGGCATGTCCCACGTGGTGGTTGTACCAACGGGAAGAGGGGAGAGAATCTTGTGAAATACATATTTTAAGAGTGGTGAATAAGCACATGTTTTAAGAGGGGCGCGTTGAATGGGATGGTTGGTACCCCATGGGCTAGACCACGAGCTCCATGTGTCCTCCCCATACTATAAGCTTTATACCATTTTAATATGCTTAGAGGTGAATACTTTTGCATAAACATGCATCAACCAACTGGGAGTTGTCACGTGTCTCCACTTCATTGGTACATGTCAACGCCTTGTTAGGTGCCAACTCGATGCCACATCACCACTTATCATCCACGTGGCATGCATTAACCAACCGGGAGTTGCCATGTGTCTCAGCTTCATTGGTCCATGTCAATGCCTCGTCATATTGTACGTATGCCACGTCTCACCCTGTTAGTGGTGCCACGTGGCACCCCCATTTTGCCTGTTTCATCAATACAACAAAACGCGATAACTTTCTCATACGAAGTCCGTTTGAGGTGAAACGAATGCCGTTGGAATCGTCTCGATGAGCCCTTCGATTTGGTGCTAGTTTTGCTAAGATTGGAGGACTTCAAGAATTTTTCTTTCTTGGATCTTCCTGGATCACTCTATCGCAAAGGTAGACTTGCATTAGTATTTGTTCGAGATTTTGATTCGATGATAACCAGAAAACCAATCATTGAATGAGTACATTTCTTGATCTCCGACATTCTCTATCACTTCATCTGTAAATAGAGTAAAAAATAGGTCATATAAGTAGCATCATTCAATTTTCTTAAGTCAACACAAATTCTTACCTCACCCGTATCCTTTTTGTCGTGTACTACAATTGAGCTGATCCATTCTGATTCCTTGATAGGATCTATAATACATGCATCTAGCATTCTGTCCATATTAGTCTTGACCTTTTATTTATAGCACAAATTCAGTCTGTATGGTCACTACTTGACCAGTTTTGCATCGGGCCTCAAAGGTATTTTCATTTCTCCCAGATCTCCGACTATCCCCTTCATCTCTAAAAAATTTGGTAGGGAATGAATATTAGAACTCATACAATAAATAAATGATCTTTCCTACACTCTCATCATCCCAATAATATCAAATATTGGCAAACTTTGTATTTTATGTCGAGCCAATATTAACTTTCTTGATTTTGAGTGGACTCAGAAATTGGTCGCTAGAAATACCAACATTGTGCGCATACCTTCTGACTTAGATATGTTTACATTGAGAGGATCATTATCATCTGGTTCTCTCGTCACTTTGTAACATTTCATCCAATGGTGGATTGTTGCGCTCAATTGGTGGAATTGCGTCGCTTTAACAAGGATTTCTTCAAATATCTTTGTTTTCATCACTTGCAATGTAGATCAATCGAATGATGGTCATCTGCAAACTCAAATGTATGTATTTAAATATAGCATCTAACTCCTCCCAATCAGGATTTTCTCATCACAACTCTACTGATGTATACCAATTCCTTGGTATAATATCCAACATATGTACAAAGTGATGAACCCTTTCTTGTCGTAGATATTCCTGCCATGTTGCACGAAAATATTCAATATGTTCGACCGAATCTTTCAATCCTATATATTTTCGAGTATTATAATTGATCTCTTCTCCAAATATGATCTCTAGCAATATTATACATTGGTACCATTCATAGATAGATTGTTTATGTGTACTCGACCATCTAGTGGGTGTAGCTTTCAGCACAAAGTCCAAGGAAGACAATTGTTGCGATTCCATAACTTTTGCTTCAAATTATGCTAGAAAAGATGCAAGATTAGGTAAACCTTCGTATTTAGGTAGCTCTATTTCCTCAACTCCTCCCCATCACACAGATTGTGTAATTCTTGTGCATCTTCTCATAGATACTTCGTGCATCCAATTCTACCAATTTAATAATGCTTCACCCGTATTAGATGTACAGGAGCTAACACTCCTCCAACTCACCTTTTTGTCATTTGTTGGATTTATATAGTCATTTATTGAAGACATCATGTTATATATGTGATCCAGTTAATCACCTTGTCCTTTATTGTGCACTGGTTCAAAATATGTCTATCCTTCTAGCGTATCAATTGGTGCGACCACTCTTATTTCTCAATCTTCAAATAACAATATTCTTCGCTTGAAGTTTATGATGTCGTGGTTGTCTATTTCCCAACTGATCCCCAAAAGTGCAGGATATGGGTTTGTATCATCGAAAATTTCTATCACTTCAAAATATGCATATCTTCTCAAGCCTTCCACCTCAACAAGTACTTGAGTCAGTCGACCAATAGGTAGAACCTTCAACTGATTTTCTAGCTTGAGATGAATGGGAGACCAATCTTGTTGCAGTTTTCCTATGCTTTCCCATGTCTATCTTATAAAAATATTTCCATAAGATCCAATATCTAAAATGATCTAATCCATATCATAATATCCTATTTTGGCGGTCATTCACAATTAGCGACCATTCTTTGACCTTTTTCTTGCATGGTTGACTCTTCTTTCTAGTCGACCCTCTTCCCGAGTTTCTTCTATCGGCGTCGTCAATTCTATGATAGCATATTTATCGTGGATTAGCGATAAGCAAATTTTTAAAAAGTATTTAAGTTTACCAACCTTTCCTATTGGTTTCTTTTGAAATAGCTGGTCAATTTTTTTAGGAATTTTCATTATCATTCTTCCAAATGTCAACGCTTGATTCTTCCCAACAAATTCTGGTTGCACGTCCAAGAATACTTCCTTTTATTTATGGATGTCAAAAGGTACTTTATTTTGTGTCGTTACTTGCACCTGCGGTTGTCCATGCTGTGTGTCTTGGTATGCTCCAGTCACAACACCTCCTCTTTTTACGACAACAATGTTTGCTTCTCTTGGCTCGACATAAATCATTTGGATGTCTTGGTTAGGATTTAGGTTGGGATTATGTGTAGGATTGGGATTTCCCATCGTTTGAGCCTACCACTTCGCAATCAATTGTGGACGTTGTTTGACAGTATGGTCAAATTGTTTATAATACTAAAATTCCTTCATAGGACTTGCATAATCTCAAGCAAAGTGTCCTGGTTTTCCACAGTTATAACATATGAATTGGCCTCTTCCTCGAGCAAACCATCCTCCCCCTTGTTGATGTTGCTATCGGAGAAACCACAGTATCGAAATGACCGAGTCGACGTTTCGGATCCATATCAGGATCCATCTTCAGGACAATGTTGAATGTGAAGAGAGTGAGAATCAATGATAAATACCGGAACTAGGTAGAAGACGTCTAAGGTCGGCTGCGGAGGCTAGGGTTTGCTAGGTTAAAAAAAAATTATTTTATTTTAAAATCAAGAATGTGCGGAAAAAGGAAACGTTTATATTGTTAATATTTTCTATAACGGCTAAATTAAGACAATAACAACTTGATCAGATAATATATTAATTATTATTGATAAATTTTTATTACTAATCAATTTTAATATGATTATTAATGTGCCTCAACTTAGGGAAATTTATAATTTTCTCATATTTAATTTTAATTTTAATTATAATTCCTAATTTTAATGAAATGTGAAGGCAATCATTTAGGTTAATTTAAGGAATCCTAAGGGTCTAAAAGGTCAAAAGGTAGATTTTTAATTTTACCTTAAAATTCGTAAGGTTTTAAAATGAATTTTATACGTTAATGTTGATTTTCATTTATTTTAAAAACCTAAGTTTTAAATGATGGTCAATCTTAATTATTTTTACAAATTTAATCTATTTATTATTATTGCCAAATCATTATTATTAACAAACTTTATTTAAATGAATATGGTCAATTTTAATTCTTATTACAAATTTCCACAATGTCTATTTAGTAATATTGATAAATCTTTAATATTAATAAATTTCATTTAATTGATTAAATATATGCCTAGACCTAGGAAATTTATTAATTTTATTCTTTTTTTTTATTTCAATTTAATTATAATTTTTCACTTTTAACTTGTAATTATTTATTATCATTAATAAATCTTTATTATTAACAATTTCCATTTAAATGATTATTGATATGCTTAGACATAGGAAAATCAATAATATTATTCTATTTTATTTTAATTTTAATTATAATTTTCCAATTTTAACTTGTAATCATTTAGGTTAAATTTAAGGGACCCTAAGGTTCTAAAAGGTTGAAATTAATTATGCTTTAATTCCTAAAGTTTTAAAAATGAATCTTAAAAGTTTTAAGATGTTGATTTTAGACATAGGAAAATTAATAATATTATTCTATTTTATTTTTATTTTAATTATAATTTTTCAATTTTAACTTGTAATCATTTAGGTTAAATTTAAGGGACCCTAAGGTTCTAAAAAGTTGAAGTTAATTATGAATCTTAAGAGTTTTAAGATGTTGATTTTCATTTGTTTTAAACCTCCTAAAGTTTTAAAAAGATTTCTAAATGATCTTCAATTTTAATTTTGAATTTTTTGGTTTATTTTCAGAATTAAGGTTTTAATTAAGGACACGGCAAGAGGACTAAGGAAAAAAAGGGAGAGGCGAGGAAAAAAGGGGGGAGAAGGAAAAAATTACGGGACAGAGTGGCCTTTCCGATTGAGAATAGGGGGGAGCCAACTAGTGCTTACCTCGAGGCCCCCATCCCTATTTAGATTGTGTGGGAGTTTGGTAATCTCTAAGGCCTCTCTAAATTTTCTTTCGAAATAGTGGTCTTCTTTCGCGAGGATAATGGTGTCTTCTAGGCAGATGTGATGTTTGGTTTTGGCTACATGTTCCGCAAGGGTTGAGGAATGGATACGTTCTTTTCTAATGTCCGCCCCATGTTCTTTTATCCATGTGTGGAAAGAACGTCCCGTCTCACCTATATAGCTAATCTTGCACGAACAAGGGATCTTATAAACCCCCCTGAATTGTGTATGATCAACCGGATCTTTAATGGATCTCATTCTTTTCCTAATGGTCTCTAGGGGTTTGAACGAGGTCGTAATGTTGTTCTTCATGAGAATTCTAGAGATCTTATCAGTCACCCCTTGTATATACGGTAAGTAAGCTCGTGGGTTGGTGGTGGTAGAGGTTTTCAAACCCTTAAGGATCTTGTTGTGGGTTTTGTCAAGGGTCTTCGAGATGACCTTGGGTTTGTAACCTATGTTTGTGAAGACTTCTTTGAGGTGGTCTTCCTCCTTTCTAATATGTTCTGAATCCGCGATCCTCGAGGCTCTTACTGCCAGGGCATTGAGAACACCTATCTTTTGGGAAGGATGGTGGTGGGAGTCTGCATGGAGGTAGCTATCCGTGTGCGTCTTCTTACGGAAAGCCTCATGTCCGAGAGTGCCATCTTCTTTTCTCGTAAGGAGGACATCTAGAAATGGGATGCTCCCGTTTTCCTCAAGTTCCATTGTGAATTTGATGTTGGGGGAGATGCTGTTAAGGTGTTATAGGAATTTCTTGAGTTCATCTTCACCATGCGGCCAAACCACATTCGTATCATCCACGTACCTTTTCCATCTTGATGGTTTTAGAGGACAGGAGTCTAGGGCTTCTTTCTCAAATTTTTCCATAAAGAGGTTAGCAACAATGGGTGAGAAGGGGGATCCCAAAGCTACACCTGTGGTTTGCTCATAAAATTCACCTTGGGAACTGAAGAAAGTTGATCTTAGGCAGATTTTTGTAAGCTTGGTTGTGTGAGGGTTGGTGGCATCCTTGATAACCTGGATTGCTTCATCTAAATGTATCTTTGTGAAGAGTGAGACCACGTCAAAGCTTAAAATCATGTCCTTAGGTTCCAATTTCTCATCTTTGATTAGTTCGAAAAAATGGCTTGAGTCCTTAATGAAGGAATCAGTATTGCCGACCAAGGGACCTAAAACCTTGGCTAAGTGTTTGGCAAGCTCGTAGGTGGGGGATCCTATAGTGTTGATGATAGGACGGAGCAAGACCCCTTCCTTGTGGATTTTGGGTAGGCCATAAATCCTGGGAGTGATGTCTCGGTTGGGAATAAGGTGTTTTTTCAAGTAATCATCCAAATTGGAGTTCAGAATCGCTTTCTTGACTTCTTTAGTTACCCTAGAGATCGGATTGCTGCTTAGTTTCTTATAGCTTCCACTATTGGTGAGGTGGTCGAGCATTTTAATATTGTAGTCTGCTCTATCTAAAATCACAGTGGCTCCACCCTTGTCTGCTTTAAGAATAACTATGTCTTCATTAGCTCTCAGGTTTCTTAAGGCATGCTCTTCTTCCTTTGTAATGTTACGTTTGGGTGGCTTGGCTTTTCTCAATACTACAGCACACTCCTATCTTATTGTTTCTTTATGAACAGTGTTCAGATTTTGGATGCTATCCTCAATGTTGCAGATAATGGATTCGACGGGAATAGTTTTAGGGGCTACGGCAAAGTTGAGACCTTTCTTCAAAATAGTGGATTCGGCACTATCTAACGTGTGGCTGGAGAGATTCACCAATTTCTTCCCATCATATGCTTTCTTACCATAATTGGTATTCTGCGTAGGTGTATTCTTCCACACGCTGGGGTTTAAGCCTTATTCATTACCGTAATTTGCCCTATGCGTTGGGTCTAATAAAAAAGAATAAAATTAATAAATTTCCTAGGTCTAGGCATATATTTAATCAATTAAATGAAATTTATTAATATTAAAGATTTATCAATATTACTAAATAGACATTGTGGAAATTTGTAATAAGAATTAAAATTGACCATATTCATTTAAATAAAATTTGTTAATAATAATGATTTGGCAATAATAATAAATAGATTAAATTTGTAAAAATAATTAAGATTGACCATCATTTAAAACTTAGGTTTTTAAAATAAATGAAAATCAACATTAACCTATAAAATTCAATTTAAAACCTTAGGAATTTTAAGATAAAATTAAAAATCTACCTTTTGACCTTTTAGACCCTTAGGATTCCTTAAATTAACCTAAATGATTGCATTCACATTTCATTAAAATTAGGAATTATAATTAAAATTAAAATTAAATATGAGAAAATTATAAATTTCCATAAGTTGAGGCACATTAATAATCATATTAAAATTGATTAGTAATAAAAATTTATTAATAATAATTAATATATTATCTGATCAAGTTTTTATTGTCTTAATTTAGCCGTTATAGAAAATTTTAACAATATAAACGTTTCCTTTTTCCGCACATTCTTGATTTTAAAATAAATTTTTTTTTTTTAACCTAGCAAACCCTAGCATCCGTAGCTAACCTTAGATCTCTTCTACCTAGTTCCAGTATTTATCATTGATTCTCACTCTCTTCACATTCGACATTGTCCTAAAGATGGATCCTGATATGGATCCGAAACGTCGACTCGATCATTTCAATACTGTGGTTTCTCCAACAGCAACATCAACAACTAACCACCACAGAAATTTGGCAACATCCTCCCCCTTATTGTTGTTGTCCTTATCCCTGAAAATTTCCACTCCCCCTAGGTTAAGGGTAATGTTGTTGTGATGAATACTATTTTTTTTGATATTGCAGTTGTTGATACTGAGAATGTGGATATTGAGAAGGATGATATTGATCTTGTGCTCACTCAACTTGCATCTTCTCATCATTCTTCATCAAGTAGGTGTCCATAGTCTTCTCTTGCAGCAGCTGAAATGATCTACAATATTTCTCATCATGTCCTATAGCTTTACAAAATTTACAATACAGACTAGCTGGTGCAATTACAATCTTCTGTAGGTACAAGCACTCTTTCGACTAATGGCCTCAATTCTAACATATCCAACACTAAGGAATCCCTTAGGTATTTATCGATTTCAGCACTCCCATTGTGACGTAATTCATGAGCACTGGGAAATTATATTTATGGTGTCCCTCTATTTTACATCTTGTACACCATAGTTGTTCCTAAATCTCTTTCCCCTTCTTAATGTATTGGAGTCGTAGCGTAAGGTTAGATAGTTGTGAGTGACTCTACATCATTCCTGCACCAGTTTCTCCAATCATTGAGGACTCTAAATTCATTGTTGTCTCCAAAGCTTCAATCCGCGACGCTATTTTCTATTGCATTAATGGGATTCAGATGTGCGGCAATAGTGCAAAAATGAACCATTGCTTTTGTTGTACGTCTGACATCTGAAAACTTAATTTGGCTATCAATGTCTTAAATCTTTAGTCAAAGGCCCAGACAAACTTTGTAGGTAACAACTTGATTTCTTTAATTTTTGTGATGCAATGTGACTCTAATTTTGGATTTTTGAACTCATCTATCATTCCAATTCAAATTTGGTAGAGTGTTTTCTATGCAACTCCCACTAAAACTATGGAAAAATTCATATACCAATATAGCGCACGACCTCTCAAGGTTGTGATCAATTGTGCTTGCTTTATCGCTTCATCTTGTACCCATCGCACGATCCAAATAGCTTCACAGAGAAACCAATGTTGCTTTGGGTCTTCTAACCCATTTCCATTAAATATCAACAAAATAATATCGATCACAACCATTATATTAACTGCTTATCTGGTTCAGAATTTTTTTTTACTAGGCGGACTCCCTTGTCCGCTATTCACAGTGTTAGTACTACTTGTATTTACAAAACCACTTGGAGATGGGTTTCTATATATTACCTCCAATGATGTGCACGAGGTTTTAGGGATATCATTCTCATGCTTTGGGTCTGTAGGTTCTGCTTCTTCTTCTTCTTCTTCTTCGGATATCGACTGTTATTCCTCTTATTTGTTGCAAGAACCTTCGTCAACATGCTACATGAGCTTGTAGTCTTATCCTCTGGTCACACTACAACCTCCTCTTCCTGAAACAATATTTCTTCTCTTTCCTGACCGAAATATTCTTTGATTTCTCAAAATATCCATCCTCTAGTTCATTTCCACTATCCCCAGGGAACATTTCAGCTTAGCTTTCTCCATTTTTCACACACTTCGTCTATGACATATGGCAATTTTCTACACACATTTCTTCTAACTATCACATTCTCAGGATTCATTTTTCACATACGAGCATCTTTATCCAATTTTTCAAAGATGACAAGTATCTTCCTTAGGGTTTTTGGAAAAAAAGATTCTTTCCACCTCACTATATGAGGTTATCGTGTCGAGAACAAACTCAATAATATAACCTTCCAAAATACTATATACCCAAAAATCAACAACCCTCGACACAGGGTTTCTAACACTCTTCAGTCACTGAATCGGCTTAGGATTCCACTCCATCGATTCTCCTGCTTGAAAATTTCTTTGCTGGGTGGATAAATTTGATAACCACATATGAAACAAAATAGTAAACTCTGGAAAATAAAATATCATGAATATATGTATAAAGTTATCGACCCAACCACTCTGTTGGATTCAACCGAGATCCTTTAGTCTCTTCTTGCGCAAATTCTAATGCTTTAAAATCCACCAAATATTGGATTTCAGGCTTCGTCGGATGCCACAACATATCCCTCACCACAATGTTTCACAGGTCCCGACAACAAAACCATTTGTTGGTTGTTGAACCCAAGTATAGTCCCTTCCCTTCACACGCAACAAATTCCAAGATATTGAATCAACAGAGAAAGGCTCAGCCAACAACACCTACAGGGAAGATGCAGTCTCACCTGTGATATATTTCTTTTATGGGTAACTGCTAGAACCAAGTTTTCACAGTTAGGTGGGGGGTTTCTCTTCCCTTGGTGTTTTACCAAGGCGCTCGACTGAAGCTGGATGGCGTAATCCTTATACCAATTAAGCATAAGCAAGATGTGATTCTATCCAACCATCAACATATACTATAACAATAAATATCATGGAGTATACGAAATTCCAACTACCACATTGTGACAGATGCATATAACTCCATTGTAAGAAAATAAATAAACATTCATTCACAACAACATACATATGGCACAACGCATTTATCATTTACACATTAGACATAGTATCTAATGTGGAAATCCATTCGAGAAAAAACACAAAGGCACTCTTCATCTGGCATGAGAAATATATGGCACCTTTTTGTCTATGAAGTGAGCTGCAGACTCTATTGTAGATCTCTGTCTCTTATCTATACAGACTTCACTCTCCTCTCATGCTCTTTGCTCTTTGGTCGCTGGTTCTTCTCTACTTGACTCTACTATTTGATCTACACATAGCCTAGATCGACTCAACTTCTTTATAACTCTATGAGTCTAATATTGATTTGCACATAGCCTAGATCAACTTGATCTTCTCTATGGATTTGCACACTTAGCTGCATACTTCTTCAACTCTTTACCAAGAAACTAATTGAATCTATACTGTCACTTATCTATACAGACTTCACTCTCCTCTCATGCTCTCTGGTCTTTGGTCGCCTGTTCTTCTCTACTTGACTCTACTATTTGATCTACACATAGCCTAGATCGACTCAACTTCTTTATAAATCTTGACTCTATGACTCTAATATTGATTTGCACACAGCCTAGATCAACCTGATCTTCTCTATGGTTTTGCACACTTAGCTACATACTTCTTCAACTCTTTACCAAGAAACCAATTGAATCTATACTGACAGACTAACTAAGACACAACAACATATTGCTTAGCTGTAATACCCCAATTTCGACCCAATGGTATTGAAATTATACATGATGTATATATTGTATTTAAATCATGGCAAGAAGCTCAAGGCCAAGGCCCTGGCATTGATTTGGTGTATTGTGTATAGGTGATCAAGTTTGATGCCTATTGGTTATGGTGTTGAGTCAGACACTATATATTTTTATGTATCATGTAAATATTCAATTACTAAAATACCACAACTAGCTATAGGACTGCAACGTGAAAAATATGGGGGCATGATTTCACGAGGAATAGGGAGGGGATTTAGTCAAACTCCTAAGCCAATATGGTGAGACTAGATGTTAATGGGGGAACCCATGATCCCTTGGGTACCTTTTGTCCTCTGTTCTCAATCATTCACTTCTTCTAGAAGTTGGTTGAGGCGGTTAATTCCTTGGGAAGAGAAAGGAATAACATTTTGATTGTGTGTTTGAGCAAACCTGCAAGTCTGCAGTCTGGGAATCTGCATTGTTGCTTCTGACGCAAGGAAGCATGTGATGCATGTCACTTCGTCCTTTCCCTCGGTCAAGAAAGAGCTTTGTTGATTGTTCCTCGTTGTTGGATGGAACCATTCATTCATTCATGATTATGCATTGTTAATCATACAGATTCGCAGAGCGTTTTGGTTTAAGAAGAATGATGCTACGCGCTTCTGCAAGTGTTTCCTTTTTCAAACCTTGGTTGTGGGATTACAGTGTTATCCTAAGCTATAGAGGGGTATGAGACCTTGTTTTCTGTGTGTTACAGATTGAAGCCTGTGTGGTTGTGTTTTCCTCATGGGTTGTTGTGATGTGCATCCCTGTTTTGGTCTGAAGACTTAGTAGTGGAAGAGGCCCAGAATTGGATGATAAACCTAGTGAAGAGAGGAACCTCATAGAAAGATTAAAAGGGGTTGGTAAATCCTTTCTGCAAACCTTGAAGAGCACTAGAAGGGAAGGTATGACCTGAGGGAATTGTGTAGAAGTGAATGGAATACTTCCTTATGTTGGGTGTGTAGGTATTGTGGAATGCCAAGATAGATAGATCTGGTGTAAGTATCCATAGCTATATGGTTGAGCTCACTAGCTCCATAGCTTGGTTGAGTCTTGTTGTGCATTTGAGAAGGTGTGAGTCATTGCTCTGGCAATCTAAGAATCCCAACTGTAGGTTGGTTTGGTTGTGTTTTGATGTGTGTTGGCTATGTGTGAGCCCGTTGTTCCCTGGTTCCTTGTGGAAATCATGCCCAACTCGAGGGTGGCAGTGGTGTTGAGAGATTAATGAACACACTAGCCTATGGTTGGGTGGGACATTGCAGCAACATAGATAGTTACAGGACAACTCCATCTTCAAGATAAGTATTCTTTGTCATTCTTGTTTATGCAATGTAGTTGCTTGTGAATGAATATTATGAATGCTTAAAATTTTTCAGTAGAGTTTAATGTTGATGAATGTTCCTGCATTTGTATTTGTTTATGCCTTGTATGTTTTAATGCATTTTTCCTAATTTCATGGAGGCTATAAGCCTATTACAGAGTCAGAATGCATTTGAATTAGCGTTTCTTCCCCTTGAAATCTTCCTGGGAAAGGAGGAAGGTAGAAATCGGAAAAGAGCAGTTGAAACAAGGCATAATGTGGGTTTTCCGCACCCTAGGATCCACATGCGGGAGGTGGAGGGAGGAAGCGGAAAAGTACATAAAAGTTCTAAGGAAAAAGTTAAGTTTTTCGACTCTCGAGTTCTGCATGGGAGGGAGGAAAGGAGAAATGCGGAAGGTGGAAATGATGATAAAGTTTTTCATTGTTTGAAAAGTTTCCCGATTCCTAAGTTTCACACTGGAGGGCGGAAAGGTGGAGTGCAAAAGGCAAAAATGAGGATAAAGGTTTCCGTCATTTTCTAGTCTTTCAATTCCCAAGTTCCGCAATAGAGGGAGAAAAGGAGGAAGGTGAAAGGTGGAATGTGGCTGATTAATTTTTTTGAAAGGTTAAGTTTCCGACTTCTAAGCTTCAAAGGCAGAAGGAGGAAGGTGGTAGGCTGTTAAACAATTCCATCGAAAATATGTTTTTCCAATTTTTGAGTTTCAAAGGCGGAAGCCAGAAGGGTGTAATGTGGAAGACAAAATGTGAGTTGAATATATTCATCAAACATTGTGCTCTTGGTTCCCATATCCTGCAACGGAAAGGCGGAAAGGAGAGTGCAGAGGGCGGAGTACGAAAAGGACAGGTTTAGTGCGAAAAAGGTGTTTCCAGACGCAGAAGGGATATGTGAAGGGCAAAATGAATGTTACAGTGGTTTCTAAGCTTGAGAATGAATGTTGAAGAATGTGTTAACTTCCATGCCCTATTGTTCTAAAGGAGAACAAGGGTTCTTGAAGCAAAATTTTTAATTTATCCGCATTATGGGGTATGAGGAGCTTACAGATTGGTATCAAAGCTGATAGTTGTAGCACTAGGCCTAAAGGGGCCAAGTTGAAGAGTTAGAAAAGGAAAAAGTACCCTCTGATACCAACATTGTAGTACACTACAGATTGGTATCAGAGCTAATGGTTGCAACATTGGGCCTAGATGGTCCAGGTGACAGTAAGTAAATAGTTTTTACTTTTGAAATTGTTATGAAACTAACAAATGATGTTATTTAACACATTTTGTAGAGTCATAGTGCAGATCGGAAGAGTTGGTTTTTGGCTCATCCATGAGAACCTATGCCATGAATGATGCTCAAAATCACTATGAACACGAGAAAGATGGTATGGGAGAAAACGTTCGAGTTGGAAATGTTGAAACAGAGTCCAATGGAAGGATATTTCAAGATACTTCCCCATATTTTGCAGCCACCATGAGAAGCCTAAGGGTGGAGATACAAAGCTACAGAGAAGATAATGAGAGAATGATTAAATCTTGGGAAGAGAAGAATAAATTGAATGCATCCATGCTGCAAAGTTTGACATACATCTAGAGGTGGATGAACTTTGAGCATCGGGAAATAAATCTAGAAGGAAGTAGGAGTGGTGCAGAAGAAGAAGAAAGTCTTATAGTGGATCATCTGAATTTGAAGGATCTAATGGGAGTTCAAGTTCCTCTTATCATCGAAATAAGAAAAAGAGGCACTACTAGAACAACTCACGTGATGAATTCAAGAAAGCTAAGACTCCTACATTTGATGGTGAGGTAAAGAACGATCAATAAGCTAAAGCTTGGCTTCTTGGGACGGGAAAATATTTCCAAGTCCATGACTACTCTAGAAATATGAGGGATAGGATATCCATATTCAATTTGACTGGAATAGAATCCATATGGTGGGAGCACTTCAAGCAATTGAAGAAGATCGGTGAAAGGAAGATTGTGTGGAAACAATTCCAAAAGTATTTCAGCCAAAAGTACCTCTCTGATAAGTACTATGATGATAATATTAAAGAATTCCATGAGCTCAAATTGGGACAGTAGATCATGGAAGAGTATGCAAATAATTTCTTGTAGATGTTGAGGTATGTCAAGTACATCGAAGATGATAAAGTGAAAATTCAGCGTTTTTTGAGTGGGATACCTCAGTCATACAAATACATGATTGAATTGGATGAACCTAGAACTCTAGAAGAGGCTATAAGGAAGGCCAAGTATTTCTATGACCAGAACAAAGGCAACCCTGATCTCCATAAGGCATGGAAGGAGAAGAAGAATTAAAAGTTTGACCAAAGGAAGAAAGGTTTTCAATCTTCTCACTTTCAAAATCAGCAAAAGCAACCATCATAAGCTGTGACTAACCCAGCCAGAGTAATGGATGAAAGGTCAAGAAATCCAAAAGAGATCAGAGAACCACTCCAATGATGGAGATGTGGAGGACACTATCTGCACAGGAATTGTCCACTTGAGAATGGGTATGTGAGGCAAGATCATAACATTCAAGAAGCTGAAATTGTGGGTCAAGTAGCAAGGACTGTCCCTAGGATTTATGCATCACTAGAGGACCACCAGGAAGATCATCAGTCAAATGTGGTTGAAGTTGAAGGAAATATTGCTAACCAATCTATTTCTATTTTGATTGACCCTGGATCTACTCACAATTATATTACTCCTAGAGTTGTTGAGATTTGCTCTTTTAAGAAGTTAAAGCATAACAAATCATGGTTAGTTCAACTAGCCACTAGGACTAAGAGGAAGGTTAGTGAAGTGGTAGAGAAATGTCCATTGGTTATGGATGGATTGGTCACTTATGCAGATCTAAATGTTCTACCACTTGGTTCCTGTGATATTCTCATTGGAATGGATTGGTTGGAAGCACATATAGTAAAGCTTGATTGTTACAACAAGACTTTTGAGTGCATAGATGAAGAAGGAAACTTAAGGGTTGTAAGAGGCATTCCAAAGGTAATTTTTGTTAGGAAGATTTCAGCAATGCAAGTGAATAAGTTCTGTAGGAAAGGTTTCCAGTTGTATGCATACCATGTTTTGGAGTAAGTAAATAATGAAACTTCTAGGTTGGAGGACTTTCATGTGTTGCAAGAATTCAAGGATGTTTATCCTGATGAAATTCCAGGGATTCCTCCAAAGAGGGAAATTGATTTCACAATTGAACTTGTGCCAAGAGCAGCACCAATGTCCAAGACACCCTACAGGATGAGCACACCAGAATTTCTAGAGTTGAAGATAGAGCTGCAAGATTTGTTGGAGAAGAAGTATATCAGGCCAAGTGTGTCTCCTCAGGGAGCACCGGTTCTTTTTATGAAAAAGAAAGATGGTACACTTAGGTTGTGTATTGATTACATACAACTGAACAAATTCATTGTGAAGAATAAATACCCTTTTCCTAGGATTCATGACCTATTTGATCAAATGAGAGGAGAAAAGGTATTTTAAAAGATTGACTTAAGGCCTAGTTACCATTAGGTAAGAATCAAGGATGAAGACATTCATAAGACAACCTTTAGAACAAGGTATGGACATTATGAGTTTGTAGTGGTACCATTTGGTCTCACAAATGCGCCAGATACCTTCATGTTCCTCATGAATAGTGTTTTCAGTAGGTATCTTGACAAGTTTGTTATTGTTTTCCTTGATGACATTCTTATTTATTCTAAGAATGAGGAAGAGCATGAAGAACATTTGAGGCTGAATTTGGAATTTCCAAGGGAGCATAAGTTGTATGCAAAGTTGAGCATATGTGACTTCTATAAAGATAGAATTCATTATTCGGGTCACATCATCTCAGAGGAGGGCATATATGTAGATCCTGAAAAGATTGAGTCCATTATGAATTGGCCTACTCCAAGAAATGTGATAGATGCAAGATCTTTTATGGGACTTGCAGCATACTACCGGAGGTTCATTGAAGGATTATCTAAGGTTGCACATTCAATCACTTATTTTCAAAATAAGGGGATAAATTTTGAATGGACACCAAGATCTAAGGAGAGCTTCCATTAGTTGATGAATATTCTTACAAGTGAACCCGTTCTGAAAAATTGCAGGCCCAGAAAAATATTTTGTGGTGTGTACTGATGCATGTAACCAAGGACTTGGAGGAGTTCTTATGCAAGACAACCATGTGGTATGATATGAGTCAAGAAAGTTGAAGGATCATGCGAATAACTATGCCACTCATGATTTAGATCTTGAATCCATAATACATGCTCTCAAGATGTGGACGCATTCCTTAATGGGAAAAAAAGTTGAGTTAAGGACATTTTATTGTGGTCTGAAATATTTGTTTGATAAGCGTACTCTAAACGCTAGGAAAGTTAGATGGATGGAGTTTCTATGTGAGTTTGATTTTGAAAACAAACACATAAAAGGAAAATAAAACAAAGTGGCTGATGCACTCAGCAGGAAGGTGCATGAAATGATGTGGCATCTCTTAATATTTGCCAATTAGATTTGAGACAATAGATTGTTAATCATGCTGCTGAAGATGAAATGTGTGTGTAGATAAAGGACAAATTGTAGCAGTAAAGTATTGAGAAGAGGTATGAGGGATATAAATTGGAAGAAGATGGACTTATTACTTATAAAATAGAATTTATATTCCAAATGTAGCATATTTGAAGAGAATTGTTATGGATGAGATCCATCAAGCTCCATATTCTAGTCACCGAGGATATCAGAAAACAATTTCTACAGCTAGAAAGCAGTATTTTTGGCCAGGAATGAAGAAGGACATTGCAGAGTATATTTCTAAGTGCATGAAATGTCAGAAAGTGAAGGTTGAATATCAACACCCAACAGGTTTGTTGCAGCCTTTTCCAGTTCCATAATGGAAATGGGAAGATGTTTCCATGGATTTCATTATACGATTTTCAATGAATTGGAGACAACATGATTCCATCATGGTTGTGGTGGAAAAGTTGCCAAAGGAAACACATTTTATATCGGTTAAGTCCACGTATAAGATGGATTCCATTACAAAGATATTCATGAAGGAGATTTTGATATTGCATGGATTGCCTAAGGCAATAGTCTCTGACAGGGATCCCAAGTTCACTTCCAATTTTTGGAAGGGTTTGTTTGCAGATTTAGGTACCAAGTTGAACTTCAGCACTTCCTACCATCGTCATAATGATGGCCAGACAGAGAGAGTAAATTAGGTGCTTGAAGACATGCTATGCATGTATGTGATGGACAAACCAACTAAGTGGGAGAATTATTTACACTTGGTATAATTTGCCTATAATAATGGACAACAAGCATCCTTGGGGATGAGTCCATATGAGGCTTTGTATGGAAAAATGTGTAGGACACCTGTGACTTAGGATAATCCAGTGAACAAGATTGTTCTTGGTCCATAATTTCTCAAGGAAATGGAGTAGGAGGATGCAAAGATCAGGAAGAACCTGAAGGAAACCCAAGATAGACAAAAAATTTATGCCGAGAAGCATAGAGTGCATAGAGAGTTCAGTGTTGGGGATCATGTTTACCTCAGAGTGAGGGAAATGAAGAGTTCCTTAAAGCTTGGAAGTTGTGCCAAGTTGTCACCTAGATATTGTGGGTTGTTTGGAGTGCTTGAAAGAATAGGGCCAGTTGCATATAGAATTTCATTTCCTGCTAGCACTAGAGATAATAATGTTTTTCATGTTTCTTTGCTTAAGAAATACGTGCATGATCCTAACCATTTTATAAATTGGGATGTGATTTAGGTGGAACCCGAGGGAGAGTTCCAAACCGAGCCATTACGCATCCTCGTTAGGAAGGTCACAGTGCTCTGAAATTGATTCATTCGACAGGTGAAGGTGCAGTGGGAGCACTACGGTCCTGAAGAGGCTACGTGGGAGATGGAGGATGCCATGCGATTGGCACATCCATTTTTGTTCAATTTTTTAAAGCACTGAGGCCAATTCTATTTTAAGGGGTAGGGGAATGTAATACCTTTGTTTTGAACCCATGGTATTTAAATTATACATGATGTATATGTTGTATTTAAATCATGGCAAGGAGCTCAAGGCTAAGGCCCTACCATCAATTTGGTGTATTTTGTATAGGTGATCAAGATCGATTCCTATGGTTATGGTGTTGAGTCAAACACTGTATATTTTGATGTATCATGTAAATATGCAATTACTAAAATACCACAACTAGCTATGGGACTGCAACATGAAAGATATAGGGGCATGATTTCACAAGGAATAGGGAGGGGAGTTAGTCAAACTCTTGAGCCAATAGGGTGAGACCAGATGTCAATGGGGGAACCCATGAACCCTCAGCTACCCTTTTGTTCTTTGTCCTCAATCATTCATTTCTTCTAGAAGTTGGTTGAGGTAGTTAATTCCTTGGGAAGAGCAAGGCATAGCAATCTGATTGTGTGTTTGAGAAAACCTGTAAGTCTGCATTCTGGGAAGCCACATTCTTGTTTCTGACACAAGGAAGCATGTGATGCGTGCCAGTCTGTCCTTTCCCTCAGTCGCAAAATATTTTTGTTGATTGTTCCTCGTTGTTGGAGGGAACCATTCATTCATTAAAAATTATGCATTGTTCATCCTCCAGAGTCGCAGAGTGTTTTGGTTTTAGCAGAATGATGCTATGTATTTCTGCAAGTGTTTCCTTTTCCCAACCCTTATTGTGGGATTACTGTGTTATCCTGAGCTATAGAGGGGTATGAGAACACCTTTTATTTGTGTTACAGAGTAAATCCTATGTGGTTGTGTTTTCCTTGTGGGTTGTTGTGATGTGCATCCTTGTTTTGGTCTGAAGATCTAGGAGTGGAAGAGGCCCAGAATTGACTGATCAAGAGGGGCTGGAAAATTATTTATGCACACCTTGAAGAGCACTAGAAGGGAAGGTATGTCCCGAGGGAACTGTGTAATAGTGAAGGGAATACTTCCTTATGTTGGGTGTGTAGGTATTGTGGAATGCCAAGATGGATATATCTGGTATAGGTTCCTATAGCGATGTGGTTGATCTCACTAACTTAGCAATTCTACCTTTAAATTTCCTTAGTTTCTTGTGAATGAATGACTGAATGAATTGCAATGTTTAAGTAGAGTTTACTATTGATGAATGTTCCTGCATTTGTATTTTTTTATGCCTTGTATTTTTTAATGCATTTTTCCTAAGTTCATGGGGGATAGAAGCATGTTACAGAGTCAGAATGCATCTGACTTAGCGTTTCTTCCCCTTGAAATATGCCTAGGAAAGGTGGAAGGAGGATATCAGAAAAGAGAAGTTGAAACAAGGAAGAATGTGGGTATTTCACACACCGGGATCCTCCTATGGGAGGCGGAGGGTGGAAGTGGAAAAGTGCAAAAAAGTTCTAAGGAAAAAGTTAAGTTTTTGGACTCCCGAGTTCTGCACTGGAGGGAAAAAAGGAGGAATGTGGAAGGAGGAAATGAGGATAAAGGTTTCCATAGTTTGAATAGTTTCCCAATTATCGATTTCTACACTAAAGGGTGGAAAGGAGGAATGCAAAAGGCGGAAATGAGGATAAAGGTTTTTCGTCATTTGTTAGTCTTCTGATTCCCAAGTTCCGTACTAGAGGGAAGAAAGGTGGAAGGTGGAACGTGGAATGTGGCTGAGTAATTCCATCAAAAGGTTATGTTTCTGACTTCCAAATTCCAAAGGCGGTAGACAAAAGGGAGGAAGGAGGAAGGCGGTAGGTCGTTAAATGATTCCGTCGAAAAGATGTTTTTCTGATTTTCGAGTTCCAAAGGAGGAAGGAGAAAGGGTGGAAGGAGAAAGATGGAATGTGAGTTGAATATCTCCATCACACATTGTGCTCTTGATTCTTGGATTCCACAGTAGAAAGGCGGAAAGGGGAGTGCAGAGGGTGGAGGGAAGAGTGCAAAAAGGACAGGTTCAGTGAAGAAAAGGTATTTACAGTTGCAGAAGGGATCTGTGAAGGGAAGAACGACTATTACGGTGGTTTCTAAGCATGAGAATGAATTTTGAAGAGTATGTTAACGTCCATGTCCTATGTCTTGACAAGTGAACAAGGATTCTTGAAGCAAAATTTTTAATTTATCCACATTATGGGGTATGAGGACGTTACATTAGAAACTAAGTAAGTAACCCAGTAAGTAAATGAGTAACCCGCACAAAGATTGGGTTCTTCCTTTTTATAGACTCTTACATGTCACTCTCATTCAACTTCATACAGTTAGCCAACAGGTTGTCATTCCTATTCTAGAAACACATGTCAGTAGGAACTAACGACACGAATTACAAATATGCTTTCATATGTTCAACATTTGTCGCCTATAGACAACCTTGTACCCATTATCTTTACAAACTATCGTTTTCCAGTTGTTGCACCGTTGCACGTGTTCTAACATGGTTTCCTCTGTTGCAACTCCTCTTGTCACATCTTTTCCTTATGTCGTGACTTCTCTTCTAGTGTGAGCTCTTATTTTGTCATGAACTCCCCTTCTGTCGCAACTTCCTCTTGCGTCGTGATATCATTTTATATCGCAGTCTCTTCTTCTATCTACTCTTTCTTCCATGGTTGCTTCTGTTGTAGATCTTTCTTCCTTCTTCCTTTACTTCTATCGTAGCTTTCTTCTTCCTTTCTAAGACCTGACTCTTTTCATACTTGGCCATAATTCCAATTGAATTCTTCCTAACTTCCCCTATGGATAAGACAAAGCGCACTGGAAATAGGAAGAAAAAGGACAAGCACCAACACCACCACGTGAGGAGGACGAAGAATTAGAAACTAGGAATTTGTTTCCACCATACATCCCACCAAGACGCTTTGATGCACCAAATATTAGAGTCCCAAAGAATTCACGGTACTCGTTGGTAGCACCCACGGTGCCGAAAGGATTTAAGGTATTGTAGTATATTCTGCTGAACCTGCAGAAGTTGCCCTTTTGTTGATCATGACGCGAAGAAGCACATAGATTTAGACAAGAATAACTACATCCTTATAGTACATGATCCACAAGATTCCCTGAAGCAATTTGTTCAAATATAATGGGCAAGAGGACTGGACTAATCAGGGTTATTTTCATTGTTGTATATACCACACTTGGGAGAAGAGAAGAACTGAATTCTTGTGTGAAACACTTATTAGTGTCCTTTCATGGTTTCTACCTTTGCCTCAACGAATAAATATCTTTGGATGTCGAACTTATTGCAATAATTACAAACCTGCCATTAGCAGGTATAGATCTAGAGTTCTATTTAAGGAAAGTCTAGGAAACTTCCCTGGAAAACAAGGTGAAGGATAAATATGATTTTTGTAGAGAGAGTAGAGGTTTCCTCATCACCTCGATTAATAACCATACTGTCTGGTTCAATGTGAAGGTATTAACTAGAAAATTGTTGCGGAAGATGCGAATGAACCAATGTACTGCGGGTGTGATTGCACTAGCTAAATTGAGTGCAGAGGGAGTTCAAATCAACTGGTCGTAGTATCTTTTGAATGAGTTACTAATAGATGTATTAGAGTCACAGGAAAAAGGAAATGCATTCCACTATTCCTGGCTATTGATTTTGATTTCATTTGTCGCATGGGTGGAACCACCAAACTACCAAGGGGTAGACCTACCAATATGCTGTAGATGATATCAATACCATAATCTCTAGTTCGACGAGGATAGGAAGGACATATAGAAAGAATACACCGTGGAATTTTTTTATGCATGGAGAGGCCTTGCGACATCAGGTGAGGAAACAAGCGATACTTACAGACAAAACTGTTCAGCGGTTTCACCAAATTATCAAGTTTCATATTGATTCACATCATATTTTGTTACAACCAGGATAAGACCTACAACGCCAATGGTTTGCGACAAAAATTTTGTTGACTGAAGAAGAAGTTGATTCCATTGTCCAATATTAGCCGAAAGAATGGCATGTTCTTGTTTCGGATTACCAATTAGATGCAGATGAAGACCTAGGACAAGACAATCCACCATCGCATAAGGATGGAGATCAGGGAGGGGACCCATAGGAAGAAACACAAGATCCCAACCCTCCCCAAAATGGTTTAAGCACAACTCTGACAGATCCAGTCATAGGAGAGATGAGAAAATAGACTGAGATAGTGCTAGCATATGGAGGAAAGACATAAGAAAAGGAAGGTTGATAGAACCAAAAATACCATCAGCCTTAATGGTGAAGATTTTACACTTATGACTGAAGTACTGACAAAAGTTGTGTAGGAAAGCTTCAAGAAAATAGATGAGCGACAGACAGAGCTCAAAAGTAGTATCACTTATTTAATTCCAATTCTATGCAAAGTTGTTAAAGAGATCATAACCGCAGTATATTATACACCCCGGATAACCGAGTTGCAGGATGTACTAGACACTTCATAAGAAAGACAAAGCGATATATCAATTCCAGTTCTTCCAATGAAGATGCAAGTGGTGAGTGAAGCACTTGACCTAAGAACCACATAATTGAATCAGATGGCCAAAAGCTTGGGCCAGGTGATAATAGATTTCTAGAAGATGTGGTTGTATGAAGTATACACAATGCAGAATATCTTAGTTGTGGATATGAAGGTAAGAGAAGGATACTTGATTAAGTAGGTGAAATTAGTAAATCAAAGTGTCTGTAAAATGAAGAAAACACTGCAAGAGACCGAGCAAAAAGAATAAACTTGGGAGGAGAACAGGCATAGCCTCAACAATGTTGTATCCCTTGTGTGCAAAAATTTTGTTGATGAAGGAATAATGAAGGATATGTTTCCAGAATCCAAGTTTATTCGACTCGTCGAGATAGCAAAAGACCTTCGCAAAAAAGGTCGCAGAATTAGAAGCATAGGTAAAACCAAGTACTCCCCCAGAGGTGTTAGAAGAAAGAATAAAAGCAGCAACAAAGTCTGTGTGGAAGATAGAAGAAGCAAAGGCAATATGTTCCAAGTTTGTCGACCAAGTTTCTCAGACATGGGAAGCATTGATCGACGTCGAGGAATTAGAGAAATTTGTAGAGGAGTTGCACATAGTTGAAACAGAAGTAAACCGAATCAGAAATGAGCAAAATAAGTTATAGTGTTGCACACTCAACAATAACAAAGAACCTACAAAATCATAGAGTTGCAAGATGAAGCAGAAAGAGTTATAAGAATTATTCATCCTAATATACATCAAAAGGTGCGACAAGAAGTACAATCTGCTAGAAGTGTAACGTCAGAACACATCAGTTCCAACCTTGTGGAAAACATGAAGAAAACATAAGAGGATGTGCGACATGAGACAGAGGCAATAGTGAAAATATTATAAGATTTTCAAAGTAAAGTCGTCACAAATGAAAATGTTGATGTGTAGAATTGCGTGGCTCGATATGAGTTGCAAGTGAGTGTTGGGGGCATGTTGTCCCTAGGAAAATATAGGAAGAATTTAGTTAGAATTATTCCTGGGAATTTGAAGAATCTGGTTGCAAGAAGGAAAAGGAGCTGCGACAAAAGTAGAAAAGGAAGAACAGAAGCAAACGAAGGAAGAACGGAAGCAGACAAGGAAGAAATAGCTAAGGAAAGAAGTAGCCGCAAATGAAGTTGTGAGAGAGGAAGAGTTCATGAAGGAAGAGATTTCGCAAAGGAAGAGTTAGCGACATAAGAGAAGCCACGACAGAAGTAGAAGATGCGACAAAAAAAACTATGTCAGGAGGCGTGCAACGACTAAAAATGACAGTTCAAGGAAGATTGTGGGTACGAGGTCCACTAGAGTCAGTGGGAGTCATACGTGTGTTAAGGGATAATATCATCTTTGCAATTCAAGTCGTTAGTGCCTACTGACAAATGTCACTAGAATATGAATGACAGCCTATTGGGAAACTGAATGAAGTTGGCTTATAGCGACATGTAAGAGTATATAAGAATGAATAACCTAGGTTGTGTGCGGATTGCCTCTGGTTGATGCTTACACTGGGTTTACTTTCTGGTTTTTGCTTACATTGAGATTACTTTCTGGTTGCTTACCTAATTACCTAGTCAATTCACTTACAGATTCAGTTAGTTGTTTTGTGTATGTAAGAAGAATTGAATAGTTTTCAATTGAGTGCACATAAGGATAGAGAAGAGCAGTTGATCTAGGTTGTGCGCATATCAACAATAGAGTAAAGTAGGAGAAGATTGAGCAATAGAAGACTAGAGAGAATGAGAGGAGAGAGGTATATATAGAAAATAGATTAAGATATAGAATAGAGTCTGCAACTAAGTGTGTAGACAAAAGTTTCCATACATTTCTCAAGCCAGATGAAGAGTGCCTTCGTGGTTTTTCCCGGATGAGTTTCCATGTTAAATAATGTGTCATTGAGTAGATGATGAACGTGTTTATGTCACATGAATGTGTATGAATGTATATGATGAATGTCCTTTTGTCACTGGAATGTATATTATGATTAAGTGTTTATGCATTTTCTAATGAATGATTCCTCTTGGGTATGAGTCACACTATTGATAGATAACCCGTGTGCTAATTTTATTCTATTTTTATAATCATTGTGAGGGATAAGTTAAGTAATGTCTTATCTTCTCATAGTAAGGTTAAGGATTACACCCACCGACTTTGTTTGGGCGAGTTAGTAAGGTGACAAGGGAGAAGAAATCCCCACCCAACTATGGAAACCTGGTTCTGGCAGTTACCCATAAGAGATATCTCAAGTGAGACTGCATCTGCATCCCAGGTGGTGCTGCATGAGCCTTTCTCTATTGGGCCGATATCTTGGGCTTTGTTGCGAACAATAGAAGGTTTAAACTTGGGTCGAAGGGAGGAAACACCAACACAATGCAAGAAATACCAGGGTCTTTTAGAAGCATAGAGAAGTGACTCATTACTATCTGTTCCAACCCACTTGAGATGAAACCCATTGACCATTAGAGGTATGAAAGTCCATATGTAATTGACCAACCTCCTCCCATTAGAAAAATTCTGAATTTTTTTTTTTGGTATTATTATGCCCTTGTGAAATCCAAATAGCTCTTCTTTTAAGATGCCTTATCTCTTCATCCCTCCTAAGAATATGAGAATTCTTCTCCTATAGATACAAGATAACTAGTCTATCAACATCCGAAGATGTACTTAGAATATTATTATGATAATCCCTCACTAGAGTTGCTTCAACCTCCACCAATTCCTTATTTTCAGGAACTCTTTGTCTTTAATCCACCCCTTAACCACCCGTATCAACACCTTCAACTTAAAGCAAAAACGCTGCATATAATTTAACTACCCAAGGATAAAGAAATGTTTCCAACTAAAATGAACCAACTTAGAGAAACCCTCTTCTATAATCCATGAGTGATTCAATTTAAAAGGGAACCTACTAGCCATAGACTCCCCCTCCAACTGGAAAATAATATGATCATGATATGAAATCAAAGACAACTCAATCCATGATCGATAATGAGATAATGACCCATCCAAATCATTGCTCAGTAAGAAACGGTCCATACTTTTACCTACAACTTGAGATCCCCCCTACCATTCTTCTAAGTAGGTTTCAATTTAGTGGGCACCACGTAAGTCAAGGCATGATCCTCAAAAAGAGACTTAAAATAATAAGAAAGAGGGCCAACCCTTGTTGTTTCACCCAAAATTTTTGCAGCATCCAAAGTCAAATTCAAGTTTCCTGCGACAACTAAGTTTTAAACTCTTAGGACACCACTATTGACCACCATGTCCTAGAAATTTTTTTAGTCCTCATAGGGACCATAAAAAATTAAAAAAATAATCTTCCCTTTGAAACCTTTGATAGAACCAATCAATTGAATTCCCCCAAAAGATCTAAAAGAACCAAGCTTTAGAACCCGAGGGTTCCAAATAGATAGGATTCCCCTAGAGTGCCCCACAGAGTCGAGGGAAGAAACCTCCCACCCAGGAAGAAGTTTTAAGAAAAAATCACAAGCCCTCACCCTAGAGGTCATGGTTTCCTGAATCAAAATGAGGTCAGCAATAGAAAATGAAAACAACCGCTTGAGGGATCATACTTTAGGGCCTCCTCTTATCCCTTAGACATTGAGGGATATCACTAGCATTAAGGAACCGTTGATCAAGGCCCCGATGATCTAAGGACCTTGGGAATGAGGGAAAGAGAAGACATTGAAGGAGAAGCCCGATCAATCCCATGAGAAAGAGGGATGTAAGGATAAGAGTAAGACAGTTCTAATGGCGGCTTAGACCCCCTTGGATGACCTTTCTTCTTATTTGAAGCTCTAATGGTCACATTTTGATGTCTAATAGGATTAAGAGGACCGGTTGTAGAACTCTGACAAGGCCTATTAGAGTAAACATGAAGAGGGGTTGCCAAGGTAGATTCCAAGAAAGAAAGGGTTAGAGAGTTGGGAGATGCTTCAGTGATAGTGGAGCCTTTAACAGGGCTTCCGAGAGGAGGGAAAGTTGACAGTTCCAACGATGCAAGAGGATCTACTTTTTCCTTCATATCTTGAAGTCGGTTTTCCACCAATAGAGAAAAACGAATAATAATGGAGTCAAAACAAGGAGTCAAGTAAGGGGAATCACTATAAATAAAATATGAACTACCCACCTCCAAACATGAAGAACCCACCCCTGAAACCAAAGGCAAGCATGAGGGATGGGAAGCATAAACAATGGGTTTAGACGAAATCCTAGGTTTCACTCTATCATCAAATTCCTTCTAAATAGACTTAATATAATTTAATTCAACGAATGAAACCCCTTCATTAACGGTTAGGGAATGAGAAGAAGATATACCTTCAATGAGAGATGAATGAAGGGTTGAGCCAAGAACATCCAAATGCCGAGAAGAAGATATAACACCACCAAACTGAGCACCCTCCAAGGAGGAGAGCCCCTCCGATGTGTCATGAACACCACCTTTAGAATCATAAACCCTATCCTCTGGCCACTTCCTGCTCAAATGTCTCGTAGATTCTGGCAAAGAAAACACCGAAACGATACCCCCTTATAATCAATATGCTGCACAAAGACTTTGTCACCCCAAAAAATGTTGATCTTTGTTGAAAGCTCTTTAGAGGCGTCCATATTGACCAACATTGAGGCTATCCTTATGCGCGCGCCCCCCCCCCCCCCCCCCC
>LPNX011012676.1:310740-489897 GCA_001517045.1 Pseudotsuga menziesii
CGAAAAGGGAAACCCTGGAAGGACCCATATATGCCACATAAGAGGGCGTTCATGTTCTAGATCAAAACTCGAATGCCAATAGCTTAAGAACAGAGACCCATGCCCAATAACCTAGTATCGAGAAATAAATTTTGGAGGATCCTCTTCCTTAAGGATTACAAAGCATAACCATCCATTAGGCAAAAGATTTACCTTAGGAATATAATCTAGCAACCCACACCAGTGCTCTGAAACCCAATGCACCATTTCATCCCTATTCATCCTTGCATACTCCAAGTGACCAATGAGAGCCAAAACATACAAATTAGCCACTCTCTTTATATTAATGTCCTTACCCAAAACATTGGTCGGTAAATCCTCCTTATCCTTATATAACTTAGTCAACTGAAAAACCCTAGCTTTAGCTCCATGAAGAAGACATCTCATACTAGAAGTCGAATAAATACCGCCCGGGAGCTCACGAGCTAATGAAGGAGAACAAGCTAAAGCAAAGGGCAAGACAGCTAGAGCAGTATCCTGCCTTCAAGATATTGGATGGGAGGTCGATCCTTCAATAGCTTGAATAGTCGTAGAAGAAGACGCCATAATTTGATTAGGAGAAGGAACCAAAACTCTACCTTCCGTAGAATAAAGTAAAACCCCCGAAAGTGGAACATCTCCTAGAGTTGGGCTATTATGACGAGCCAAAGCCTTGACAAAGGGATTTTTACCCTTAAAGAGGAGACACCCCAATGCACTTGTCGCCTCATGTAAAGATGTGTGCGCCATAAAAGAAAAAAAACTGTGAAAGTGATAGTCGAGAAACAAGGTCAGAGAAAACAATCGATAGAAAAAGACACTGCTGACCAAAAACTGCAACACCCCAATTTTGACCCCGTTTGCATTAAAAATGTATATGATATATATATTATAATTAATCATGGTGTGGAGTTAGAGGAAAAAGGTCCACCATTGATTTAAAGTTTTATGTTTCGGCGATTAAAATCGTTGCCGATGGTATTTTGTGCTAGCCGGCACATTATAATTTTGGCATCATGTAAATAAGCAATTTAATTAAAAAACCCACAACCAGCTATGTCAATGCAATAAATATTGGGATGGGTGCATGATTTGTTAAGGATAAGGAGGGGGAAATATTTAACCTTTGGAGCCAATGGGGAAAAGCCAAATGTCAAAGGGAGAACCCATCAAACAGTCAACTACCTTTCTTGTCTCATTCACCCAATCATTTAATTTTGCCAGAAATTGGTTGAAGTAGTTATTGCATGGGGATGGGAAGAGTATGGGCAAGAAATTCGAATTTGGGGAAAACCCATTTTTGGTGAAAAACGTTTTTGACTTTTGGAGCAAGTTAACACCCAAAATGCATTCCCATTTGGCCATACACCCATGTCCTCCATTTCCTCACACAGGGGGCTTGGGAGTTGATTTTACCTTCACGTTTTTTGTCTGCAGTGTCTTCTTCATTCATGATTTTGGAGCTCCTGGGCCTTCACTCATGTTTTTGGAGTTGTTGTGCATTCCCCATCCACGTTTTTATAGTTTCCTTCATTTTCCCCATGTCTGGGAAGTTAGATTTGCAAATCTCAATGCCTGGGGTTTTGGCTTGACATTTTTTGTTGTTGTTTCCCAGGCTGGGAATCCGTTTTTGCAATGCCAAGTGAATTGGAGAAGAGGCCACGATTTCTGGGTGTCTGTGGAGGCCGTTTTTGCCCATGTAAAGCCAATGAACATTTGGTGAAATCGATTTTGCCTCCTGGGGCTGTTTTACCCACTTACCATTTTTTATTTTAGCTTCTAGGACGTTTTTGTCCATGCCCAACACTCTAATTGTTGCGTATTGATTTCATTTTTGGCCACGTCAGGGCCAAAACATCCATGGGATACGAATTGTTGTTAGGGGGTTGTTTTCACCCACCTTGCAATTCATTTTGTTGCCAAACTATTTTTCTCAACCCAGAAATTGTGTATATTGCTGTGTATACATTTGTGCTTTGATTTGTATTGAATTGGGAGTGGAAATGGGGCTTGACCTGCTTGATAAACCTAGTGTGTGAAGGAACCTCACAGATAGATCTAAGGGTTTGGTTTTCTTCTTTGCACACCCTAAATAGCACTGGAAGGGAAGGCATAGCTCGAGGGATTGTGTAGCAGAGAAGGGGATGCTTCCTTGTGTTGGGTGGGTAGATGTTTAGAAGTCAGGCTAGATTTGGTACAGGTGTCCATAGCCCTGTTGAGGAGCTCACTAGCTTAGTAGTCAGCCTATCCATCTCATTTGCAGCCTAATAAACCTAACTGTGTTGGCTTGACTAAATTTTGTGGTATCCTTGGCTATTTGTGAGCCTGCTAGTGTTCCTTATTCCTTGTGGGAATCATGCCCAACTCGGGGGTGGCATTGTTGCTGAGAGATTAAGAAGCACACTGGGCTATGGTTGGGTGGAACGTTGTAGCGACATAGCTGGTTGCGGGACAAACTTCTTCATAAGATAAGTATTTTTGTCTATTTCATCTCTGCAATTGTATTTGTTGCTTAATGAAAATGATGAACATTAGGTTAGGGAGTAGAAATTGTCAGAAATTATGACGACTTGCGTTCCATTTACCTATTTATTTGGTATATGCTTGGCAGGTATTCGTGGCCTTTTCCAATATAATAAACGATTTCATTGTTTTGATGTAATGCGTGAAATCTTTTTAATGGAGAAAGTGGAGGAGCAACATGATGAGCATGAATGAAATCAACCATGGTATGGGCTTTTTAACGTCTTTTTCATTAAAGTTTATTATTATCGTCAACTGAAATTGATAGGCAAATAGAACAGCTTAGATGACATAAGTGAGTAACTTTTAATGTAATTATCATTGCATATATATATATATATATATATATAAACAAACAAACGTTTAACATAGTTATCATTACTTACTTGGAAGTTGGTATACTAACGCTTAACTTTATATATATATTTTTTATTAATATAATAATTTTAAAAAAAAATTAAATTTAAAAAATATTTTTAATAAAAAGTATTTATTTTTTATAAATTTAGTGTATTAAAAAGAATTCATTTGTATGGCCAAACCATTTCTTGCCTATCATATATCTTATATCATAAATGTTTTATCAAAATATTGAAATTTAAGAAATAAACAAAATGCCATTAACTAATAAATTTAGCTGTCTATATTATATAATTATGCATTGACATAGCCAAATCATTTCTTAACATATATTTTATATCATAAATATTTTTTTTAATAAATAAGACTTTAAGAAATCAAAATGAATATGTAATTTCAAATTAAATTGTGATTGATTAATAAATTTAGTCTTTTATACAACATTATATAATTATCGTTGATTTGGCATATTAAGGACATAATCTTATTTGAAAAAATAACATAACATGTGTCTTTGCTCATCTATTGAATTGTATTGTATTATATTTAGTAGCACATACCATAAATGTTGTTTGATATATTATTTAAAAATAGTATATTATTGTATTGTTTAGAGAATATATATTTTGCAAAATCAGAAATATATGTAATTTAATTCTTGTCTTTTAGTTTATAGGAAAAACAAATAAATTATTTAAAATTAATTTAAAAATTAAAAAAATAGAAAAAACTAATATATAAATAAAATGAAATTTATTATATCAATATAACATGCTTTAGATCTATATCAATATATATAAATATTATATTTTAAAATATTAGAAATTATAAAATTACATATTAAATGTTAATATCTAAAAATCTTAAAAATTATGAAATTCTAACCTTAAAAATAATGAAAAATAAGTGAACCTAAATAAATTAAAAATATTTATTTTTGAAACAAAGGTTGCATGCATCTTAGTTGAGCTATCTTTTAATTTATAAAAAAAAAAAATATTAGAAATTAATTTAAAAATAACAACAAAATCTAAGTAAACTATATATCATAAATATCAGATCAAAATTAACAGGACAAAATTATAGTGAAGTCGGGACACTTCTCTCCAAGCCCCTTGAGCATAGGAATACAATTTTAAAACGAGCTATTAATTTGTTTCATTAGGTCCCATAGACCAAAGTTTAACCACCATCATCATCATCATAAATAAATAATAAAAATGATTATATTATAATCTTTATTATAATATTAACTTAGCTAATATTTTAACTTGTCAACACTATGATGACTCGATACACTTTTTTCTAAGTTTTTTGAGCATATAAATAAATTATTACAACAAATCAAGTAATTTCTTAAGGTTCAATAGACCAAAGTTGGTCAAACAAACAACCACCATCATCAAAATGCTTTATATCCATATCAATATATATTAAATGTTTATATTTAAAAATCCTAAAAATTGTGAAATTGAATATTACAATTTTAAATGCTAATGTCAATTGAGATTATAAGGGGTGGTTGGGAGAAATGTTGTTATACTCTCCTTAGGGTTCAAATCTTATTATGTGACATGTCATGTAAACGACAATTCCTTAATTCATTTGTATTTTCCATGTGAGAAAAAAAATGCTAATATCGATAAATCTTAAAAATTGTGAAATTGCAAACTTAAAAATAATATAAAAGTAGTATAAGGTAAGTGAACCTAAATAAGTTAAAAACATTTATTTTTGGAAAACCAATATAAATATATATATGGCATTTATTCTTGAAAAAACAATATAAATAAATAAATGTGAGTTTGTTGAATTGTTTGTATTGTTTTGATATCAATATTTATTATTTTATTATTATTATTATTTTACCTAAATTCATGACCATGTTATTCCTTCCCTAGAGTCAAGGGTGGTCCATAGGCATTCTTTAGACTATATACCAACACCTTTTGGGCCCCAACCACCAACCAATGCAGCTAGACCACATCATCATTTTTTTTTAATATTATTAATATATAGACCATTTTTAAAATACTAAATTATTTAAAAAAATCAAATTCAACAATACAATCACTACAATTTCTCATAATAAAAAAATTCAAACTTAAATTATAAATAAAAATCCATTAAATCATAATTACAAATATGAACGAGCCTAGATCCAAATCCTAGGCTCTATCAAGACGAGGCAGCTCATGGTTTCTTGCAAACCACCATCAATTAAACTTTGTTTAAAAGAGAAAAACATTTGCACTAGTAGTTGGGTAAGTGATTTGCATGAGAAAAGCATTTCCACGAGTAGTTTAGCAATAAATTTTTATTTATTTATTTATTTTCCTTTTTAGTTATTTATTTCATATTAATATTATTATTTATTTATTTCATATCAATATCCTTTGTTTTATTTATACAAAGGATAAGAGATTTAGAATGGAAACAACATGACTTTTAATTTTAATTTTGAATAGGTCGACATGTTTGGTATAAAATTTATTATTATTTTATTAAAGCATCACGTACAAACTTGAAAACATCTCCCCCATACTGGGTTGGAGAGCGCCTCTTAGCACAATAAAATTTATTATTATTTTATTAAAACATCACGTACAAACGTGACAACATCTCCCCCATACTGGGATGGAGAGCACCTCTTGACGCAATAAAGCAACATATCATTTTATACAAATAATAATACATAATCCAAAACTCATATTATTTTGTAAAAAGAAAAGAAATTCAAAAAATATTAGACTATAATTATGTCAAAAAATTAATTAAAAAATATTAGATTATAATTATATTTAAAAATATTTTTATATGTTTAAAAGTTTATTTAAAAACTTATATTTAAAAGTAGTGTTTTTACTTGTTGGATTTATCAAAGTATCAAATGTTGATACTTGATAGATGTAGAAATCTATTGATTGTTAATTTTCCTTAGAATGAAGTCTTATATACATAGCTATGGATTGATGCTATTTAACATAAGTTTTCTTTAGAATGTCAAGATTTTTTAAAGGTTTGAGGTCCCATAATGATAGATGGAGTGCTTACATGTATTTTTAAATTTTAACATAAAGTAATTTCATAAATTTTCAACACATTTTTTTACAATAATAATCATATTCATATTCTATAATAGAAAACATTGTGATCAAACTAGACAAATTTATATTTTAAAAAAGAGTACTTGGTTAGCTATAATTGAGTGTCCACCAAAAGGGTCCCTCATCACTATGATTCCAACCTCTATCTAGGCTCCATAAGTATATTTCCTTACATATTAGTTAAGTAAAAAGGCTACATTCAATAAAACATATAAAATCTTGAAAACAAATTACTAATTTCCATTTCCATTCATATAACAGGTGTCTATTGCATCTCCTTCTTTGGAGGATTAAAATTATGTTCCTAGCCATAATTATTAGTGCCAAATCTTAAAGATGATAAAAAGATAAAATGTGATCACTTATATGCATAGAAATACAATGACAGCCTCACATGCTCAACCATTACTTGTAAATACCTTCATGACAACTTCAAGATCTAAAAACCCTCGTAAGAATTGAACTTTAAGCATCCATAAAAAGAAACCCATTCCTCACAAATGAATCTAACCCTTTCAACTAACATAAATTTACTTTTAATATTCAAAACCCTTCATGCGCATAATGCATCTATTATGGAACATAGGAGTTATTATTATCATGCATCCATTATGGGACAATAGATATTTATTAACACCAAAACAATTGATGTGTTATTGAACTTAAATTAGCACCGAGATCGTTGGAGTTATTAGTTTAAATAGACAATTGAAAATAATAATAAGAGACATTCATATGAAAACCATAGAGATTATTAGCCCATAAAACTTATTAGCATGGAGCTAGAAAGTGAAAATGGTGCATATAAATAAAGACTATAAAGATTACTAAAACATAAACTATAGAAACTTAAACAATATAACAAGCCGGTTTAGGCCCAACATTCCAAATATGAGTGATCAATATACTGACAAGACTTCCAAGTTAGTAGCATATAATAACCCTGTAAATCATATTGGTTTTGAATGGTATGAAATTTATAAAATTGAGATATAAATTGAATATGAAGATTAAGTAATGGAAAAGTCTATTTATTTTATATTTTAAAAATTTGAGTTAGTTTTAGTTGGAATTAGAAGCGTTTAAATTGGATTTTTAATTCATAAATAAATTAAATATTTTCAAATATCTTAAAAAATCTAAATTATCCAATTTTTATAGCTAATATATATAATTTTAATATTTTTCAAATGAATTATGTGTGATTGATGTGGAGATTATATATATTATAATAATTAATAACAATAAGATCATTATAACGCAAGTTGTGATCAGTGAAGCCGAACCCTAAGCTGAGCGCGTCTAGGGTTTTCAGTTCTGCAGGCCCGTAGGCCCTGCGCCCATGGATCCCCCTGATCCTGTGTCCGTTGAGGACCGTTTCCATGATATCGTGGCCTCTCTCCCCCCACCTTCGTCGGCAGCGCCCCCTCTTCTCGCTTTGTCAAGCGCGCCGACGTTCCTGAAGTAAAGCTCAGCTTTGCCGCCTCGAAGCGTAAAGCAGTTGCCCTCTCTGAGAAAGGTATCGTTGGCTTGTTCACTGGGCTCTGGCCATCCCCACGTTTAGTGGACGTCTGGCTTAATAAAAATTGGAGAACCCTAATTCAGGGGGAGGTTCAGCAAGTTTTATGTGGGAAAGGCTACTTCGCTTTCATATTCGAAAAGAAGGAGGATCGCGACCTTGTCTTCAGGAATGGCCCCTATTTCATGGGTCCGAGAGGCATGTATTTGAATAAATGAGATCTGTCATTCAACCCAGAAAAGGATATCCCAAAGGTGGTTCCAGTTTGGGTAAAGCTTCCCCACCTCCCCCTACACTGCTGGAATAATGAGGATTTTCGAGCAATAGGGAACACTTTGGGGAAATACGTGGACAAATCTGAGCCAAAAGCCCCAATGTTCTCATGTTGTCGAATCTGCGTTGAGGTTGATCTTGAAAAGGGCTTGCCGGAATCCATCATTCTCTCCATAGATGGATGGAATCATCTGCAAACTGTGGATTATGAACAAATTCCGTTTAAATGCAAATACTGCCATGAGTATGGACATTTTGCTAAATCATGTCCAAAGAAACCATAGAAACCCATTTCGGATAGCCCGCAAGATGAGGGCTGGAATGTTGCAAGTGGGAAGAAGACAACAAAGTCCCTCAAGCAGCCGCACATCCTGCCAAAGAGTGCCCCTAGAAATCGGTTTGAGGTCCTGCAAGCTGAGACATAAGAAATTGAAACCCAAGAGGAAAATCCTGAAGATGCTCATCTCCAGGAAGATGAAACACCTGTAGTATTTCCATCACAAAAGGAGAAGGAAGATCAAGAAGAGGATATGGTGCAACCTCAGGAAAGGAAGGAAGCTATAGCAAACTCTGAAGGATCAGTCACAAGATCTAGGGCAAAAGCATGTTTAGAAGAAGTCACAGATACTTCTACAGAAGAATAAGAACCTCTCTCTAGAAAAGGAAGACAGTCCAACAAAGCCATAAGGGAACAGGAAGCAGCAAGGGAGAAGGCAACAGGAAAGTAGTCTAATCTAGACTTTCTAGACAAAACTTCACAAGCAAGCAAGTATTTACTTAGTGCAGAGGAGGAAAAAAAGGAGAAGGAAAAGGCTCTTAGACAACTCAAGAAATAATGAAAGTGGTCTCCTAGAATTGCAGAGGGTTAGGAGGTTCTCAAAAGATAGACGTTATCAAGAGATTTAAATCAATGGAATCTGCCTCAATTCTTCTCATCCAGGAGACAAAAAAACTAGCTGAAGACAGCCTTGCAACCCTTAAAATTTTTTGGCCAAAAGGAAATGGACTAGCCACTAACGCCAATGGAGCCTCCGGAGGTCTCCTCTGCTGGTGGGATTCTGAAAAAAAATTGGCATGCTCTCTGTTATCGAAAATAAAAACTGGCTTCTCATAAAGCTAGAAAATAAAGAAAATAAAGAAAATCTCTAGATCGGGAATGTTTATGGCCCAACCATTCATGCCCAGAAAGACAGCTTTTGGACCTCTCTCGAAGAATAATGTGAAGGTAAATTCTCCTCCCTTGCTTCATAGCTGGGGATTTCAATGTTACTATCTCTGCGGACGAAGGCAGAGGCAGAACTAAGGTCAGGGACCCTTTTGGGGAAAGGTTAGAAAATCTTATCTCTCATTGGGATCTTACGGACATCAAACTAAAAAACGACACCTACACTTGGAGCAACAAATGAATCGGACCCAGCCATATCGCTGCCAGACTGGATCGTTTCCTGTTCAGTACTCATCTCCTCAACTCTTACCCTGAAGCCAAACTGTTGTGCACAGCTATTTCGAACCATAAGCCTATTTGTCTTTTTTCCCCACCTTTGGAAAACTTGGGGCCTCTCCCTTTCCACTTTAATTGTCTTTGGCTCGAGGCTGAAGGAGTTGAAGACATCATCTCTAGTGCTTGGCATTGTTTCATCCCTGGTTCTCTAGCATACTCATGGGAGCATAAACTAAGAAGGGTAAAAGTATCCCTCAAATCCTGGGCAAAACATCATTATCAAGAGCCCTCGCAACAGAAAGGTGAAATCATAAAGAACATGGAACCTCTTCAAGCGAAAATGGAAGAAAGTGAGATCACCAAGGAGCACCTTGTCAAAGATATAGAATTGGAAACAAGCCTGCAGAAAATATTAAGGCAAGAGGAGGAGGGATGGAGGCTCCGGTCACGCATCCTATGGCTCAAAGGGGGTGATCAGAACACTAAATTCTTCCAAAATCAATGCAGGGATAGGAAACGATGGAACACTTTGCGAGAGCTAAAAATGGAGGACGACACAGTCATCACAGGTCAAGCGGCAATCAGTTTGGAGGTAAGGACTTTCTTTGAGCATTTGTATAATGATGAGGAGCAAGTCTCGCAAAACTGTATGGAAGAAATGGTTTTAGATATCCCAGCCCTTATCAGTCCAGAGGAAAGATTTAGGCTTGAGTCGCCCATTTCGAAAGAAGAAGTCAAGAAAGATATATGGTCTCTTCATTCGGATAAAGCCCCAGGCCCGGATGGCTTCCCAATCTGCTTCTACAAAACCTTCTGGTCCCTTATAAAAAAAAATTGATGCGTCTCATCTCCTGGATGGCAAAAGGTAATATGGGAGGAGCCACCAACTCCACCTTTCTGGCATTGATCCCTAAAGACCCAAACCCTACCTTCATAAAAAAAAATCAGACCCATCTCTCTCTGCAACGCCTCCTACAAAATATTTTCTAAAGTTTTATCCATGAGAGTCAAGTCAATCATTCACTCTCTGATCTCCCCAAATCAAGGAGGATTCATCTCGGGCAGGAAAATTAGCGACAACATCCTGATGGTACAGGAGGTGATTCACTCCAGTTCCAAAAGGGGTGAACCTGGAATGGCCATCAAGATGGACTTGGCCGATGCCTTTGATAGGCTGAGACACTCCTTTATCCTTCTAGTCCTGAAGAAGTTTGGCTTTCCACCTATTTTCATCAATCAAGTCCAAGCCTGTATAAAATCTCCGTGGATAGCTCCTCTAATCAATGGTAGACCCTCTGAGTTCTTTAAAGCCTCCCGTGGTATAAGACAAGGATGTTCGCTCTCCCCTTTCCTCTATATTTTGGTTGCTGACTCCGTCAGCAAAAGATTGACCAGACTTCAATCAGAAGGATCTCTTCCGGGTATTTCCTTCAGGAATGGAGTTCTCCCCATCAACCATGCCCTGTTTGGTGATGACACAATTTTGCTAGGGATAGCATCCACACAAATAGCTAGAAACTTCCTTAGCCCCCTTGACCTTTTTCTCTACTCCTCTGGAAGTTCAACAAATTTGAATAAATGTCAGTTATATGGGTGGAATTGCAATGTTGCAACTCTCTACAACATATCTCAAATTCTGCAAATTAAAGCCAATCATAACTGGACTCACTTCACCTACTTGGGCATCCCCATAGCTAAAAAGTCCTTTGTCTCTTCCATGTGGGCCCCGATTATTCAAAAAATCAAAATCAAGATTCAAACCCTGGGATCGAAATGGATAAACCTTGCAGGGAAGACGGTCCTCATTCAGTCCAGCCTCTCCTCCTACCCAATTTATGCTAGTTCGATGGTCCTCGCTCCCAAAAGGGTTATCAACAGCATTTGTAAGGAAATCAGAAAATTTTTATGGCAAGGAGGAAAGGTTCAGACAGAAAAATTCCACTTAGTAAAGTGGGACACGATCAAAAGAGCAAAAAACTAAGGTGGGCTAGGCATCAGGGACCTTGAGCAAATGAACAAAGTCTTGGGAGCCAAGCTGATATGGAGGTTGGTCACATGAAGGAAAGAATGGTGGAAGGAAATAATCAGGAAAAAATATATCAGAAGGCCCAGATCAAAAATGCTGGATAACGCTTGGACGGGTAAAGGGACTGCTCTCTGGCAGCTATGCAAAGCTTCTCTCAACATAATTTAGACAGACTACTATTGGATCCCAGGGAATGGGAAAAAAATCAATTCTTGGAACTGTAGCATTCTTGGACAGCTTGCCCGCTCCTCGCTCCCAGACCTGGCTCCTCTTGCTGATTGGGCTTGCGATCAGGGGTTTCTCACTATTTTTGATCTCTCTCAGTGGGACACGATGGGATATTGGATTGGTTGGAAGGAGCTTCACCCTCTAGCTCATCTGGCTGAAGCTGCTGACAGTTTCCTCTCATATCTTCATGGCATGTCCCCAACACGAGTTGCAGCAAGAGATCGCATTGGATGGGGCAACTCAGGACAACACACTGTCAAAGAAGGATATATGAGACTATCCTTGGAGCCGGCTGCAAAAGATCAACTCTGGAAGAAGGTTTGGCACCCAGACAGCCTTCCTAAGGTAAATATCTTCACATGGATCCTGATACATAACAAGCTTTTAACAACTAAAAATCTCAGGAAAAGAGGCATAGTTGGTCCTTCTCGATGTGCTTTGTGCAACATGGACAAAGAAACCAAAAGCCACATCTTTCTTTAGTGCAAAATCTCTCTAAAAGTTTGGTAGTGTGTTCTTCCCCCGGGCTTAGTTCTAAATCTTCCAGAATCTGTAGCTCAACTTCTTAAGGACTGGCCCAAGCTCTTTCCCGGATCCCTCTTCAAAAATCCCATCCTTAGTCGTCTTTGGGCCTCTATCCCCAAGAACCTCTACTGGCAACTGTGGTTCGTCAGGAATAAGTCCATTTTCAAAGATCAGAAAGTTGTTCTAGTTTGTATAGCCTCCAAAGCGATAGGAATGATAGCAGAGAAGTTTGCCTCGAACAACATCAGCTTTCCTAACAAGGAACGCATCCCCAAGCCTTATTCATCTTGGTGCAAAAATTACTTAAATGAAGCGAGTTCCCTTCAGTACAAAATCTCTAAAAGTAGTGCGGCCCAACCCTTCAAATCCTTTCCTTGAGAGGGTGGCAGGTGCGGGGGGGATCCTCTTGGATCCCAAAGGACATGTTGAACAAACCTTTGCTTGGGGCCTTGGGCACAGGACCAACAACGAGGCCGAGTGGTTGGCGCTCCTACAAGGACTACAATCCTTAGTCAGCAAAGACCTCGACAAGATAGTGATCTTCAGAGACTCTCGGCATGTTATTTCCAAGATGATTAATGGATACACCTCTGGTTCAATTAATTGTCATCGTTTGTATGATAAAGCTAAGCCACTCATGTCTAAATCCTATGAGCTATTCCACATTCTTCGCAACAATAACCCAGTAGCGGATGCCTTGGCAAACATGGGGGCCTCCCTACCTCAAGGCCATTTTAGTCTTAACGGAAAAGCTCCTTACACCAAATTCATTCCCTAATGGCTTGTCGGGCTTACTTATTCCTCTCTCAAGGTAAGTGGTCTTCCCACTCTCCACTCCTTGAAGTGTCTTTTGTTTCCCCTAAAGGTTTCCTCAAAGAACTCCTCCTCCATTCACCTTATCCCTCCTCCTTTTTTCGTTCCTTCTCCCCCTCCCCTTTTCCCTCCATCTTCTCCTTATTCCCTTCCCTAGCTCTTTCCTTACCCGCCTCCCTTATCCCTCCCTTCACCTTACTCCCTTATCCACTTCACACCACCTCGCGCCCTCCTTCCACAGCTGGCTCCCTCCTTGTGCTCTTTCCCGAAGGGCCTTCTCATTTATTGTGTTGTCCTGCCTTTACACATATCCCTGCCGCGTGGATTTCACGCAGCCTGCATCTCTCCTCCGACAATGCAGGATTTATGGCTCACCTCCCCCGAGTTAATTACCCCCTCCCTTCGCACGATTCAAGTCTTATCGCTCTCCTCACTATGTCTTCTCCTCGAAGCTACCTGCAATCTCATTTCTCTCTTGCTCTCGGCTCTGTCCACCATGTGATTCCTCCGGAGCGCATTCTCTTGGATCTCATAGCAGGCATAGACGAAGGGTGGCTGCAGGAAATTCCGTGGGAAGCTCTCCCTTTCACCAGGACTTTCATGAAGGAAAGGCTCACCCTCACAGCCTTCTCCTCTTGCTCTTGTAGCACCCTTTCAGGCTCTTCGCTATGGTTTGCAAGCATTGATTCCGGCCCTAGTCTCTCGTCCGGTGCTCAGTCCCTCACTGCTGAGAAAAACACTATTTTGGGCTATCACTGTTCAGGGTGGAAGGAAGGTACAGTGGGCACTTTATCCTGCCCAAGCAAGGAGGGTGCCTCCCTCCAGCAGGAGCTTAAAGTGCTAAAGTATATCCTCAGTGGCCTCTTCGCCGAGAATCAGGCTTGTGTGATAGCAGGTTCAGTCCGAGCTCTGCATAGCAACTTCACTTGTATCGATATTTCTCCAAGAAACGACAACATGTCTTAGGCTAATGAAAACGCTGGCATTATGGACGTAAAGAAGAATCTCAGGCGTCTTTATGAGATGATGGCGATAGGCATAATGGATAATAAGAAAATAGCACAGGAGGTCAAGAGCATGGGGGAAGTGGTAAGTTATACATCTCTGCAAATCAGCAATCACGGTGCAAGGATCGACGACAACGAGAGCAACCTTAGGGAGATGATGGGTAAGGTCGATAGAATTTAGGAAGATCTCTAGTGCCTGATCAATATGAACCAAAGTAGCAAGGCAAACGAATCCCCTGCAGCTGCAGCGCACCTCATGGAGGAGGAATCAGTGGTTCAGCCCATGAAGCCCAGAGGCAATTCTTAATCGGTTCTCTCTTAAAAATGTTAATATGTTTTATTGTTTTTTACTTCGCAGTCAGTTTATAAGGGTATACACTACCCCAGGCACTAGTTGTTTTGCAAATTCCCTCTGTGGAGTTTTTTTGTCATCTCCATGGACCAGTTTTGTATGCAGCATTTTTGAACTGCAAGAACTCTCTGTTCCCGCTTTTTACTCTGTAATGAATGGCTCTGCATAGCCTGTTTTATAAAAAACCTTTCTTAGTTTCTATTAAAAAAAACAATAAGATCATTATAGATTAATCTATTTTAAAGGTTTATAAAATAAGAGACTCTTTGATTTGACTACTAAGATCTAGCTAAGTGTACATACCCTAAAGCCACTACCTCCTTTTTTTTTTTTTTGATTATAAATTTGAATCTATAAACTAAGAAAAAACAAATACTCTTAACCATTAAAGAATCAAATTAAAAGATTTAATTAAAAAATTACACTTCTAAATGAATTCAACAAAATGGAAAATGTTGGATGCTCACGTGCCCACGTTCTTTCCCAGCCAATTGCTTGGACTTTTTCACAACGATCTATGTGGGGTGGGGTCAGATGGATTGTAGGACACCGTGCTAAATGTGACGACAAACTTGGAACAGCCATCGCTAGTGACTTCAGCGAGAGCTTGAAGACCGGACTGTACCTCCCGAGTCCCGAGCGCTGCCCAATGAATCAACTTGTTTTGTTTTGTCATCAAACGCGGACCCACGACAGGGAAATAATAGAATCTGATTTCATTTTGATGACAACAGATTGTGACACATATATATGTTACTACTAAACCGAATAGACCACGTTGAATGAATAGCTTGAGCTTAAAAAACATGTACGTTCGGTCATTCAACGAACCAACGGCAAAGTCAACGTTGAATGAATAGCCTGAGCTTAAAAAACATGTACATTCGGTCATTCAACAGACCAACAGCGAAGTCAACCATTGACTTTGCTGTTGGTTCGTTGGATGGACCGGTCAGTACAGCAAAGTCAACCATTGACTTCGCTGTTGGTTCGTTGGCCTCGTTGGATGGACCGGTCAATACAGCAAAGTCAACCATTGACTTCGCTGTTGGTTAGTTGGCCAACGAACCAACAGCGAAGTCAATGGTTGACTTTGCTGTATTGACCGGTCCATCCAACGAACCAACAGCAAAGTCAATGGTTGACTTCGCTGTTGGTCTGTTGAATGACGGAAAGTTAGATGGAGGAATGGACCTAACGTACATATTTATTAAGGATAGCCAAATGAATAAGAAACAGATTATTTTCAGCCGGACAAAACGAATATGAGTGACTCAGTGAAGTGGAGCCACTTCCAAGTTCCCTTGGGGGAAAGTTTCAAAATGGGTAAAATGCTACTACATCAATTTCCAATTTCGAATGTTCGTCGGTAAACTACAACTATTGCATTTGGGTGCATACGTTCCGTGTACATCTCTCGTCACAATAACAATTTCGAATGTTCGTAAGTAAACTACAACGGTTGAATTTGGATGGAGACCTTCCGTGTACATCTAATATATAAGAATGAGAGTTTAATGGCGGGAGGATGGATTTTCAGCGCCCAGGGAATAAGAAAAAATAATGAAATGGCTGGCTCTTTCGATTCCTGGTTTAAACGCAATTGGAATCAGATATTTGCTGCTCATGTTACCAGCCAGCCAATTGCTTGGACTTCACAACGAATCACGATCTGTGTGGGACTGGGGCCAGATGGATTATCATTATAGTACACCGTGCTAAATGTGGCGACAAACTTGGAACAACCAACCGTATTGGTATTGGCTTTAGCGAGTGAACTTTTTGTCAGAGAACATGGAAATAGTTAAAATCGCAATCCCACCAGATCTATTCTTTGATGACAAAATCTTGCACATATGATACAGAATGCAGCACAAGTTGATTGAGTGATTGACAGATTATGTTCAGCCACAGGGGCGGACAAAACGAATATCAATCAACAAGTGGAGAGTCGAGACTCGAGATACTTCCGTCCGGCTGCTAGGATCTGGCCGGTGGGGAAGAGCTTAAATTTCTTTAGTGGATTCGCGTCTATGAACTTCTTGAGAATTCATTCTCCATCAAACGATGCAAAACTTCTCTATCCAATTATTTGGGATCTTATTGTTTAACTGTACGTGTAATAGAGTAAGTCGACCAAAGATGTAGTTCACTAGGTGATCAACTGAATTGGTTGGGTTAACCAATCAAGGTAGTTGCAACTATCTTTATTGATTCAATGTACAAATAGAAGCATATATGAGATGTATGTGGTTGAATGGATTGATTTTATATTAATAAAGACTACTTGTTGTTGGTTGGGTTAACCAACCAAGGTAGTTGCAACTATCTTTATTGATTCAATGTACAAATAGAAGCATATATGAGATGTATGTGGTTGAATGGATTGATTTTATATTAATAAAGACTACTTGTTATTGGTTGTGCAATTACTTTATCTCCTTTTTTTTTTCCTTCTATATATGTGTATGCATATTATGGTTGAATAATTGCACTACTGGTAACTTCTTTTACTATGCAATTTCCCTTATATTACAACTTTGGTTATGTTGTCGATCGTACATGATCTAAGACTTGTAGAATAGTTGCATGCAAGCAGATATGTTGAGTGAGGAAGAGATTCATGAGTGGCCATAGAGAAAATTGGAGAACTCTGCAAAATAATTACACTAGAAGAAATTGATTAACAATTACACAATATAGGGTTTAATTCTTCATAGAGACTCATACAAATATTTTTGAATCCATACCCATGGAGATTAAGAAGTGTGTAGACAGACTTGCACATGAACCATCAAATTGAGGACAAGCAAGTATTGTGAAAGTTTATTGATAGAGGACAAATGAACTTGTATGAGTGTGTCGAGAAGATGACAAAAGCAATTGAAGAAAGAATATCCTTTGTCAATGTCAAGCTATTTATTTCATTTACTCAAATGATTTATTAAGTATGCTCGCCCTTATTTCTAGTTCTACCCTTCTTTGATTTCATGCTTGGAAGATCACCCTATGGGGCCTTCCTTCTTCTTTAGGGCTTAGAGATCTTAGCTTCCTTAGCTATTAGGGGTGCCCCTTCCAAGCGAGACTTTCCTAAAAGGTTTTAACATGTTTCCATCTCGAAATAAATTAAGTTGTTTATAGGATGTCCAAAATCCTAGAATTTTATAGCAATACATATAAAATGAACTCTACAATATATTTTGAGCTAAAAAACCCTGTAAAATAAATGAATGGAATACAATAGTGCCACACCAATATATATATTGAAATTCAAAATTCCAAAACCAATCTTGTAGTAATTGCCCATAAAGTTGCTTCCTCTAACTTTAATTCTCAAGCCTTCAAATCGAAGGTTTTTCATCCATTGATAGAAAATGTTCATCTACATTGACAATTAAAATAAATGGAGCTCTAAATGCATAGGATATAGAAAATTTTGGGTTGACATATGACTTCTATAAAGTTATATGTAATGGCTTGGATATTGCACACACATTTATGGCAATTAAGCAATAGAGTTTGAATAATGCATACAAATGTATGACAATAAAGAAAAAGAGTAGGATATTGTTCTTACCATGAGATATGAACATAATATGTCCATTTTCTTTTAGATCAGGCATCATAAATATGTTTGGTGAAAAGCATGCCTTGTTAGAAGTAAGCAATTTGTTTTGTAGTTGGACACATAGATTATTGTCACTAATTCCATAGAATTGGTTGGCTTAGAAGCTAGCAATTTTTGTTGACGGTGTGACCTTGGGAGCTTCATATTATGTATCCCATGATACCCCATAGGATATCCAAAAAGCTTGATTGTTGTACTCAGTAAAAAAAAAATCAATTGTTGGACTCGGTAAAAAAAATTCTCGTGTTCGTAGTGTCCAACAACGTAAAAAAGATTGAGAGAGATATAATATGTCACACTATAACCCATCATTAAACCCATTGGACATTGCTTGTGTAATCTTAAATCATTTGTACAATACATATGGTATCCATATATAAACCTAAATGAAATTTTCACATGTTATTATATCTAGCTTGTATAAGATACATGCATAAGACACATGGTAAGCGATATCAAAATCTAATATAATGGCATATGGAATGTATTCAGGCATGGTAATGAGATGTTTTGTGAAACATATTGTAATTGGAACTCTACTAAGTTGGAGGTTACCGCTTTTAAGAGGTAAATGAACATTGATTTCAACTATGAAGGTATTTCTATTTATAGTAATTGGTTCTTCAAATGCTTCTTGTTGTTGAATCTCTTATTCTTCTAATAAGGTACTTAACAATTCATGTCATAGTGCTTTCATGAGTTGATATTTTTAGCAAATTTTTTATAGACTAGAGATGTATTCTTACATCTATAAACAACACAATGATTTGTCATTCAAAAGGAAAATTTGTGGTGGGGGAATAATATATATGCAAGAAATACAAGAGGTTTCACTTGGTTGGACACCCTTGTAACCCATGTTGGTACCCTTTCACATCGTACCACATCATACAACTCTTCTATATGAAATTTCACTTGCATGCACCCTTAGGTATATAAAAAGTCCCCTATGCTACTTGAAATCAACTTGAGGTAATCCAATTGAACTTCTTATTTCTATAGTGCACTAAGCACAACACTTAGGAATATTAATATTTGATACTTGGGTATTTGGGTAGAGGTGTTAATGGATTGTCCTACTTCTTGGTTGGAAGCCACTCAAACAACTTGGGAAAACCTCAAGGTGTTGAATTATCAAATAAAAAAGGCCCCATTTATTCCTTGTCCTTGTCCCACTATTTCCCCTCCCACTAATCCCTCCCTTTCCTCTCCCCCTCTCAAGATTCACAAGTTAACCAAAGACGAAATCACAAAATGCCAACATAAAGGCCTTTGCTACAACAATGATGATAAATATTCCATCGGGCATAAATGTAAGGAGCATAATTTATTTATGGACATTTAAGAGGAAATTTATGATAATGCCACTAAACCTATACCCTTCAAGAAGTCCCTCATCCATCCATGGAAGAAATTATCCCACCTACTCTATAGGAAGTGGAACCCCATATCTCCTTGTATGCATTAACTAGTATTTATGCTCCCCAAACACTTAAATTGATTAGCTACATCAAACATAAAAAATTCATTATCTTAATTAATACATGTAGCATGCATAACTTAATTCACCATCATGTAGTCCAAAAAACCCATTACTACATCTATGACATGAACTCCTTTAAAATCATGATTGCTAATGGATGATTGATTAAATATGGAGACCATTGGAAACGTGGGGCTTCAAATGGGTAGTTATTCCTTAAAACCCCACATTTTTCTATTGAAATGAGTGGTCATGATATTGTCTTTGGTGTTGGAAGGTTAAGGACATTAGGTCCCATCACCTTGGATTTCAATGAATGATAAACGAGTTTCTAGTAGGAGGGACTTAACTATAATTTCAAAGGAATCTCAATTGACTCCAGAGATCATCAACTCACTTCTTATAGAGAAAATTCTTAAAAAGGGCCACTTAGGCATTATGGCTCAGTTCCATGCTATTGAAACTTCTAAAAATCATTCTCAACCCATTCATTTTGAGATGTAGTTCATCTTGGACTAACACCAATCTATCTTTGAACCTCCCAAAGTCCTCCACCTTCCCAAGGTGAACATGATCATTCTATTCCTCTCATGCCTAGTAGCCTCCAATCCAACCTTTGCTTGTATCACCATCCATTTTCCCAAAAAAATGAAATAGGAAAGATAGATTAAGAGTTTATTTCCATTGGTGCATCCACCCTAGTACCAACCCTAATTCTTCAATAATTATCAAGGTCCTAAATAAATAAGGAACTTGGTGCATAAGCCTTGACTTTAGAGATTTGAACAAACTTAGAGTCAAATATATGTTTCCCATTCCCATCATTGATGAATTTTTGGATGAGATCAAGGGTGTTGAAATATTGACCAGAGAAAACTTTAAGGATCCGGAATTTTCTTGTAGGATGAACCAATTTCGACCTTTAAACCTATTTCGTTAAGTTTACCTTCGGGTATGCACTCAAACCACATGTTACTGTGTTTGATTTCAAGTATAATGATGTTTATTATTATGTTTCCCGATATATTGAATCCACCCGGTTAGGAATAGGTGGGATGGGATCCTCAGATTCTAGGTTTTGATAAACACGTAACCTTTAGACTCAATCAAGTAACTAGCATTCATGTGACAAGCTCAATCATTTGTAAAATCCCACTGAAGGATGGATCAATACAATGCCAAACAACTAAGGTTAGGTTTGTTTTCATTTCAAATAAGGTTAGGAGATACCCCCTTCTTCGTTTTTCACACTCTCCAAAATTAAAGGTAAGTGTGCATATGATATTTTTGCTATATATCCTCGTTACACAACCCCTACCAACCTCCACTTGTAATCATGCTAATGCTTCCTCAACATCGATATTTAGTAGGAAGGGTATAAATGCACCTACCTTATCAAAATCAACATGCACAAAAATAATTGATTGGTAACCACATGCACATTTTGCAACATATGGAATGAGAAATGCCTCAATTGTTTTGGATTTCAATTCATTAGGAATTGATGGCATGCTTTATTATAGGCCTATCACCCTCAAAAATAATTTGCTGAGGAAGTTGCATCATATTTCACTAAGGTAGTTGCATAAGGTGATCCAACACTAGTTAGCAGTCTACGCTTGAAATTCTCATGGTATCTCTCTCCCCTATGTGGTGTATTTTTAATGAGAGAGATACATTTTTTCAATGTCGATTTTCTTCCTTACGATGAGCTTCATGATTTAATTGAATGGTATCCTTTGTGATGCCAACCCCTCCTTGGTGGCATACTTTTTCCATCTCTAAGATCATAAACATGAACTTCAGAGCATGGAGGGACTTTAAACCCTTATAGATAGCCAAATTGTTGTGTTAAACTTTCTTCCATAGCATACTTCTTTCAAATTTTGATTTTCCGAAAATTTCTATTTCCGCAACAGGATTCCTGCATTCAAATTTCCACATTCTCCTTTTCTGTAGTGTAGAAATCGAAAATTGAAAAAATCACTTTTCCAATTTTCAAACTTTTGTACTTCCCCATTCCCACTTCTCCTTTCGCTTGCACCTTTCCGCACTTCTCCTTTCTGCACTTCAACTCTTCCGCACTGTCGATTTTCTTTGGCTTCACTCTCGACCGTTGATGTTCTTACAGATGCAAATCTCAATATAACTTTGTAGGTCCATATCTTCTCTTTGCGGAAATTAACTACGAATGCCATATCTTCTGTCAATTTTGATCAACGGCGGAGAATAGAACAAAGTAGATTGGAATTTAATATTTCGCAACCATATGGATTATTAACCCCCTTGCTAGTTCTTCCTACAAAATGTCTTGTGGATTGTTCGATCAATGTCCCCACCGAATTAATGATGGATTCCAAAAACGTTAAAGTGTGTCGCAAAGAAATTTCGCGCACATTAGAATTTCTTTAGACCGTGTAACTTCTCCCTGCAAAATAGCTCACAGTTGTTGATCTATTTTGGGGATCAACCTCATTCATGGATCTCATACTCTTTGCAACGATCACTTTCAAATTTCGCAGTCCAACTCTTTCTATATCCTCCTTGCTACTTCAATTGCAAAATCTGTTTATAACTATTGATATTCGTCGGCTTCAATCCCTACCACATGATATTGAAGCGTATGAGTGTTTAATTTCCAACAATCTTGTTTATCTTGGTTGCAACTCTTGATTGCAAAATTCCTCCTCAGCTGTAGACCTGCTCCTTTCACGATCTCAAGCGTCCAACCTGCACATACTTAAACTTTAGTTTCATCGATCCTTACAATGATTGATATTTGATCCATAACCTGCAACAAGGTTAATTCGAGACATAATCCATTCACAAAGTATCATTAATCAAACTCCTCCTTCGATTGATCAGAGAATCGATCAATTGATCTTTGTTTCTTCCACTCTCAGAAGCCCTAATTCACACACATGCTTATCACTCATTCAAAGAGATTTAAATAATCATACAATTTATGAATTCACACACTCAGATAGAATTGAATTTACACATACAGATATTATGCCAAAATAGACTTTTTCATTCACACACTTAGACTGTGTTAGCACTTGTCCTAAATTTTGGAGATTTATACATAGACACCTGCACTAATTCCCCTGCATGAGGGGGTATGGGCAAAAACATTTAATGACTGGTGATTTGGAGGGTGTTTGGGGAGCTTATCCTAAGCCTGAAGGTAAAAATGGATTATTCCATGGTGTGGCATGAGAAAACATCCAGAATCTTGGAGATATGACCCTACATTTTAGTTCAAACATGAAAGTCCGCTTATAGTTATCCAGTGGCAAATAGATGGCACAGATCCATGGAAAAGGAAATCGACGGTTGATAATGTTTTCACCGAGGAAATATGCACGTTTTTTAAACGCTTGACTTTCATGGACAAGATTAAATGACGAGAAGAATCAACCGTCGGATGAGCATTTTTTGTAGATCGATGGATGAGGAAGGTTTCACCGGGAAAATATGCACGAAGAAATGAGTTGTGGAGATGTGTGAAATCGGTTATGCTTCCCATGTTTCAATGGTTAAAGATTGGATGCTGCCCAAGATCAATGATGGATGGGGATCTCGCGCAGCCACGTACACAGAGTATAACTTGTGTCAAGGCCATGAAATCTTGTAGGGTCTGCCTATTTCGATGGTCACGATCTTGAGCGAACTAAATCTATGGTCGAGATGTGTTTTTGTAGCCTAAACTTGTGCAGAGGTTAGCAAGTGGAAGCAATGAAAAACTTTGGTAGACCCATGTGTAAAACTTTTGTAGCCTTCAATGTGTGTTTCTTGTTTACATAATTTTCCATATGTGTATATTCTTGCTAATGCTTTCTAGTCGTAACTAAGGAATTTGTTTTATCAAGCGCTCCTTTCATCAGATGTAGCATTCGTTATGTGTCTGTAATTGTTGTTATGGAATTCATCCTTGTTAGGTGCTCCATTTCTATCATTTCCCTTATTTGTTGTTTTGCTAAAGGCGCTTTCAAGGGATTCATCTACAGATAGGTGCCCCCTGGCTGCACTGGACTTCTTATCTTTTCTCCTACCATTGCTTGAAGAGATTTGGTTGAATATTGCATTTACTTTGCCTTAGAATACGAAAGGGAAAATCATTGTTCATTGTTTGTTGTAATGTACTTGAATGGTTCAGAATGTGACTCCATTGCCCAATGGTTGTGATATCTTTCTGTCTTTCAATATTTTAATTTACAAACAAATCTGTCCCATCAAAAATCTATCCTTATGAATATTTATCAAGCTAAATGTGTATGTGAATGTTCTTGTGAAAAGAGAGAGCCCTCTCTGACTACATTGGCTAGAATGTAGTCTAAAGATTGGTTTGAAATGGTTACCCCAATGAATTTCTACCACAACCATACGAAAATTACAGGGTGCTAACATCTTGGAACCATTGCTATTGATCGAAATGCTATTATCTCCTCGGAGGAACAACATTGTTTCATTTCTATGACCTCGTTGAGCAGTCAGTCCTAGACACATACATGTTGTATATTCTCTGGAGACTCCACTCAAAGCCTTTGGAAGGTGACTCCATTGGGAATACCGACCACCCAAAGGCTGCAAATATTTTTAGAGTTTCTATGGCGACCCTACTGGAAAAATGAGCTCAATAAAATAGTCCTGGAAGAGAACAGTGAAAATGAGGTACTCCACTATGGATTTTATTAAAGATATATTTTCTTTCCTAGTAGGTTTTCTCCTCTCCTTTCCTAGGCTTGTCAAAGAAGCTTTTCATTTTTTATGGCACTCAGAACAAGGCCATGGGTTCACCCCTGTATATCCTTCTTTAATAACTGAAAAATAGACCTTCACCTTGTTTATATGACTTTGACCAAGATACTTCAGCTGAGCCACATAATAAAAAATATCATCCCTATGAAACTCGGGGTGCTACAGTTGATATGTATGCTGATATTTCCCACTTATTCGACCTAGAAAATCCTCCACTTACCTTTGAATTGGCCTCAATAAACTCCATTATCAAAGAACATTCTGCTGCCATGGCCTTGTCTCCCACCACTTCAGAGCTTAAACAACCTTACTCATTTAGTTTTGCATTCCTTCATATATTTTCTATAACCCCAACAAAGGCTAAAAGTTTTTCCCCTATACTTCTCCCTGCTGTTCCACATGACCTTCCCAAGGGATATGCCCAAAGACTTAAACAATTTACTGGGGATAGGGGGTATGTATCTAAAGAACACTTGGAGTGTTTTGCAGACTATACTAACCTAGAAGAAGTAGACCATGAAGACGTTAAATCCAGGTTGTTTTCCCAAAGCCTTGCTAGAGAGGCGAGAATATGGTTCACTAACATTCTAGACAAATCCATTATGGGCTATCAAGATTTTGAAGATTATTTCAAGAACCAATGGGCAGAAAAGAAAGACCCCAGGAAGTGCTTGACCCAATTCCATTCACTAAAGAGGAGGGACAGTCAATCTGTTCAGGAATTTTTTGACAAGTTTATGAAAGTGTATCATGCTATCCCTTCCCAGTTCAGGCCTCCCCTTGGATCTTCCTAGCTATAATATGGTGAGGCAATTGATAGTGAATTCACCCTATGGCTAATTGAAATAAATTCAGCCTCCATGGTCGATATGATGAATGATTCCATAGAGGTAGAAATAAACCTGACTGCTACTAGAGAGAAAAGAAGAGAGGAGGAAGAAAAAGGGAAGGATAAAGAGCCCATCATCAACCTTTTTCCTCTACTTCACAAGAGGTCGGGATAAACATAATGATGGAAGCCATTGAAAGGTTGATGGAGAGGCTCACTATGGACCACAACCCACCTCCCATAAATGATCAAGGGAAACCAAAAAGAGATCAAGACTTTAGAGGACCCCTCCCTTCTCCAAGGAATCAAATAATCCCTGAAACCCCTATGCAGTTCGAATTAAAGGATAAATCATATTCAGAGTTAGTGGCTAAGGAAGGAACCTTGTGTGTTGAACAAACTTAAATTGTAGCTAAAGAGCTACAGGAACATACAAAGCCTTCTTTATTAGTAAAAGATGAAGAGGATAAACAACCAAAGTCTCCTTTGCCTCCCAATCCTTCTTTTCATAAAGAATACAATCAGCAGGGGGAAGGTAACTGTTTTCCATTATGTTTTGCCTCATTTGATTTTCTGAAACAAAGATTAAGGGTTTCTAATCAAACATTGAAAATGGAGATTAGGAATGATGTAATGGCATTTTTGGGAATGGATAATGAGGAGGGTGAACCAATAGAATCTGTTGTGCATCCCATTTTTTCTCTTTATAAGCCAACACATGATCATCCTAGAGCCATACATGATGAGTATTTATAATTGATTTGATGAAGAAAGAAACCAACCTATTGCAAGTCATATATGTGGTGGTTTTGAAGAAGATTCCAACCCTCCTATATATAATAAATATGAGGATAGCTACTCAGAAGATGAGGGTCCTAAATGGGACATCTCTTCTTGTCCTTCCAATTTGGAACTCTTATATCAAGAAGAACTTAGTTCACTTGATTTTCTTGAAAATATAAACTATGAAATGCATGAGGGAAAACAAGTTTCAGGTTTTGGCGTTTGGAGTGAAATAACTGATGTCTCATTTACGGGTTGTCATGAGCATCCCTTGCATGGTTATTTTGAAGAAGAGTTGGACAGTATGCAGGGAAAGATACAGTTGGAACAACAATATTGGGGCAAGAAGATGACATAAATCTTTGAATACTGCCATGGATTTTATGATCTAGTGGCTGAATATATGGAGCAGCCTTGTCATGGCAGATGCATAGCAGATTGTTTTGGAGACTATCATGACCCAGTGGCTAGATATGTGGAGAAGTTGTGCAATGTGAATGGTTGGTTATGGTTGTGTAGCAGAGATCAAGTTCCCTATCATAACCTTTTTCCATTTAGTCCTTCATTGTTGTTTTTTATCAAGCATGAGGAGAAAATTTGCACTAGAGGAAATTTCAACTCAAAATGGGCATTTTAACCATAATTCAAATTCCATGTCCTCATGTGTTAGCCAATGAAATTTCTTTAAATTTGGAATACTGTATAGGTCTCAAACAATTTTTTCATATAAATTTGGGGATAGGTATCATAAAAAAACTACTTTTTTTGTTTGTATTTTCGACATATCTCCTTGTGTGTTTACTCAAATTCTGATCAGGAGAGCTCGTTGAATGTGAAATTAAATTCTGCATCCAATGAGTATCCACTCAACATACTTTTGATAGACACTGCTACCCCAAAAACAAGAAATACCAGATTTTTTTAGGTATTTCTTGTTTTTGGGGTAGCGGGGTCCATCAAAAGTATTCCAAGTGGGCACTCGTTGGATGCAGAATTTAATTTCGCATCCAACAATCTCTCCCAATCAAAATTTGAGTAAAAACATAGGGAGATATGTCGAAAATACAAACAAAAAAATAGTTATTTTCTTTTCTTCCTCCCAAATTAATAAATATTATTTTTATTATTTTAACTATTATTTTATTGTTTTTCTTAGAAGGTCCATTTTGAGTTGAAATTTCCTCTAATGCATATAGAATCGTTAACTTGATTGGATTCACTAGAATTCAGAAGTGACTTGACTGGGAATTGATGCTTAGTAAGTAGGGTAGGTAGAGATGAATAAGCTTGTAAGGCAAAGCATTTCCTTTAAGCAATTATTTCAGTTTATTTTTCAGCATCTGTTCAATTTTTCTTTTCAGAGCCTACTATGGGGTTTTTCATGAAATGATTGGGATAATCCCAATGGATCAGGCACATGGTCAATGTGGTTATTTTCTACCTCACAAGGAGAATAACATCCCCAAGTTGGAGTCCTAACTGAATCGGAGTGCAATAATGACTGAGTCTAACTAAATAGAACTCAACTGCATGTCAATCAGTAGGTGGGGGCACATCTCTAACTCAAGTCAGCTCCGATGAAGTGAACTGAACTAAGAATAGTCACCAGAATTTGTTGGAGGCACCTTAAATCACTCCAGTTAACTCAAATCAGCCCAAAATAGACAATGAGATGAGGGAGGTGCGTTTCCAAATCCACTTAACTGATTGTTAGGTGAAACAACATTCAGTTAACTAATTGGTGCACTTATGACAAGAAGATCACCCCATATTTGCTCCCTTATTGAAGGAGGAAGCCTAGTTAGCCTCCTTGATTGAAGGAAAAGGCTAGCTGGCCTCCCTAATTGAAGGAGGGTGTGGGTGTGTTGATGTTGATGTCAGGAGTGTGTTGGTACTGATGTCAATTCAAGTCAATTAACTTAGGATAGTGGGTAATTAGGCCAAAATTGACCAAATAGGTGTGTGGGTTGGATAATGACTCCAACACCCCCCTTAATATATAATCATTGGAGGAGTAAAAAATAAAATTATAGGGCCCCAAAAACAAAGCCCATAGGTCACTCTGTACACAAAGTAACTCTAAAATGCTCAAATAAAATGCTAAGTGAGGAAAGAGGGAAAACCCAGGGGGAAACCCCCCCCTCAAGCTGAACACTGAAGAAGTAACTTCCTTCATCCTGATGAACTCACCTCGAAAAGTGAATGGAGGTAAGTGAATTTTTTCTCAGTAAAGTTCTTAGTGAAAATATCTATAATCTGCTGATCTGTAGGGAAGTATTGTAGAACAATTGTCCTGTCATGCACCAGCTCCCTGATGTAGTGCATGTGGATCTCACCATGTTTGGTCCTTTGTCACTGAACTAGATCTGTTGAGATATTTATATCACTTTGGTTGCCACAAAATATGAATGTGGGAAAAGCATTACCAATCTCAAACTCTAAAAGAACTTCTTGCAACCAAACTGCTTGGTTGCAAGCATTCACTGCTCCCCTGTACTCGGCCTCTACTGAAGATAGTGCAATGGTATCCTGATTTTTGCTGGACCAGAAAATGGGGACACCACCAAACATAAAAACATACCCATAAGTGGAATTCCTATACATGGAATCCCCCGTTCAATTTGAATCTGTAAAACCGACCAACTCTAGCTCAAAATCTGCAGCATAGTGAATGTCGTAGGATCTAATTCCATGAATGTACTAAAGGATCCTCTTGGTTTCCTTCCAATGGAGGTCATGAGGCTGCTGCATATATCTTGATACATAATAAATGTCATAAAAAATATTAGGTCTTGAATATTTGAAGTATAGCAAGCTTCCGATCAATTGGCGGTAAATAGTGGAATCCATGGGTGGAGTGGATTTTCCCTCTTCAAGACTAATTTATGAGAGGAAAGGAAATGGTGCAGCCTTGAAATCAGCCATGCTAAACTTAATTAAAAGGTATGAAATATAATTTTACATAGTTACCATTATCCCATCATAGTCTTGATATATTTCAAGCCCGATAAACTGTCTCAGCAGGCCCAAATCGCTCATTTCAAAAGCATCATGAAGAGCAATTTTTATAAAGGAAATCGAAGCAAGTGTGATTCCTGCTATAAAAATATCATCAACATATAATACTATGATCAGAATATTACCATATTACTGCTGAAAATATACATTAGGATCATATTTGCATCTCTGGAATTTTTGTGAGAGCATAAAGGAATCCATTTTGGCATACCAAGATCTTGGGGTTTGTTTCAACCCATACAATGATTTCTCCAACTTACACACCAAGGAAGGATCTGATGTATATCCTTCAGGCTGATTCATGTATATCTTGTCATTCAGGTCTCAATCAAGTAAATAACTCTTGACATCCATGTGATGCACCTCACAGTGCTTGGATGCGGCGATGGCCAAAACTAGTCTTATGGAATCCATCTTTGCCACCGGTGCAAAGGTCTTATGATAGTACACTCCTTGGAACTAGGAGAACCCTTTTGCAACCAGTTGTGCCTTGTATTTTTAGGTTGTTCCATCTGCAGCAACATTTTTCTGATAAACCCATTCGCATTGAACTAATTTCCTCCCATCTGGAAGGGAAACTAGCTCCCAAGTTGCATTTTTTCGAAGAGAATTGAACTCTTCGTCCATAGAATCTTTCCATCTCGGATATTTCTGAGAATGGAAGTAGGAATTTGGATTAGAACCAATCATCAAATAACATCTCTCTAACAGCAATGAATCATAACAAGGGAGAGCAATACCTTCTCTTTGAAAATCAGACCGGGTTCTTCTTGGATCAACAGGATTTCCAATGTTTGTCCAGGCGGAAGAGAGTGTATTTTTGGCCCAAGTTGGGAGATGAGTTGACACATCAGAATATGATTCTAAACCTGATATATGTTTTTCACTGATATCAGACATCATATCTGCAATATTAGATCCTTCACTCCCACTTTCATCATCCAAATGATCAGCAGAACATGAGGGAATTTCGACAGTTTTCTCCTTGACTAGTTCTACCTCTTGGAGAGGTTCTTCAAAACAGACACTTCTCTTAATGAATATCTGTTTGGTATTGATACTCAGAAGTTTTAATCCCTTATATTCTTCTATATATCCAATTAACAAACATTCAATACTTTGCGGTTGCAAATATTTCCTCTTTTCAAGCAGAATTCGATCCCATGCAGTGGACCCAAAAACCTTGAAATTTGACACATCTAGTTTGTGTCCAAAATAGGATTTGAAAGGAGTATTTCCTTGCATGGAAGAGTGAGGGACTCTGTTTTGAATGTGAGAAGCAACATTCATAGACTCATCCCATAGGTTTCCAGCCAAATCTTTTGCTTCAAGCATGTAGGTAGTCATCTCTTTGAGAGCCTAGTGTTTCCTTTCCGCTACACCATTTTGCTGGGGTGTGTAGGGAATGGAGTGCTGGATTTGGATCCCACTATCAGTAAATATTTGAAGCAATTCAGAATTGATATAATCTCCTCCATTATCATATCTGAGAGACTTTATCTTCCTCCTAGAGGCATTCTCAACGGATTCTTTGAACTCAGTGAATCTTTCCAAAACTTCAGATTTTTTCTTTAGGACCAAAACCCAATTGTATCTGGAGAAATAATAAATTAAGGTGAATACATACTATGAACCACTCATTTATGTTGTATGCATGGGTCCAGTGATATCAAAATGAATCAGCCCCAAAATACTTTTTGCGTGGCTTTGCTTTCCCCGATCAAACTTGTGATCAGGGTGTTTGCCGACAATGCAACCTTTGCAAATTCCATTGGCAGTTTTGATGGTTGGGAGGCCTTCAACCATGGAATTTTTATGAATTTTATGCAAGTATTTGAAGTTCAAATGACCAAATCTCTCATGCCATAGCATACTGACCTCATTCCCATGAGTCAGAAGAGCGGTGGGATTTGCATCTACCACAAACTTGGAAAACTCATAGGCCTTAGCATGGTGGTTTGCTATGTCTATTGCAACGAGATTCCTGGATGTGATCTCCATGACTTAAACATCATCCAGGATGAAAGAAAATATCTTGGGAACTCCAATGTGTGTCATTTGAAAAAAACTCTACATATTGGAGGCCAAGGAGGGTACATATAGAACATAAAAAAACTACCATGTTCAAGTTTTACAGTACTTTTGCCTTTTGAAATGATATGAGAATCATCTCCCATGTGGATGGGAATTCTTTTGTCAGTGTCCAGGGATGAGAAGGATTCTTTTCTTACCACCATGTGGTTTGAAGCACCAGAGTCTATGAGGAGAGCTCTAGGATTTGAAGTGCTTTCCATGAAAGCATGTCTTCTTTTTGGATGGATGTCCTGACCATGATTATCTCTCTTCCGAACACTCTCTGGAAGATTGATATTGTTCCTCTCAAGGAGAAGACTCATCTCATAAATATTTTTCTTCATGCATGTATGTTCAGGATGGAATCCCTTAAGGAAATAGTAACACTTGACTTTTTCTTTGCCTTGGTTTCCTTTGTTCTTGTGTTTCTTCGATATGGAAGGCTCATCTTGCTACTAGTTCTTCTCTTTTGGATTCGGAGCATCAAACTTCTTTTGATTCTTCTGCTTTCCTTTGCCCTTCGTATATTTGGGCCCCAAAGCAAACAATGCTTGATATTTGGAGGATCTCATGATCCCCATCTGCAAAAGCTTGTCATGCTCATTTGTGAGGGAATCAATGAAGGAATTGAGAGAAGGAATTTTCCAATTCGTGGTTGTTAGATTCCTGGTATGGAATGTGGAAACAAATACTAAATAATCCGATCCATGTTTTAAAAGAATTGAGAGAATGAGTTGATCATCCTCTTTCTCCACCTCACAATTCTTCAACTGGAGCACTAGGTGCTTGAATTTGGGGAAGAATTCATTGAGAGTTTTGAAATTGCTTGGGTGAAGAGAAATCAACTCATTCTCTAGCTGATAAATCCTCATGTAATCCTGCTTATCAAAGAGATCAGCAATTTTATCCTAATTTTCCTTCAGATTCTTCAATCTAGTGACATGGAATTAAGATCTTTGGAAATTGACAGGGACAGAAACCCAAAAGCTTCATCCATCTTGTTCCAGTATCTTGCTTTGTCCACAACATGGTTTGACTCTATTTTGGTGTCCATTTTGACTCTATAGAGTCCCTTGGAAAGCAGTTGAATCTCCATGTATCCCTTCCATTGGTGGTAATTGAAAGGAGTTATAGGATCCAATGTAGAAGCCATTTTTATGCCGTAGCAAATGTAGTAGGATACTTTCAAAAAACCTTCGAAAACAAAAAAAAGGCACCATAAGGTCGAACAACCTGCACTTTTTAGGTTTTCATCACACCCAGCTTAGTTAATCATGAAATTTTGATCAACAATTCCTTTTCTTAGGACTTATGTTGTCAAAACCCCAAATTTTCACAAAAAATTAAAATTTTGAGATAACATAAAATGCTAAATCTGTGGTTTACTAACAGCTAATGGTTAGCAGAAAAAGAAACAGTCCAATGATTAGTATTACATATTTTCAAATTATGTTAACTAAAGCAGTTTCCTTTTCGTAACATAAATAAGGTTTACTTGCGTATTGTTTTATTTCAGTTACTGATGAGTTTTCTTTATGGAAAGTAGGTGGAATCTAACTTTGAATCCTGGGATTACTTAGCATTTATGCTAATGCAGAAAGATTACTGGTTCTTACAGGTTTATAGGTATGATCGAACAAGTAATCGTTTTAAATTCATAAAGTATCAAGAAGTGTTTCTATTTGCAATTAATGTGCTTAGTAAAATAAGCTGATAAATTCCAAGCAACTTCAATGAGGTAAAGTAGTTTATTTTCTCTAGTTTTTCTTGTAAGCAAAGTTTAAATAAATGAGTTCCTTTCTTTATCAAACTTAGCGAAAGTAAAGATACTTACTGTGGACTCTAGACTTGTAATCTTTGTCGTATATTCATTTCTATTTTAACATGCTTAACTTGCATTGTTACACTATTACGTACTATTTGTTTTTATACCTGGAAGAGCTTCTATTAATACTGATAGTAAGGTTCTCATTAGAATCTAAAATTCAATTTCGTTTTGAACTTACTAGTTATGGTAAGTACCAACCTATTACTTATATGTATAAATCAGTTGTTCACTAACAGGTTATTAGCTTCCTCATCAATGTCGTGCTGCATGTACTATTGTATCATATACATTATCGTATTATTTACTTAAGTACTAAACTGATCGATATTTGCATTCTTTTGGGAAGCTTACTGCTTGTAAATCTTCTTGATATTAAAAGCTTGATTAGGGTAAAATCAACTGTATCGTTTCACATAGAATACTGTTTGCCTTTACTTCCTAAATCTAAGTCAATCAATGTTGTTCCAAAGACTGTGGACTTGAGTACGGTTATTCCATTGTAATTCTTATTACTACCAAAACGCCTTTCTTACATTAAGTTAATGCCTATAGTGGCTATTATGGTAGATCTTTCTACTATGAACAAATTTCTACCCTATGCTAAGTACAAGTTATAATGTATAATCACAAAATTATTTTACCAAATAATTAATCATGGTAAATTACTAGCAATTCACATGTTGAGAAGAAACTAGTGTCTATGAAAGTCTAAACCAAAATTGAACTTTGTAAAAGAATTGATGAATATATTATTTTACTATGCTATCCAACTTTATTCAATTTCATAAATTATAACCATTCGAGTTGCTGGTTTATAAGTGATGAGTTCGGCTATCATGGTTATGTAATTATATAATCCTACTTGTTGTAAGCATGATCGAATTCGGGATTAACCAATGTTTAAATGGTTACCACCTTTTCCCTAGGTCAACGTTAACTTAACATTGTTTACCGAAATGCCAATGATGAGCTATCGAACATTATGATAAGAAACACATATGATTTACGATGTGATATATAAAGGCATACATTATAGTTTTATGCATCGTTTTGATAAGAATCATTGTTTAAATAATTGCAATTATTTGAAATGCGGGTGAACTATAGAACTCGACCCATTCATGGTTTGAATTATTGAGGGCATGTGGTCACCTCCTGTCCATGTATTGGAGATATAAAATGAATGCAACCCTAACCCTTTGCTATTCTTCCTCCGTGGTTCACGTTGGCCTTCGGGCTTCTTTGCAAGAGTTTCATGGCGGTTGCGAGTACTCTTCCTGTTCCAGCTTGCTCCGAGTCTTGGGTTAATGTGGTTGTAACCTCCTATTTTCAGTCTTATTTCTAGCCTTCGTAGCTGTGGGTTTTTACCAAGTGAGAGTTCACTGGTTGTTGCACTTGGCTTGCGGCCTGTTCGTAGATCCCTCTTATCTTTCGCGTGGCTTGTCACTACGGTGATAAGTTAAGCTTTACTTGTTGTTGGTTGTGCTTATCCATCATCACAGGGTTTGAGATTTGTGTGTGCGCTTTGCTGTTGGTGACAGTCCCATTGCTAGACTGTTTGTTCTCTTTATCAAGGTAAATATTTAGTTTTGTATCGAAATAGAATACTCATATTAAAATCATGTTTACAGTAGGTTTTTATTATTAAAATCATTTTGAAACTAACACACAAAGTCGTGCTCTTGTAGGAATCCTGTGACCACTCTTGGGAATAGTGAAGAAGATGCTGCTGGCTGTCTTCAAGGATTCGAGGCTTCAAATGGGTAAGCCCTGGGTTCAACATACGGGTTCTTACCCTAATTTTAACGGGGTTGTTGATGGGGAAACCTTGAGCTTGGAAGCTTGTCCAGCTTCGCTTTTAGCTATGAAGTTTCTTTTTAAATTTTAATGGGTTCTATTTTGTTTACAAACCCTCGCTTCGTCGATGGGTAGTCCTGGCCGTGAGGTGGGTGTTGTATTTGGTTTGAATTTCTAGCCTTATGGCCTGTCAATGCAATACAATGGTTTTTAAAAAGACTTCTTTCGAGCTTGGACTCGGTTTACAGTAATACTATTTTGTGACTCTGTGTAACTTAGGGTTTTACCCTATTCGATTGTGAATAAAGAATTTTTACTGTTTATTTTATCTTGTGTATATAATAGGGTTATTATTTTAAGACTGTAACTCGGTCATAGAGTAATTTGTAATATTTATTTGTTGGCTTAGGAATACGAGCTAGGGTTTTCCTGAATGAAACCCTTGTTTAAATAAATATTTCAATTTATTTTTAATAAGTTCTGTTACTTGTTAAATTTGTTTTAATTAGTGTTACAGGTGTGTTGTGAAAATTTCCAGTTGTAACATTACATTTGTCTTTTCATTTGTCCTTAATGGACTGTAAACAATTTATATTAGTTTAATTGTTTATTAATAAAATAATCCAAGTAGTTGGATTATAGCTTAAATGTTTGTCATTTGTACAAATAATATTGGTTTAGGGTTTCGACCCTGTAGTTTACCTTTACAGGTATAACCTGTTTGTTAAATTTAAAACAGTTCTTTTCATAAATAGATATTTATTTTTATGTTAGTTATTATCATATTCTTATTGATTTTATTTAATAAATGATAGATAGAGTTTACTCAGAGTTCTTTGAAAAGATATACATAGACTCCGTAACTTAGTTTGTTCTTTATAAGTTAAATACTTTAATAACACCCTACTTGGTTTATGGTATTTGTTAGACTTAGTTTAGTTGATATTATTAGTAAATAAAACTAAGTATTTGTAGTTTATTTCTTTATTTAACTGATTGTAACAAAGTAACTTGACTATGGGATTTCCACTACATTGAAAATAGTTACTAAATATACACAAAGGAATATATCTATAATGTAACATAGTTTAACCTCCAGCATATTTTAACTTGAATAAAAAGAATAATCTACTATCTGTAAATACACCATCTTATCTATTAAGGTATTTTCTTAACATATTAATCCTTCTACATGTACTAGATTACTGCTATTTCTTTTCTAGTATATTTTCATATATAAGCTTGTAAAAACAATAACATAGATAACCAGATTATTGTTCTTTTTAAAATTAACCTACATATTGAGATAGATTACTTTGCTATTATGAAATGCAGAACCACATCTATTCTACTCAATCTCTTAACATTTTCTTCATCTACTGTAAATACTCTATCTGTGCTAGAGTACGGCTTGGTCCTTCTAGGTGTGGGAAAACACAGATTAGAATTATTTCCCATCTTAGCACATTACTATTTTAGATTCATTTCTTCAATATTCTAAAAGATTACTAACTCTAACATTTTACAACTAAATATTTAACATTCATTTAACAGTTAGATTCAGATTTAACTATCTAACAAAGTAAAACAAAATAATGTAGAACCTGATTAGGATAGACAACAACAACATTAGGAGGTCGTTCCTCCCTACCAAACTCCTGGAGAGCGCTCAAACAATGCTTCCTCGGGACCCCCGGGCCTATTCCTGGTCTTCTTGGCTGAGAACTGGTGGAGCATGCAAACAATAGACTAGTCCAATGACTCAGTAAAACACTCTGCTCTCAACAGTAAGATCCTTTAGCTGAAAAGATGCACTAGATCACTTGGCAGTTATCACCTCACACTCTTTCCACAATTCCCTTCCATTGAATTTCTTTGAAGTACATTCACCTGAATGATCACTTCTCCAGAATGAGCAGCCTCAGCTATCTTCAATAGGCATTTTTATAAATATTGCCCAGGTCTTTTGGGTTAGTTGCCATTAATTGATCCACCTACTCTGATTCCACTTTCTTGGGGAATCATAACCCCAAATATAGGGAGGTTGCCACCTGCAACAGTTGGAAGTGGTTTGAGGATGCTGCCACATGTCTATTTTTTCTCCACCCAGTCTTTTCCACCAATTTTACCAGTAAAAACTCTTTTAACAGCTCTCCTAAGCTGTTGTCTCCACCTTTATTTATTTATAATTAAAATATTCGGAATTACATTAAATATCCTTGACTCTGCTGAGTCATCAGTTTCTACTTAGCATAAAATTTAACATATTGTCCTTAAATAAAATCAAATAAGATAATATTGCTTTTTTGCAAAATTGGGGCATGTGACATACACTCCCCCTTAGAACATAACATCATCCTCGATGTTATTTATTCTTCATCCTCAGAATTCCCCTGGAACAGAATTGGATATGCATCTCGCATATTACTTTCCAATTCTCAGGTGGCTTCCTCTAGACTAAGGTGCTTCCATTGCACCTTCACTTGTCCAATGGTGCAGTTCCAAAGTTTGATCTCCCTCCACCCAAGGATACAGTCCGGTTCCACAAGAAAATCTCCTTCTAGTTCCACCTGTACATCATTCCAGTTAACAACATGAGTAGCATTATGAACATATTTCTTTAATGCAGAAATGTGAAAAAACATTATGCACTCTTAAATTTGGTGGTAATGCTAATTTATAAGCTACTTGTCCAATCTTGGACAATATTTCAACTGGACCACAGTAACGAGGTGCTAGTTTTGCACAACTCCCCAATCTCAGAGAGCTCTTTTTGGGCCTCACCTTGATGAACACATGTTCACCTACCTAAAACTCTTTTGGAGTTCTTTTAAGGTCTGCTTGAATTTTCTATCGATCCTGCACAACTTTCAGATTACCTTGCACCTGTTTTACAATTTCTTCCATTTCCTTTAACAGTTCAAGACCTAATCCTAATCTATCCACCGGATTACTCCAAGAGATAGGAGTATTACATTTCCTTCCATACAAGATTTCGAAAGGACTAAATCTGGCTGATGCCTGATAATTATTATTATAAGCAAATTCTACCAGATGCAAATAATCCTCCCATTTACTTGGCTGGTCTTTCACATACATTCTTACTAAATCTTCCAGTACTTGGTTTACTCTTTCAGTTTGTCTATATGTTTGAGGATGGAATGAAGTACTAAAATTTAATTTAGTGTTTAATCCTTTAAACAGAGATTTCCAAAATTTACCTGTAAATTTAGGATCTCTATCTGAGATTATGACTTTCGGTATTCCATGCAGTCAAAAAATCTGTTTTAGAAAGATATTAGCTATGTTTGCAGCCTTATATGTAGTTTTAATAGGTATAAAGTGAGCTGCTTTACTTAACTTATCGACCACTACCATGATAGAATCATTTAAATTCTGATTTCTAGGCAGTCCAGTAACAAAATCGAGACTAATTATCTCCCATTTCCAACTAGGAATGGGTAATGGCTGAAGTAATCCAGCTGGGTGTTGATGTTTAGTTTTCACCTGCTGACATTCAAAACACCTAGCGATATACTTTGCTAATTCAGTCTTCATATTAGGCCAAAAATATTATTTTCTTAACATAGTTATAGTCTTTTGATAGCCTGGATGACCTGAGTATGGAGTTTTATGAATTTCATCCAAAATTAACAGCTTAACTTTATGTACGTTAGGTACATACATTCTATATTTATACAGTAAAAATTCCTTTGCATTCAAACTGTACCCTTTACTTAAACATTCTGTTGGATTTTCTTTCATTTTAGCTTGTAAATTTTGGTAAATTTCATCTTGTTCTATTCCTGCTTTAAGCTGTTCATCCAAATATGTTATATAAGTGCTGATAACTACTGCAAAATTCAGCCTTGCATTCCTACTTAATGCATCAACAACTTTATTTTCTTTACCTTTAATGTGCTGAATTTCGAAATCATATTCACTTAGAAAAGCTATCCACCTAGCTTGTCTGGAATTTAGATTAGGCTGATCTAACAAATACTTTAGTCCTTTATTATCAGTCATTAAAATAAATTTTCTGCCAATTAGGTGATGTCGCCACATCTTTAGAGCATTTATAACAACTGTTAATTCCAAATCATAAGTTGCATAATTATTTTCATGAATTTTTAGTTTTCGAGACTCATAGGCAATAAGATGCCCTTCTTGAGTCAGAACACCACCTAAGCCATCATTGCAGGCGTCAGTACACACTACAAACTCTTTATTTGGATCATCTATTCTTAAAATAGGTGCGCTGGTTAATAAAGTTTTTAACTTTTAAAGCTTTCCTCGCATTTCTGGTTCCAATCAAACTTCTTTCCTTTCTTTTGCAAAGAAGTTATCGGATTCGTGATTCTCGAAAAACCTTCAATGAACCTCCAGTAGTAACCGGTAATTCCCATGAAGGATCGAACATCGGTTGCATCCTTAGGAATTGGCCAATCTTTGATCGCCTTTATCTTTTCGGGATCTACTGAAATCCCTTCCTTGGTCACCACATGACCTAAGTACTGAATCTTATCTTTGAAGAAATCGCATTTACTAAACTTTGCAAAGAGTTGATGATCTCGTAACTCTTGCAAAACAATTTTTAAATGTTCTTTATGTTATTCTTCAGTTTTTGAATAGATTAATATATCGTCGATGAACACAACTACAAACTTATCTAGATACTTATGCATAATGTTGTTCATTAAACACATAAAAACAGCTGGGGCATTAGTAAGCCCGAATGGCATGACGACAAACTCGTAATGGCCATATCGAGTTCTAAAAGCTGTTTTAATTATGTCTTCATCTTTAATCCTAACTTGATAATATCCAGACCTTAAATCTATTTTCAAAAACACCGTGGCTCCACGTAGTTCATAAAATAGATCATCTTTGCGAGGCAACGGGTATCGATTTTTAATGGTCATCTTATTCAACTGACGGTAATCTATGCAAAGTCGCATGGTTCCGTCCTTTTTCTTAATGAAGATGACAAGTTCCCCCCAGGGATACACACTAGGTCGAATATACTTTTTATCAATAAGTTCTTTTAATTGTGACTTTAATTCATTAAGTTTAAGTATGTTCATTTGATAAGGGGCCTTTGAGCTAGGTACTGCACTAGGTACCATCTCAATGGTAAAATCTAGTTCCCTTTTCAGAGGTAGTCCCGAAATTTCTTCCGGAAATACATCAACATATTCTCTTAAGACTGGTATGTCTTCCAATTTTCATTTATCTGTCTTATTTAGATTCTTTTCATCAGTTATTGTTACTGCATAAGCTTTACAACCCTTCCTAACAGCTCTCTTAATATGCAGAGCATAAATCTGCCTTATGGTGGTTTTTCTAGGGATTCCTTTTACACTTACTGGTTTTCCATCACTGTTTATACATATAAAGGTTTTATCATAACAATTTAAAATCACCCTATATTGTTCTAACCAATCCATATCGATGAGTAAGTCATAAGAACCAGGAGGTAATACATTAAGCTTTACAACAGTTTCAAAATGATCCATAACTACTGCACATTCTTTTACAAAACAAGTTACCTTCCTTTTAACAACATTGGCTAACTGAACCAACCAAGAATTTTCAAAATTTTCAACAAGTAACTTACATTTTTCCACCATTTTAGGTGCAATATAATTGATACTATCTCCTGGATCAATTAAAATAGTTATAGGGGTTTGATTTATCATACCTTCTACTTCCACCATAGAAGTTTGATATTCTGCTTGTCAATTCTCCAAGGTTGCATTGATTCTGGGCATAGTCCTCGCTAATTCTCCAACAGTCATCTCCTCCTATATGGTATGAATATTACTGACAATCTTTTTTCGATTAGGATAGAATGAAGCATAGTGTGGGCCATTACACTCCCAACACTTTATAGGTTCTTTGCGTTCAAAGTTCTTAGTGTAATTACCATGGTTATTAGCAAATTATTTACCCTTGAAATTATTCTGATTGCTTGGTGAATTATTCTTATTTCCTTGGAAATTCTTGTTAGGAAAATTCCTGGCCTTATTGTTCTCAGAATTTCGATTGGGCACAAATTCTTTCTTCTTTTGATCATACTGGTTATTATTCTTCTTGGCCTTCCAGTTGGCCATGCTTTCCTTCTTCTGATTTTGTTCATAACAGAAGTTGGCTTTCCTCATATCTTCTTCCAAAGTCTTTGGATTGTCATACTCAATCCTGTCCTTAATATGATAAGGTAGACAGCTGAGGAATCGTTGTACCTTTGGTTTCTCATCTACAAGGTATGGCACATACCTAAGCAGACTTAAAAACTTGCTATTTAGATCTTTCATTGTCATTGATCCTAAATTAAGCTCATAAAATTCTTTTGCTCTCTCTTCATAGTATTGCTCAGACATAAATTTCTTTTTAAAGTACCTCTTGAAGGTACTTCAATTTACATTCTTCTCTTTTATTCCCTTAACTCTCTTCAAGTCCTGCCACCAAATGTCAGCCTTTCCTGAGAGATTGTAGATAGCCATTCTAGCCTTTAATTGGTTAGAAAAGTTATATATCTGGAAGTACTTCTTCATCCAAGATAACCAGGATTCTGCTTCCTCCCCCTTCTTAGTCTCTCCATTGAATGTTGGTGGTTTTATCTTTTTGAATTCCCCAGAAATTTCCTCATAAGGTTTGTATTTCCTCTTTTTAGTATAATGATTGTCATCACTACTATCACTAGTAGAATGCAAATTACGTTGTTCACCAAACACCTCTGAAGATTAACTACTTTCATTTTTAGTATGTTTCATCTTTTTAAATTTATGTTGATGAATTCTATCTTTGGATTCAGTTCTTCTACCCTTACCCTTAGTTTGAAACATTTATGTTAGGATCTGATTCAGCTCCTCCTGAGCCCTCAGAATCCTTTCATTCTCTCATTTTACAGATTCCATTTCAGATTTTAGGTCTTTTACTATTTGTAATAGTTATGAGGAATTGGTGGTTAGATCTTCTTGTATAGGGTCTCTTGGTAAGTTTTCTGGTTCAGTAAATGGAGATTCCTCTTCTGCATATTCCTCTAGCCTTTCCATACCTGTTTGTTAAACTTTAGAAACAATTTATCTATTGAATAACATTTAAAAGAAAATACATCAGCATAATAATTCAAATTACTGTTTCATAAAATCTAGTTGGGCTTCATCAAGGCCTAGTGTTTGAACCTTGTGCTCTGATACCACATGTCAAAACCCCAAATTTTCACAAATATTTAAAATTTTGAGATAACATAAAATGTTGAATCTGCGGTTTACTAACAGCTAATGGTTAGCAGAAAAAGAAACAGTCCAACGACTAGTATTACATATTTTAAAATTACGTTAACTAAAGCAATTTCCTTTTCGTAACATAAATAAGGTTTATTTGCGTAATGTTTTATTTCAGTTACTGATGAGTTTTCTTTATGGCAAGTAGGTGGAATCTAACTTTGAATCCTGAGCTTACTTAGTATTTATGCTAACACAGAAAGATTACTGGTTCTTACAGGTTTACAGGTATGATCGAACAAGTAAACGTTTTGAATTCATAAAGTATCAAGAAGTGTTTCTATTTGCAATTAATGTGCTTAGTAAAATAAGCTGATAAATTCCAAGCAACTTCAATGAGGTAAAGTAGTTTATTTTCTCAATTTTTTCTTGTAAGCAAAGTTCAAATAAATGAGTTCCTTTCTTTATCAAACTTAGCAACAGTAAAGATACTTACTGTGGACTCTAGACTTGTATTCTTTGTCATATATTCATTTCTATTTTAACATGCTTAACTTGCATTGTTACACTATTACGTACTATTTTTTTTTATACCTGGAAGAGCTTCTATTAATATTGATAGTAAGGTTCTCATTAGAATCTAAAATTCGATTTCATTTTAACTTACTAGTTATGGTAAGTACCAACCTATTACTTATATGTACAAATCAGTTGCTCACTAACAGGTTATTAGCTTCCTTGTCAATGTCATGATGCATGTACTATTGTATCATATACATTATCGTATTATTTACTTAAGTACCAAAATGATTGATGTTTTCATTCTTTAGGGAAGCTTACTGCCTGTAAATCTTCTTGATATTAAAAGCTTGATTAGGGTAAAATCAACTGTATCGTTTCACATAGAATACTGTTTTCCTTTACTTCCTAAATCTAAGTCAATCAATGTTGTTCCAAAGATTGTGGACTTGAGTACGGTTATTCCATTGTAATTCTTATTACTACCAAAACGTCTTTCTTACATTAAGTTAATGCCTATAGTGGTTATTATGGTAGATCTTTCTACTATGAACAAATTTCTACCCTATGCTAAGTACAAGTTATAATGTATAATCACAAAATTATTTTACCAAATAATTAATCATGGTAAATTACTAGCAATTCACATGTTGAGAAGCAACTAGTGTCTATGAAAGTCAAAACCAAAATTGAACTTTGTAAAAGAATTTATGAATATATTCTTTTACTATGCTATCCAACTTTATTTAATTTCGTAAATTATAACCATTCGAGTTGTTGGTTTATAAGTGATGAGTTCGGCTATCATGGTTATGTAATTATATAAGCCTACTTGTTGTAAGCATGATCGATTTCAGGATTAACCAATGTTTAAATGGTTATCACCTTTTCGCTAGGTCAACGTTAACTTAACATTGTTTACCCAAATGCCAATGATGAGCTATCAAACATTATGATAAGAAATACATATGATTTACGATGTGATATATAAAGGCATACATTATAGTTTTATGCATCATTTTGATAAGAATCATTGTTTAAATAATAGGAATTATTTGAAACGTGGGTGAACTATAGAACTCGACCCATGCATGGTTTGAATTATTGAGGGCACGTGGTCACCTCCTGTCTGTGTATTGGAGATATAAAACCAATGCAACCCTAACCCGTTACTATTCTTCCTCCGCAGTTCACGCTGGCCTTCGGGCTGGTCTGCAAGATTTTCATGGCGGCCGTGAGTACTCCTCCTGTTCCAGCTTGCTCCGAGTCTTGGGTTAATGTGGTTGTAACCTCCTGCATTCAGTCTTATTGCTAGCCTTTGTAGCTATGGGTTTTTACCAAGTGAGAGTTCACTGGTTGTTGCACTTGGCTTGCAGCCTGTTCATAGATCCCTCTTGTCTTTCCTGTGGCCTATCATTGCGGTGATAAGTTAAGCTTTACTTGCTGTTGGTTGTGCTTCTCCATCGTCGTAGGGTTTGGAGATTTGTGTGTGCGCTTTGCTGTTGGTGACAGTCCCGTTGCTAGATTGTTCGTTCTCTTTATCAAGGTAAATATTTAGTTTTGTATCGAAATAGAATACTCATATTAAAATCGTGTTTGGAGTAGGTTTTTATTATTGAAAGAATTTTGAAACTAACACACAAAGTCATGCTCTTGCAGGAATCCTGTGACCACTCTTGCGAATAGTGAAGAAGATGTTGCTAGCTGTCTTCAAGGATTCGTGGCTTCAAACGGGTAAGCCCTGGGTTCAACATACGGGTTCTTACCCTACTTGTAACAATGTTGTCGATGGGGAAACCCTGAGCTAGGAAGCCTGTCCAGCGTTGCTTTTAGCTATGCAGTTTCTTTTTAAATGTTAATGGGTTTTATTTTGTTTAAAAACCCTCGCTTTGTTGATGGGTAGTCTCGGCCATGAGCTGGGTGTTGTATTTGGTTTGGACTTCTAGCCTTACGGCCTATCAATGCAATACAATGGTTTTTAAAAAGACTTCTTTCGTGCTTGGACTCGATTTACAGTAATACTATTTTATGACTCTATGTAACTTAGGGTTTTGCCCTATTCAACTGTGAATAAAGAATTTTTTCCGTTTATTTTATCTTGTGTATATAATATGGTTATTATTTTAAGACTGTAACTCAGTCATAGAGTAATTTGTAATATTTATTTGTTGGATCAGGAATACGAGCTAGGGTTTTCCTAAAGGAAACCCTTGTTTAAATAAATCTTTCAATTTATTTTTAATAGGTTCTTTTACTTGTTAAATTTGTTTTAATTAGTGTTACAGGTGTGTTGTGAAAATTTCTAGTTGTAACATTACATTTGTCTTTTCATTTGTCCTTAATGGACTGTAAACAGTTTATATTAGTTTAATTGTTTATTAATAAAATAATCCAAGTAATTGGATTATAGCTTAAATGTTTGTCATTTGTAAAAATAATATTGGTTTAGGGTTTTGACCTTGTAGTTTACCTTTACAGGTATAACCTGTTTGTTAAATTTAAAACAGTTCTTTTCATAAATAGATATTTATTTTATGTTAGTTATTATCATATTCTTATTTTTTTATTTAATAAATGACAGATAGAGTTTACTCAGAGTTCTTTGAAAAGATATACATAGACTCCGTAACTTAGTTTGTTCTTTATAATTTAAATACTTTAATAACACCCTACTTGGTTTATGGTATTTGTTAGACTTAGTTTAGTTGATATTATTAGTAAATAAAACTAAGTATTTGTATTTTATTTCCTTATTTAACTGATTGTCACAAAGTCACTTGATTGTGATATTTCCACTGCATTGAAAATAGTTACTAAATATACACAAAGGAATATATCTATAATGTAACACAGTTTAACCTCCAGTATATTTTAACTTGAATAAAAAGAATAATCTACTGTCTGTAAACACAACTTCTTATCTATTAAGGTATTTTCTTAACATATTAATCCTTCTACCTGTACTAGATTACTACTATTTCTTTTCCAGTATATTTTCATATATAAGCTTGTAAAAACAATAACATAGATAACCAGATTATTGTTCTTTTTAATAATAACCTACATACTAAAATAAATTACTCTGCTATTATGAAATGCAGAACCACATCTATTCTACTCAATCTCTTAACATTTTCTTTATCTACTGTAAATACTCTATATGTGCTAGAGTACGGCCTGGTCCTTCCAGGTGTGGAAAAACACAGATTATAATTATTTCCCATCTTATCACATTACTATTTCAGATTCATTTCTTCAATAGTCTAAAAGATTACTAACTCTAACATTTTACAACTAAATATTTAACATTCATTTAATAGTCAGATTCAGATTTAACTATCTAACACAGTAAAACAAAATAATGTAGAACCTAATTAGGATAGACAACAACAGCATTAGGAGGCCGTTCCTCCCTACCAAACTCCTAGAGAGCTCTCAAATAGCGCTTCCTCAGGACCCCCGAGCCTGTTCCTGGTCTTCTTGGCTATGAACTGGTAGAGCATGCAAACAATAGAGTAGTCCAATGACTCAGTAAAACACTCTGCACTCAGTAGTAAGATCCTTCAGCTGAAAAGCTGCACTAGATATCTTAGCAGTTATTCCCTCACACTCTTTCCACAATTCCCTTCCATTGAATTTCTCTCAAGTACATTCACCTGAATGATCACTTCTCTAGAATGAGAAGCCTTAGCTCTCTTCAATGGACATTTTCATAAAGATTGCCTAGGTCTTTTGGGTCAGTTGTCATTAATTGAGCCACATGCTCCGATTCCACTTTCTTGGGGGAATCATGACCCCAAATATAGGGAGGTTTCCACTTGCAACAGTTGGAAGTGGTTTGAGGATGTTGCCACATGTATGTTTGCTCTCCACCCAATCTCCTCCACCAATTTGACCAGTAAACACTCTTTTAACAGCTCTCCTAAGCTGTTGTCTCCACCTTTATTTATTTATAATTAAAATATTCAGAATTACATTAAATATCCTTGACTCTGTTGAGTCATCAATTACTACTTAGCACAAAATTTAACATATTGTCCTTAAATAAAATCAAATAAGATAATATTGTTTGTTTACAAAATCGGGGCATGTGACATATGTGGTAAACCTTCAGCTTTTGGTGTAGTGCTAGAATTTTTGAGCTTTTTGCTCAAATTGCATGCTAGATCCGTAAAAAATCTTGTTTTTGAATAAGATCTTTGTCCCGCCGTGGCTCTGATACCATGTGAAATTTAGTCACAACAATCTTAAGACTATAGCAGATCTTACAGAAGATTCAAGACAATTTTACACATGAAATGACATTAATAGCATTGCAATTGGAGGTTGCAGCTGTATATTATCAATAATCAAAGAAGAGAGATGATACAATGTAATACAACTTGCATGAATGCAAGGAAATTCAAATTCCATAGAGGTTATTTGAATTATATAGATGAGAGTAGCTTAACTATTAGTTAGCCACACTAAACACACCAGTTAACCACTAATCAAGCCATGATTGACTCTAACCGAGTGCTAACTAAATCAAAGTTAAATAATGACCGAGTGTAACTGAATAGATCTCAACTGCATGTCAATTAGTAGGTGAGGGCGCATCTCTAAATCAAGTCAGCTTCGATGAAGTGAACTAAACTAAAACTAGTCACCAGAAGTTGTTGGAGGCGACTTAAATCAATTCAATTAACTCAAATCAGCCCAAAATAGAAAATGAGATGAGGGAGGCACCTTTCCAACTCAACTTAACTGATTGCTAGGTGAAAAAACTTTCAGTTAACTAATTGGTGCACTTATGACAAGCAGATCACCCTAGATTTGCTCCCTGATTGAAGGAGGAAGCCTAGTTATCCTCCTTGATTGAAGGAGAAGGATTAGTTGGCCTCCCTGATTGAAGGAGGGTGTGGGTGTGCTTATGCTAATGTCAATTCGAGTCAATTAACTTAGGATAGTGGGTAATTAAGCAAAAATTGACCAAATAGGTGTGTGGGTTGGATAATGACTCCGACAACAATAGTATGAGATATATAGTAAGGCATGGGGACATAGAATGGGTTGCTGAATGTCATATCACATCTCCCTGTTGGAGTTGTTTACCCAACATGCACACTTATTTGGTCAATTTTGTCCTATTTACCCACTATCCTAAGTTTAATTGACTTACTTGGCATCATATGAGCACTATATGACATCAACATGAGCGCACCCATGCCCTCCTTTAGTCAAGGAGGCCAACTAAGCCTTCTCCTTCATTCGGGAAGGCTAACTAGGCTTCCTCCTTCAAACAAGGAGCAGTTCTAGGGTGTTCTGAGTGTCATAAATGCACCTAATTTCTAACTGATTGTTGTTTCACCTAACAATCAATTAAGCTAAGTTATGAAGGTGCCTCCATTCATTATTTAAATATTTTTTGTTATTATTTATGAACTGGAGACAACTAGGGTGCCTAGAACCAATTCTGATGACATGTGTCACTTCAGTTAACTCCATCCGAGATACTTGGAGTTATGGATGCACTAACTCCTTAATTTGGACATGTAGTTACATGTGATGAGTCACTTTAATTTAGACGCAGTCATCTATTGCACTCTGATTCAGTTAGGACTTACTGTGAGAGTTAGTTATTGATTAGCTTGGTGGTTAACTATGTGTGCTGATTGTGGCTGACATTCAGTTAAGCTACACCCATTCATTCAATTAAAATGACCTCCTTGGGAATTCGAATTGTCTTAGTATTCATGCATTCTACATGACCATTGTATTGTACTATCATTATTTTATTGATTATACAGAGCTGCAACATTCTATTGTAGCACCATTATGCCATTTTCATGCTTAATTGTCTGAAATATCTTATGAGACTGTGTTTTAGTCCCTATATTACTGTGACATATTAATATGGTATCAGATCTCATGGTAGGACGAATCTCATTCTCTTCAAAAACATGGTTTTTTATGGATCTTGAATGAAAAATTGAGCAAAGGCTCAAATTCCAGCACTGCACCAGAAGCAGAAGGTTTACCACTTAATACCCCAAGTTAAGGAATTGTTGATCAAGCTTGCTTGATCAATTGTGCTGGGTGTGATGAAAAAATAAAATGTGCAGGATGTTTAACCTTACGGTGACTTTATTGTTTTGATTTGCAGGTTTTACAGGCTCACTGCATTCGCTACAACAGTTTGATATGGCTTCTTCCGTAGATATTTTGACTCCGTTCAATTTCCATCAATGGAAAGGAGACATGGAGATCCAACTCCGTGCTAGAGGACTCTACTGGGTCACTATGGACACAAAAGAAGAGCCTACTCATGTTATAGACAAGGATATATTTTGGAATAAGAAAGATAAAGCATTCAGTTACTTGTCTCTCTCTATCTCCAAGGATCTTCTTATCCACCTCTCGGGTTTGAAGACTCCGAAAGAGATTTGGGACCAACTTGCCTCCCTGTATGGAAAATAGGATGACTTGAGGGTTTATCATCTTGAAAATGAGTTGATGTCTCTTCAACCTATAAATTTTGAGATCCTTAATGATTTTTTCACAAAATTCAAGCATATAGTCCTTCTATTGAAGCAGTGTGAGGTGAATAAGGAGGAGGATCAGCTCATCCTTGCCATTCTCTCAAAACTTGGAGCTGACTATTTGATGTTTGTTTCTACATTCCATGTGAGGAAGCTCACAACCCCTGGATGGAAGATGCCTTCACTCAATGCCTTCATTGAGTCCCTAACAAGCGAGCATGATAAGCTTATCCAAATGGGGATCATCAGATCCTCCCGTGATCAAGCCCTCTTTTTTTTAGGACCCAAGGATCAAAAGGGTAAAGGAAAGAAGCAGAAGAAACCCAAAACCAAATTCGAAGCTCCTAAGACAAAAGTTCAAAACCAGCATCAAGAAGAGTCTTCTGGCTCGAAGAAGAACAAAAACAAAGGCCACCTTGGGAAGGAAAAAGTCAAGTGTTCATACTGGAGGAATGGCTTCCACCTTGAACATTCCTGCATGAAAAAGAGGCTTGATGAAGCTACTTCTCTCCTTGAGAGAAATAACATAAATCTTACGGAAAGCTTTCAGAGGAAAGAAAATCAATATCGGGAATACCGACATGAAAGAGGTAATGCCCTCATGGAAAGCAATTCGAAGTCCAAGGCTTTACTCATAGATTCTAGAGCTTTGAACCACATGATGGCCAGAAAAGACTCTTTCTCTTCTCTTGACTCCAGCAATACCATTCCCATCCACATGTGAGATGACTCTACCATCATCTCAAAAGGACAAGGTATAGTAAATCTTGAGCACAGTTATTTTTCCAATGTTATGTATGTACCATCTCTTGCATCAAACATCCTGGGTGTCTATCAAATGGCCCATACTGGAGTGCTCAAGAGAGTATCCTTCTGCCCAAATGATGTACAAATTACTGAACTTGCATCTGGGAAACTTGTGGCAAAAGGATTTGCAAATCATCATGCAGAATCCTATGAGTTCTCCCACTTTGTGGTTGATGCAAAGCCCATTGCTCTGTTGACTCAATGAAATGAGGTTAGTAGGCTCTGCCATGAGAGGTATGGCCATATAAACTTCAAATATTTGCAGTAATTACAGAAAAATTCCATGATTGAAGGCCTCCCAGTCATCAAAGCTACCACCGGTCATTCAAATACAACATTCAGTTCCCTACACTCCCCAGTAGAATGGTGTAGTGGAGAGAAAGTATCGGTCTCTCAAGGTGATGACCACTTGCATGCTGGAAGCCAAGAATTTGGCTGAAAATTTATGGGCTGAGGCCATGAATGCTACTGTATACATTCAGAATAGTGTGCCTCACTCATTTGTGAAAGGGAACACCCCTTTCGAATCCCACTTTGGACACAAGCCAAATGTGTCGAATCTCAGAGTGTTTGGGTCCACTGCATGGGCCTGAATTCCACATGATAAGAGGAAAGCTTTGCAACCACAAAATGTTGAATGTTTTTTTATTGGATATCCTTATGAATATAAAGGTTTCAAGCTGTTGGATATCAGAAAAAAACAAATCATCATTGAAATAATTTTCCGGTTCGATGAGCCTCTTCAAGAGGTAGAACTAGTGAAGGAGAAAACTGTTGAATTTCCTTCCTATTCTACTGAATATCTGGATGATGAAATTGGGGGTAATGACCTTGATTTGGAAACTAATTTGAAACCTCTGATATCTTTTATCAATGACCAGAAAGCATCAATTTCAAGTTTAGAACTTGAAATGCAAACAAATCTCCCAACTTGGGCCAGACGGACACTTTCTTCCGTCGGTGACAAAATTGGAAATCCTGATGATCCAAGAAGAAGTCGGTCTGATTTCCAAAGAGCAGTTATTGTGCTCTCTTGTCATGAGTATTTTCTGTCAAAAACTTGTTATTTAATGATAATTTCAGGTCCTAATTCTTACTACCATGCTTGGAAATATCCGAGATGGCAAGCTGCCATGGACGAAGAGATGAATTATCTTCGAAAGAATGCTACTTGGAAGCTAGTTTCTCTTCCTCCGGGGAGAAAATTAATTCAATGCAAGTGGGTATTTCAGATAAAGGTTACTGCTGATGGAAGCACCTACAAATATAAAGCAAGTCTGGTAGCAAAAGGGTTCTCCCAGGTCCAAGGTGTGGACTACCATGAGACCTTTGCACCGGTTGCAAAAATGGACTCCATCCACCTAGTTTTGGCAATTGTGGCATCCAAGCACTAAGAAGTGCATCATATGGATGTTAATTCTACCTTTCTACATGGATATATTCATGAGGAGATATACATGAAGTATCCTAATGGCTACATTTCAGATTCATATTTGGTTTGCAAACTAAAGAAGTCATTATACAGGTTAAAATAGGCCCCAAGAGAGTGGTATTCCAAGATGGATGATTTCCTTCTCTCGCAAAACTCCCAAAGGTGTAAATCAGATACGAATGTGTATCTACAGCAATATGATGGTCATTTTCTTATTATTGTTTTATATGTTGATGATATCTTGATTACTGGAAGCACTATTACTTCCATTTCAGTCATAAAAACGACCCTCCATGATGCATTTGAGATGAGTGATTTGGGGCTCTTGAAGCAATTTCCAGGGCTTGAAATTGTACAAAATTCTGATGGAATAATGGTCACTTAATCTCAATAAATATAATTCCTGTTAGTTAAGTTTAACATGGCTGAATGTAAGGCTGCTCCATTCCCTTTCCTTTCAGGGATAAGCCTTGAAGAAGGAAAAAGCACTCCACCCATGGATTGCACAATCTATTGCCAACTGATTTGTAGCTTTCTTTACTTGACACATTCGCATCCTGATATCTGTTATGTGGTGAATTATACATAAATATACATGCAGCAGCCTCATGGTGTTCATTGGAAGGAATCCAAGAGGATCCTCCAGTATATTCAGGTCACCAGGACCTATGACATTCACTAAGCTGCAAACTCTGAGCTAGAGTTTGTTGGTTACACAGATTCAGATTGGGTGAGAGATTGTATTGATCAAAATTCTAATTCCAGATATGTATTCATGTTTGGTGCTGGTCCCATTTTCTAGTATAGCAAAAATCAAGATGCCATTGCATTGTCTTCAGCATAGGCCGAGTACCGAGGAGTGATGAATGCTTGCATCTAAGATGTTTGGTTGCAAGGCATTATTTTAGAGTTTGATTTTGGTAGTACTTTGTCCACTGTCCTCTTTTGTGACAATAAGAGTGCTATTAATATCTCCATAGATCTAGTTACCAGGCAGAGGACCAAGCATGTAGAGATACACATGCACTATATCAAGGACTTGGTGCATGACAGGACCATCATTCTGCAATACTGCCCTACTGATGAGTAGATTGCAGAAATATTCACCAAGATATTTTCAGAGAAGAAGTTCACTTACCTCCGTTCACTGTTGGGGGTGAGTTCATCAGGGTGATCAAATTACCTTCCAGAGTTCAGCTTGAGGGGGGGTTTTTCCCACTGGGTTTTCCCTCTTTCCTCACTTAGATTTATTTTTGAGCATTGTTTGAGTTACATTATTGTACAGGGTGACCTATTTCCTTTGTTTCCTGGGCCCTAGAATTTCATGCATTTTATTTTTACTCCTCCTGAGTATAGCTTAAGGGGGGGTGTTGGAGTCATTTACCCAACATGCACACTTATTTGGTCAATTTTGGCCTATTTACCCACTATCCTAAGTTTAATTGAATTACTTGGCATCAGATGAGAACTCTATGACATTAGCATGAACACACCCATGCCATCCTTTAGTCAAGGAGGCCAAATAATCCTTCTCCTTCATTCAGGGAGGCTAACTGGGATTCCTCCTTCAAACAGGGAGCATTTCTGGGGTGATCTGAGTGTCATAAATGCACCTAATTGCTAACTGATTGTTGTTTCACCTAAAAATCAGTTAAGCTGAGTTGTGAATGCACCTCCATTCATTATTTGATTATTTTTTGTTATTATTTATGAAATGGACACAACTAGGGCGCCTACAACCACTTTTGATGACATGTGTCATTTCAATTAACTCCATCGAAGCTACTTGGAGTTATGGATGCGCTACCTCCTTAAGTTGGACATGCAGTTACATGTGATGAGTCACTTTCAGTTAGACTCAGTCATCTATTGCACTCTGATTCAGTTAGGACTTAGTGTGAGAGTCAGTTATTTATTAGCTTGGTTGTTAACTATGTGTGCCGATTGTGGCTGACATTCAGTTAAGCTACACCCATTCATTCAATTCGAATCATATCCTTGGGAATTCAAATTGTCTTGGTATTCATGCATTCTACATGACCATTGTATTGTACTATCATTATTTTATTGATTATACAAAGATACAACATTCTATTGCAACACCATGATTTTCATGATTAATTGTCTTGAATCTCTTATGAGACTGTGTTTTAGTCCCTATATTACTGTGAGAGATTAATACTCCCAAGACAAACATAAAGGTTGATAAACACCCAAAGGAAATAGAGAAACAATTGCAAAAGTATGAAAAAGTTTTTAGTGATCTTCCACATGGTAGACCACCCGATAGGGGGGTTGAGCACAACATTGTTTTGGAGGAGGGTACTTCACTCATTTAGATACCACCTTATAGACATCCCAAGAAATTTAGAGATGAGATTGAGAAGTCCATCCAAGAACTCTTAGAGTTGGGACTCATTAGACCAAGCTCTAGCCCTTATGCTTCTTCAGTAGTGTTGGTAAAGAAAAAATATGGAACTTTGAGGATATGTATAGATTTTAGAGATTTGAACAAGAAGACCATCAATAATAGGTATCCTATTACTAGGATTGATGAGCTCATGAATGAGCTATTTGGAGCCAAATATTTCTCCAAAATTGACCTTAGATCAGGTTATCACCAAATTCGAATGAAGGAAGAAGATGCGCAAAAGACTGATTTTCAATGTCATTATGGTCACTTTGAGTTTCTTGTTATGCCATTTGGATTAACTAATGCTCCAGCCACATTTAAATCATGCATGAATAGAATATTTTGCAATCAGCTTAGAAGGTTTGTTTTGGTCTTCTTTGATGATATTCTCATTTACAGTAAAACTTAGGAAGAGAACTTGCAACATCTAGAGATTGTGTTGAAAACTTTGCAAGAATAGTTCTTCTTTGCTAGGATGTCAAAATGTAAATTTGGGATGACGGAACTATTGTAAATTGGAAACATTATTGGGAAAGAAGGATTGAAAGTACACATGGAAAAAATCAGGGCTATCTTAGAATGGCCATCACCAAAAACATAACCGAATTAAGAGGCTTGATTGGAATATGCACCTATTATAGAAAGTTTGTGAAAGGGTTCTCCAAGTTGACTTCTCCAATCACTGATTTAACTAAGAAGGATTATTTCAAGTGGGATGAAGAGGCTGAAAAGTCCTTCCAAAAATTGAAAGAGGTAATGAGTAGTTGTCCCATACTTGCATTACTGGATTTTTCTAAGCCTTTTGTTGTTGAATGTGATGCTTTAGGTGGAGGAATAGGGGTTGTCCTAAAGCAAGGCCAACACCCTATAGCCTTTGAGACCAGAAATTTTCAGCCTCATGAAAAACTTTAATCCATATATGACAAAGAAATGTTGGCAGTCATGCATGCATTGGCCAAGTTTCGACAATACTTGGTAGGAAACAAGTTTGTGGTGAAAACTGACCACAATAGTCTGAGGCACTTCCTCACCCAAAAGGATCTAAATGAAAGGAAACAAAAGTGGGAAAGAAACATTCAAGATTATTATTTTGATATTGAATATGTGAAAGGAAATAATAACATTGTAAAAAATTCATTATCTCCAAGAGCTTCTTTTTCTCTCATGGACATTGCCAAGGATTGGAAGAACATGCTAGTAGTTGAATATGCCAAAGACAAACTAGATTGTGATGTATTAGATGGAATAAAGGGGGATTATAAATATAGGATTTTGAATGGAATGATATATTATAACAGAACAATTTATTTGGTTCAAGGTTCAAAGCTCAAGTACAAAATTTTGCAAGAAGCACATGATTCCCCACTAGCTAGCCATCCAGGCATATTCAAAACTAATAGGCGATTAAGGAAAAGATTCTTTTGGAAGGGGATGAAGGAATATGTTCATAAATATGTGAATTAATGTAAGGTATATTGGAAAAACAAATCAGAACTTACATTCCTATTTGGTTTATTGCAACCATTTCCCATTCCAGAGCAAAAATAGGACAATGTCTCAATGGATTTCATCACCGGTTTGCCCAAATATTTGGGTAAGGATTCCATATATGTGGTAGTGGATATATTGAAATTTTTTTCTCATTTATTTGTTTTTACATCCAATTTTAGTTCTGCACAGGTGGCTGATATTTTTTTCAAAGAAATCTTCAGGTTGCATGGGATCCCCAATAGCATTATAAATGATAGAGATAGTAGATTCATGGGTTCCTTTTGGCAAGAAATTTTCAGATTGGTGGGAACTCAGTTGAATCCAAGTACAATCTATCATCCACAAACTTATGGAAAAATATAGAGGGTGAATCAATGGTTGTAAGGGTACCTGAGAAACTATGTCGGAGAGCAGCAAAACGCATGGGAAAAATGGCAACACTTGGGTGAGTTTTGCTACACCACCACTTTTCATATGTAAATTGGGATGTCTCCTTTCAAAGAATTATATGTTTATGATTCACTTACCTTTTTTGAGATGATATTTGGTGATAGTAGAGCTCCAAAAGCTAAATATTGGGTGGAAGAGAGCCAATAAATTTTAAATCTTTTGAAAGACAATTTGCAGGTTTCCCAAAATCAACAAAAGAAATATGCAAATAGACATGGAGAATAAAGGACCTTTCAGGTTAATGATTTAGTATATTTTAGGTTGCATCCATATAAACAAACATCTCTAAAAAATAATGGAGCACAAAATCTAAAACCAAGATACTATGGCTCATAGAAGGTAGTTAGGAATATTGGGGCGGTAGCATACGAATTAGAACTTCCGGAAGGGAGTAAAATCCATAATGTATTTCATGTTTCTTGTCTCAAGAAATATCTTGGTTAGTAAGTTTTCACTTCAAAAATACTTCCTCCTTTGGGTGATGAAGTTCAGCTCACACTTGTTCCATAAAATATTTTGAAGACAAGGGAAATGATATTGAGAAGAAGAACTATCAAAGAATACTTAGTACAATGGAAGGATCTACCAAGTGAAGATGCCACATGGGAAGAGGAGAAATTTTTTCAGAATACAAATATGAAATTTCTTGAGGAAACTAAATCTTGGGTGGGGAGGACTATAATGTCCCCATTCAAATAATTGCATAGAAGGACAATTCCATCAACCCTACTAGTTCCCTAGGTTGGATGGATACATTTGGAATTTTAATAGGGGAGCTCATAAATTATGTTCAGACATTAGAATGGAATAAATATTTAATAATGGAGCTAATTAAATAAATACAAGAGAAAATTTAAGTGACAATAGAGCATGGAGACACATGGAGATTATGGGGTCCACACAAGCTAGAATTTTTGTGCCACATGGCATCCTCCTATTGCAATTTCAAATCCATGGGAAGCCTAATGTTCTTGGATGAGTTAGAAGGATAATACACTTGGAAATATGAATCATAGGTTTAATTTGGAATTAAATGTAACTTAAATCGGAGAGGAAGAGTCAAATGGGAGCTTCTAGGACACTTGGGCTAGATTCCCTAACATCTATGACATCTATGACACCAATGATGAAGATGCTATGAAATTTATGACATATTGCAGACCTGAAGACTGAAATATGACCATTATGACATGTCAGGCCTAAATATAGAATCCAATAGGGTGATCATGTGATTTGGGGAATCTCAATGGATCCCTACTCGAATTTGGGGAAGACGAAAAGCTAGGGAAGGGAGGACACATGGAAAATCTTGAGAATACACCCTAATTCAAATTGTCTTGAGTTTGTGGATGGATTGGTAACCTTATAAGGATAATGATTTTTATAAAATATAGGGATCAACCAAGACAAGGGATTTTGATCATTTGAGAAATTTTCATTTGTGAAGAGAGAGAGCTAGTGGATGACTAGTTTCTTGCCTTAGCCAATTTTGAGGGTGAAAGATTCCCATNACTCAGGTCTTTCATGAATATTTAATGGAGTTTTTATTTTCAGGTGTAATCTACAAGGAGGCTCTTGGTTCCTTCTAGTGCAACACTTTCTCCCAACCATTTCCAGTTTTTGTTGCATATTCTTTCTCATGGAGGGATTGCACTATGGGTAAGCTATTGTACTCTTTGGGAGAGATTATCCTGGTCCATTTCTGATTTATAATTTTAATAAGCTCTGTTATTTATTCTAAAAAACTCTCAAGTCAAAATACCCAAGGGTTGTATGTAAAAATGACTATTAATGAGCAAACAATGACCATTTCTCCACTATATTGATGTATGCCATGGTAATGCTGATTATTTTGAATGGAAGAATTTAACAATAATATATTTATGATGAATGGAATTTAATTTATGAGTATTACAAGTTTCATGTTCAGCACTTAAGAATTTGAAGCCATCTTACTCAGTTCAATTGCATTTGGAGAAGATTTGATGCCATTTCCCCAAGGGTCGAATTAGTGATTTTGTCGTTGTTTGGGAGAGGGTTATAACAGCCTGTATAAAATGAATAATGATGCATATTATACCTTAAAAATGTACCTTAAACATCCTATGCCTCTTTTCATAAATTCGAGTGGGTTTGGGAGCGTTTCAGAATTATTTATTGGTTTTGGATTCATTGAGTTGATCCGTATTATTATAGGTCACATAAATCAAGAAAATACATTTTTTTGACATACATAGCACATGTTAACCATGTAACGAGAAATCAGGTCATCAACGAAACTTGTAAATTCCAAGGAAGAAAGTATGAACATCCCTGACCTTCCACTTTTTCCAAACCATATTTTTCCAAAAAAAATTAAAACATCCAAACGAAATTGCATCAATTTCATCAAAACCAAATTGCATAAAACTACTCGGTTTATACTTAACACAATACTCACGAGCCTCTGAGCCTGCAACTTAACACAAGAATCTGAGCCTGCATAATGAAAAAAAATCAGTTCATCCTTCGATGTGTTCCTAGGCTTAGTATCCAAAACATTCTTCCACTCTACTTGGGAAACCTCCCCCTTTAAATAATATTACAAAGTCTTACAAAAAAGGAAAATTACTAGGATGTGGGATTACAAGATCAAATAGTTTAGGTTTGGCCAAGGGAGGAATGCCACTTGTCATCTAAGTCCATTAAGAAATTGTTGTCCTGATATTTTGTCTAGAAAGTTGTATTTCTGCCCTCAAAATCTGGGAATTGATCTCCCTCTTCTTCACCTTTTTCCATTCACCAAGATAAACCTATATCCTAACCATCGCAGAATTAGGTGTCTCAATCCAGCTCATGATCTCCTGCAAGGTGAGCTGGGTGACACCTTGAATTTTCTCCTTAACTACATCAAAGGATCATCCAAGTTATTCCAATCTTATCTTTTGGGAAGGTGCCTCTTTGATCAATCCTAATGTAGGAAACCCTAAGTAGCCCAGAAAAATGTCTGAAGTTTTCCATCTGTGCTTGCATGCCACTTGTCCATCTTGGATGATGGTTTCTACTGCATCACAAAGGACTTCCCAAGTTTCGATGGTGACTTTGGTTTTCTTAGCCTGAAGTTTATCCGTGATTGGCATATTCTTTGTTTTGTCTCTGATATGTGTTTTCCATCCAATCACATCCTCAAGCGCCTTAATTGCTGCAGTTCTCTGAGTATAGTGATCTTGCAGGGCATTAAACTATTCTTCAAAGGAATTGTACAGTTCCTTCATTTCATTAAACCCTGTGTACAGACTGATCATGGAATGATGATACTGCTCATTAAACCTACAAACTAGCTGCTTAAATTCTTCATATGTTAGTGTTGAAAATGTTGAGGCAGCTGAAGATAGTTGTAATTATTTGATTTGTTTCTCTAGGGTAGCATTCTGATTAGTATGTTGTTGGTTCAAAAGCTCTGATTTCTCAAGCTGATGCTTGAAATGATAAATCTTCTTTTGCGATTGTCTCTATTTATCTTCGTACTCTTGTTTAAGGAGCTCAATATATTTAATATGTTGTTCCTCTGCTGCTTCCAGGTCCTTTTTTACTTTCTGTAGTTCCTTTTCCTTACTGAGGAGATATTTAGTTAGTTGTGACACTGAATCATAGTTAGCCCCATGTTGAAGCCTCAGGTGCGTATGTGGCTAAAAAGGGTCCAAGGCTCACAACAGAGGATGAAAACCCAGCCAAAGCCTTCAAGTAATCCTATGAAAGTATTACCTTATCATCGAGCTATTTAGTGTGGTTAACACCCATAGATACTAAGGCTTCCGCTGGAACTTATGGTTCTGTGATCCTGAAAGGATTTGTTTTCCACTGAAGGAAAACTGAATGGGTAAGGAAGTGAAAGGAATATTTTATCTAATTGTGAAGTAAATGCAAACTAAGTCTATGCTACTCTAAGAGAGGTATTTGGTTTGTTCACAAATAAACCTGAGGTGTAAGACATATAAGCATTTAATCAGATTAACAGAAATGTAAAAAATATCATTTACTTATCATTTAACTCACAATCAATTAATGAAAATTAACTAACAACAAATTAACATTAACACATTCAAGGTCAACCTGCATCTAAGTATGTCAATTAAAAAATTAACATATATGTTATTGAATTTACTGTGTAACCACTTTACAGAAATAGATAAATATTTTAACAGAATAAACTCTTTAAAACTTTATCAGTACATAAATCACTAATAAAGAGAAATCAAGGCTGTGAATAAGTGCACTCAATAATTGCAAAGGACTAACAATAATATTGATCCATATGAAATAGGAAAAATCATAATTCGTTATGGAAACTTAATCAAATATATGACAAGAGATATGAAAGAATATTATTGTTGTATTAAATAAAGTTTGTAAAAAATTACAAAAGACCTAAACTAAACAAAGGTATCTCCAGACTCTTGTCCATATTTTTCCCTTCCAAAAGTACCTGTTACATGTGAAACCCACCCTTTAAATAATTATTACAAGGAGTAAATTCCCATCTAATTGGGATTGAAAAATCTAAATAAAAATAATATCCACTGGAAATCCTGCCATCTGTTCCAAATTACTAACAATTCCTCAATGTTAGGATAGTTAGCTGATTTGAGACCAAGTTGAGCATCGCATTTATAATTTTCCATTTCACTTTTAGATAACTCATGCCAGATGCAGATGTAAATGTGGATCTTTCATTTAATAGCCAAAGGTTGTTCGATCAACTAATCCACGTCTTCAATAGTTATATGATCACGTCCCTGGATTTTATCCTTTGCTTCATCTCGTCAACGTTCAACTTGCTCGATCATCAGTCTGGGTGGACAGGTGTTCTCAATAATATCCACTGTGGGAAAACCCAATGTCTCCATGATACCATCAACAACATACCACCTTCTACCACACATGGCCTGTGCTTTCTTGATAGTATTTTACACCATCTCATTAAGGTCAAGCCAATAACTTAGTACAGTTCTGACCTTTTTTAGATGAAAACTGTTGTCAAGGGTGATAATGTTTTCTGGATTTTCCTTCATATATCTTTGCCAATCTACAATAGCATCATAAGCTTTGGATGCTTTCTCTCTCTTTTCTACTTGATCCTCAAGGACAACAGACATCTTACCAAAATAAATATGAGTTTCATAAATATCATCCATAGCTTGGAACAACTCACTTATTAACTCATAATTCTCTTGATCTGTTCTGATAGCCAATTCTTTAAATTCCTCTTGTGAAAGATGGAGAACAAAGAGAAAGCTGCACTTGCAGTTGCATATTCACATTGATTTTCAAGCGAGGCTATCCTCTGTGTCAAGGTAGCATTTGCAGTCTTCTCATTTTGCAGCTCAGCCTGAAGAGAAGCACTTTGGACTTGTAGCTCATTATACTTGTCCTCATATTTCTTCATACTATTAATAACATGAGCTTCATGTTCCCTTCTAGTATTTTCAATCTCTTCCTTCAGCTTGCTTATCTCTTCTTTTCTCCTATCAAATTCCCTATTCAATGTGTTAACAGCATGGGGGTTGGCACCTGTGAATGCACCCAAAGCAACATTTGTATCTTCTGCATCTACCTGTGAGTCACCAGACTACTGAGTCCAAACTATTTTATTGGTGACAGATACATCCATACCACTTTGATCCCTAGTCCTCTTTTTTCCCTTTTTAACCACTGCTTTATTAGAATTTCTATAATAATAATCCCCAAGAGAGATGACAATGTCTTCATCAAACTCAGCTCTTGGATTAGTGGATGCAGAAGTTCCAATCACTATAGATACCAAAGAGGATTTCTGAGTGATGATAGGAGGGGGCACGTGCATAGAAATGTGAGTGTTGGAAGGAAAAATGTTTTGAACAATGGCTACCTTAGAGGTTGGAGAGAAGAGTGAGTTTGAATTTCCATAGGATGGGAAGTGGGGGTTGACAGCTGTAAGTGGTGAGGAATACATCATGATATTTTTAGAACTAGATGATGATGACAGATTAACTGAGGGTAAGTGTAGAGGAATCTTAAAAAATGGTGCTTCTTTAGTGGCAGGTTGCAGTGTGGGGGTTTACACAAAAGCAGATGCGATAGACATAGATGTAGAGGTCAAAGCTTCATACAAATAAGATAGTGCAGATGATAGGGCTCTCTAGCAGGTAAAGTAGACAAAGTCTGAATGGACGAAAGGAGCAATGATGAAGACAAGGAGCTAGAAACATAAGTAAATTGTGAAAATATAGGGACATGGATGAAATCTTTGTTACCATCACCATTCAGTAAATATGTGAATGATTGCATATTTTGATCCACCTCTACAGTGACAAGCACGGAGGCTATTACTTCTTCTCCTAAGTTAGAATCATACAAATTTATAGTCAAAGTTGGAGAGGAAGAAACCTGCACCTTCAGTCTTTTAAATGGATTTTGGTCAGCCATTTCTTGATCATCATTTGGCTGAGTGACTGAAGTAGTCACCTGGATATCAGCAACAGTTTGAGTAGCTGCAGCTGCCTGAGTGTCCAGCACATAGGTCACTATTGCTAGCTTATGTTTTGACTATTTTGAGGTATGCATCAAGGATTTCAACTGCTGAGGAATTGTTGCTTCTGGAAGATCCACCATTAGACCCTTTCCTTTGTCCCCATCTGGATGGGTTTCCACTGATGGGACTTGTGTTGCTTGAGCTTCCTTTTCTTCTCTATCCTTTCTTATTTTCTCCAAAAGGTCCATTTGCATTGCTCTCTAACTATGAATCATGTCTTTAAGTTCCTTTTGATGCTGTAAGATGTTACTTTGCTCATCTTTGCTTTTGGCTTTAGCCAAGACTTCAGAAAATGTATTAACACCCTGGTAAATGGAATTATCAAGAAGTTCCTCATGAGCATACGCAATTTTGATATGGTATTACTTAAAGTGAGTATGGAGGAATCCCTTGGGATCATGTCTTATCTTGCTAGAAAAGTCGAGCTTCAAGGAAACTATGTGTTCATCCAGTACTGCAACCCATGTTGAAGTTGGGATAACCAATGATCCAAGTTTCAATGGGAATTTGGGTCAACCCTTTCTTTTAGGGCCAACCAGCTTCTTATAAACCCCATCAGTGATAGTCTAGAAAGCCTCTTCTTCTAGGACCAACCTGTCAGGGACAATCCTAGGAAGCATGTGAACAGTGTTGCCACCCCAAATCCTGATGTACAAAAAGATTCACCAATGTACTAGTCACCCATTGTAGCAATAATATTTTCGGCTTCGACTGAAAATGTGGGAGCTTCCTTTTTGAAGATTGAAAAATAGATGTTGTCGAGGAAATGTTCACATATATCATAGAACCTAGATGCATAGTTATTAGCCCACAATTCTGAATAATAAATGGGCACTAGGGGAGCCGGCAAAGTCCATTTCCATCCCAAATTGGGATATTGGAACTCAGTTCAAAATACATGAAAAATGAAGGTCGAGAAGAAGAAATTGGGCTTCTTTCTGGAAGTGGCCTTTTGGTAGTCTTGGATAGAGTTTTTGAGTTCTAGTGACAAGATGGATGCCCATGGGAAATAATCACTGGTTTCTAAAACATGATGAGCTACTAGAGCCCATTCATCCTTGAACACAGAAGAATTAGGAAGGCGATACAATCTGCATAACATGGCCGCCAATAAGGAATAAGGTTCTTTGAACCAAGTGACAAGGTAAAGGTCATCGGTCCTCTATGAGAATTTACTAGGTTTTTGCATCCAATATTGTAACATTTCATCGAAATTGAACCTAGTCTTGGAGGCTTGGGAAAATTCTGCAGTGAGGGGTTTCCTAACCAATTAAGGCCATAATCCCTTGTAAATACCTCGGGACAGAAATTGGCTAGCTGTGACCCTGCACTATCATTGAAGGAATGGTCTTTGGGGCTCACAAGTTCCACAATCCATTTGATTATGCCATTGCAAGGGAGGATAGTAGGTCTAACAATGATAGAGTGAAGTCCAGAATCCCTGATTCTTTGGTAGGCCAACTAGTTGTCTTGGATATTAAAAAAGTCGTCATTGTCAAAAATTGTGTAAACCCTAGGCCATTCAATCTGGTAAGTATCAGTGATTCTTCCACTAGTGTCTGAGAAAATACCAAAGTTTGGGTCCTTGGTTAACATATCCTTTTGGAGTATTTTGCAGCGGGTAATTCTAGCCATTCTTAGAAATTGGAGAAAACTCTGTTTAAAAAATAATGCGTGGCAAGAAATCAAAGCTAATTCAAGTTTAACTACAGTAATCAATTTGAATGAAGAAATGACAAAGACACTAACCTATAATCAAACCTGGATTGTGAAAAAGTTTTCTGATAAAAAAACAAAGAAAATTCATGCAACACAGTAATTTGCAATAGTAAAACGGTAAAGAAATCGTAAAAAACCAACCTATATAGATTTTCCATGGGTGAAATTAGGACCGTAGGATTAAAATAAATGGGTGGTTAGGATCAAACCTTGTAGGATACAGGATCATAACGCAAGGTTGAAATTTTATTAACCATCCTGCAATCTACATTCCACAATTTGTGGGATGCGGGATACCAACAATACCAAAATTTTATTCAATCTCTTTTGCAATCCGCATCCCACAATTTGTGGGTTGCGGGTTGCGGGATCGCACAATAAAATAAATCAATCAAATTCTTCCCGCAATCTGCATCTCGCAAATTGCGGGTTGTGGGATGACACACTATACTTTACAAAAATGTACCTGCATCCTGCATTCTGGAAATTGCGGGATGTGGGTTGAGGGATAAAAAACTCGCAAATAATATACTTCAAATTCCCGCAATCTACATTCAGAAATTGAGGGATGTGGGTTGTAGGATGAAACAAATTCTTACAAAAGATAGTCGTCCACGACTCCCCAAAAGCACACAAATCATGCATAAATTCCCAAAATTTGACTAAGTTAAATCACAGAAACCATGATAAACTTTATGGGGACCCCTAAACGACTTAAGGAATTCGTAACAGTTACCTTTGTATGTGAAATTGGGGCTCCCATGTTATCCAAAACATGGGATCTATTGTACCTACAACAAATGGCAACTGGCTGGGAGGAACCAGTTATCTCTGTAAAAAAAGTACTCTTTTGCATATAAAACATGTCAGTAACAAAAAATGATAACCTGAAACTTACATAAAATGTTTACACGAGGATGTAACCAACACGAAGGATTACCAAAAATTATTTGTACATTCCCATCCATGATCAATTTAAAGATGATGGAAATTTGATCCAAGGGAATGAAGGATAGCAAGGATCTCTTACCATCAAGTAGGCATAAGCACACAGTTTAAGTTGAACATGAAATCAAACCTAGGAATATTCTAGATTTCAAACATAAGTCACCAAGATCTTCTCTTCCTTTATTTATTTATTTATTAGAGAATTGAAAGACTTTATCAACATAAGACCACTGCTCCAATATGGGGATCAGTTCCATTCACAAACCTGATCTGGAAACTGAACAATCCAACTCGGTAAGGAGACTTCTTGTCTTCCAGATGTGAGACTGAAAGCAACTATCATGGCATGGGAACCATCTAATGATAATTTGAGTCCAAATTCAGATCCATGATCATAGCATGGTTGGCTTGTGATAAGACCCCCTGTCCTTATGTACAATAATTGTCTTACGGAAACAATAAGGATTTATTTGTATATGGATTGCAAATCACTACCATGGCTTGGTATCCATATAAAAACAGTGTTACTCGCTGATGCTTTGTAGATCATGAATGGGTCAACCTGTAATAGGATCTCCCATCTTCCAGGAATACTAAAATCCATTCCCCCAGTTTCATGGTGAATATGTCATTCCACCAAGAATGTATGAACCTAATGGGCCATCTAGTGATGAGACCCCCCATCTTGCAATCCATAACACAAATATTTTCTCTTTTTTTTTGTATGACTATGATAGAATCCAGAATAGATAAGGCCGACCAGGTTATAAAGGTATGTTGTAGTGCATTAATGAGACTTGAGACAAGGGGAACCAGTTACCTTCACAGCCTTGATCATAGAATAAAGCATATGTAAGGATATTGATCATGATATAAATGTATTAACCCAAAACCCTACACTTATTGGAAGTTATCAACATATAAAACCAATCCTAACACAGGTTAGGAAAAGATTGAAACTGACAATGTATTGGAGTTTAGAGTGCTAAAACCTTGGGAGAGACTGATTTTTCGCCATCATCAAATGTGCAAGACACAAAAATTGCTAATATCAAGCAAACATTCAAAACAAAGAATACAAACAAAAGAAAACACCACACCTATGTACATGAATTACGAATATTTTCAGACAAAATACTTTTTAAGCAAGAAACATTCACTGGGTAGTTGTCAATGAATCCCTCCATCGTCTGTAACCAAACAATACTAGGACCAATATTTTTTGTAATAATGAAAGGTCCCAGCCAAAGGCGTTGGAACTTGGTGTACTCCGTATTGTCTTTGTGCTACTTAACCCACCTTAATACTAAATGCCCTACTGAAAAGTTCTTATCAGAGGAGGATTTCTCATCGAACCATTTATTTACCAACTGTTGATGTTGATAGAATCTGTTCTTGGCTCTTTCCCCACCTTCCTCTAACTTAAGTAGAGTATTAATCCTCTGCTACAACAGGGATGAATCATCCTCTTGGATGGATTGGGCTAACTGTAACGAGGGGATGGTGAGATTTATGGCAAGACAGCTTCCTTGCCATAGACTAGACAGTAAGGGGAGTTACCAATGGTTGTCTTTGGAGTGATTCATTTTTCCCAAAGAGCATTCTAGATTTGGGTATGCCAATCTTTGTGATGGGAGGCCACTATCTTTTTCAGGATGTTTATTAGGTTTTCGTTGGAGGATTCTGCAAGTCCGTTTCCCTATGGGTAGTAGTTGGCAGAAAATTTAAGCGTGATCCCCTTTTTCAAGGGCATAGCTAGTGAGGTCAATGGATGTGAAGTATGGTGTATTATAAAAAATGACATAATTAGGAGTGCCGAACCTAGTGACTATTTGATTTTTAAGAAAGGAAATCACTTGGTTCCTATTACACAGTCTAAGAGGGACTTCTTCAACCCACCTGGTGAAGTAATCAGTGGTCATCAAAGTGTACTTGTGTTGTAGAGAAGACACAGGGTTTATAGGTCCGAAAAAATCCAATCCCCATTACTGAAATTGGAATTGGACTACTATTGGATGCAAAAGGAAGGCAGGTTTCTTGGCTTTGCCATCACACTTCAGGCAAGGCCCACATTTTCTGACATAGGAATGAGCATCCCTGAATAAGGTAGGCCAATAATATCTTGTCTTAATGATTTTGTGAGCCGTCGTCTCTCCTAAGAAATTCCCACCAGCAGGTCTTGCGTGAAATTTGAAAAGGATATCATTAGTTTGGTCCTTTTCTAAACACCTAATAAAAACTCCATCATAGTTTCTTCTAAATAGAACATTATCAATAAGCTGATAAGAAGCTGATTTTAGCTTTAATGATTTATGTGTTTTAGAGTCAAGGGTTTCAGGGGAAAACCCAAGATTTAGGAAAAACTTGATGTGATCATACCATTCAGAAGTTGTCATTTCAATTCCATTAACAGAACCTGTAGGTACAACTTCCTCCTTCTCCCAGTTTGTTTTCCGATCTTCATGATCATTTGATTGGGAAGACAATAGACACAAACCTTTTCCTTAACTATATTTTCTATCTTGATCTCTAAATCATATTCCTGCAATGACATCATCCAGTGAGCCCTTTTTTCACCTAATTCCTTCAGGACAAGGACATTCCGAATGATCGCGTATGGGACAATCACCTTGGTCCTCGACTTCAACAGGTATGGCCTATAATGTTTCATCTATTTATAAACTGTGTAGGCATGTTTGTTGACTTGGGAATATTTGAGTTCGTCTCCTTTAACCATTGAGCTCATGAAAGAAATGGTGATCTCAACGTCCTCATGATTCTTCTGTGTTAGGACAGCTGCGTAAGAGAAATCAGTAGTAAAGGTATAAAGTATAAATTTTTTTTGAAATATAGAGCCATCAGAGCAGGTGCTTCTACTATGTCTCTTCTCATTTCAACAAAGGCATTCCTCTATTCTTTGGACCATTTAAATTCTACATCCCTTTTAACTAAATGTTGCAAGGGTTTAACAACTTGGGAAAATTTTGGTACAAATCTGTGGACAAAATTGATCTTCACCAAGAAAGATTGCATCGCTTTTCGAGAACCAGGGAGGCCAATATTTGAGATTACTTTAGTACATTTTGGATCCATGATCATGCCTTCCTTGGAGACAATGAAACCTAACAACTTACCTTCCGTAACCAAACATATTGACTTCTTGGGATTAAGGGAAATCCCATATTTCTTGCAGCTTTCGAACACCTGTTTCAAAGCAGACTAATGTTCATGTCATTTTTTAGAATAAATTGTTACATCATATAAATATACAATGAAAGAATTATGAATTAAGCCCTTGAAATCTATATCCATAGCTCTTTGGAACATAGCTCCTGCATTTATCATCCCAAATGGCATTTGTCTGTAGGCAAATGTTCCCCAAGGGGTTTGGAAGGCTGTTTTAAGCTGGTCATCAGGGGCAACCAATAATTGGTTGTACCCTGAGAAGCCATCAAGGAGTGAGAACATTACGGATCTAGCTACCTTCTATAAAATCTGCTCCATGGGAGGAACCAGATAATTTTCCTTCTCAGAAGCTCTTCTAAAGTCAACACAGATCCTGATTTCCCCATTCTTTTTTTGAACGGGTACTAAGTTGGAAATCCACTGCATGTGTATAACATGGAATATGATTCTTGTTGTCAGTAGCTTATCGAGTTCTTTCTTGACAGAAGGTTCCAAGCTGGGAAGCATTATTCTTAGCTTCTGTTAATACAACTTCACTTCAGGTTTCATCGGGATATTGTGGTGCATGATGCTGGTATCGAAAGTCTCAAGCTCATCATACGTCCAAGCAAAGAAGTCTTTGAATTCCTTGCATAACTTGATAAATCTTCTCCTTTATTCATTGGAACAATGAATCCTGAGGTTGATAAAGTGAGGATTTTTTTTGAGTTCCAGATTGACAGTTGCAAAATTGAGGGTCGAGCTTTGGGTCTTGCAATTGGTGGTTTGCCTGAACTTGTCTTGTAGATCATAAAAATTTTCTAAGATGATGACGAACTTGGGAATGATATTGGAAGATTCAAACAAAGATTTTTCATGACCAACCTCATCAATATCCACGCCTTGAAAGGTGTCTTGGGATGAAAGAAAATCTAGTATTTGTTTGTCATCATCGAACACTTTCCAATTCGTGACATTGTCAGGAATGGAAGGCCTGTACATCAACTCAATTGAAAAAATTTGTGGAGACAAACCTTCAGGTGGGATTAGGCTATTTGTAGTATTGGCCAATAGATCGGCGTCGAAATTCTATGATCTAGGGACATACTTGATATTGAATTCCAGAAAAGAGTTAGTTAGGTCTCTCATGAAACTTTGATAATTGATTAAACGAGGAGACAAGCAGTGTATTTGGTTTCTCACCTGCTTTACTATAATCTTAAAGTATCCTACGAATTCAATCACGTTTGCACCCATGTCAATGGACTAGTGCCTCATACTCAACTACATTGTTGGTGCATTCGAACTCCAGTCTACATGAGATCATGGTCTTGGTCCCATTTGGATCTATGAGGACACATCCTGCACCTGCTTCATATTTGGACCTAGATCCATCAAAGAATAAAGTCCAAACAAAAGGGTTCAATTCTAAAATTAGTATTTACCTTATAAACATTATGTACTATAATACTAGAGAATAGTACATAAGCAATATGAGTATTTTGGGACTCTTTCTGTACATTCTCCACTGGTGAAATATCAGCAGGTAGATCTCCAAAGAATGTATCGAATGTAAAATGTTCAATTTGAGCACTAAAATAGGATACATATTCATTGGAGCCGTCAATATCGGTCACCGTTTGTTTCATAAATGGTTCCCTGTTAACCTTGAGTTTGTTGGGTTGTTCATTTAGTGGTAACCACAAGTGAGACCAATAGGTGGCAAAGTAACCTTTCAGTTTTTCTGACCAGTCTCTGCTTAACCACATACCGTAATTATCTGGGATGTCTGCGATCAGAATGTCAATGGCCTGATGAATTATGGGATCTACAAACAATCTAAGAAGGACATTTCTTAGCCTTCCTACAACCTTAACCTTAGACCTGTCCAACTAGATAGTTTGTATAGGGAAAGGTTCCCAAGTAGCATTCAACTTTTTAAAGAAAGAAAGAGGAATCACATTAGATGAGGCACTTGAATCTATCATGCAGTTGTGTACATTCCTATTGAAGATCTCAAAAGTAAGTAAGAAAGGAGGGATCCGCTTACTTCCATGCTTCTGATTGTTTGGTTTAGGAGAAGAGTCAAGGTTATTATTTTGAGTTTCCTTGGGATGTTTTATTATCATGATTTTAGGAAGGGAATCTCTTATGGAAGGGATCTTGAGAAGATCAAATAATGATATATTGGCTTTGAATTTTTTTATATCCTTAGCCAAATTGTACTCAGGCTCATGAATGAGAGTGACTTTTTGCAGTTGAGACTTACCTTTGCTGGGAGCCGATGTTGCAGGTGATGGTCCCTGCGGAGGAGGCCCTTTAGATCTAGTGTTGTGAGTATGTTGTATATTGAAAAATGTGTCAGGGTCTTCTTTCTCTTCTTCGGAAAAGAAACTCACAATGCTAACCTGCTGGTCCTATTCCTTTTCTTCTTAGGGGGGTTGTGAATCCTGATTTGATTGGCCATCAGAGGATTTGGGGGTGTCTTGCGTTCTTGCATCCAGGGATTTCAAAACAGAAAATATTTCTTCTAAAGTGAATCCTTCACTAGGATTGGGAGGTGGTGGATTTTGAGGAGGTTGGTTGGGTCATCTGAAAGGTGGCCTTGCAAACCCCCTATTATTAGCTTGATTTCCATTATTGTTTTTCTTGAGATCCACCATCTCATTAGACATTTTATGTAGGAGCTTCTTCATGTCATTCATATTGAAAGGATCTTGACTCGTGGTAGTGGGTTTAGGGAAGTTGTCAACTTTCTTGAAGGAAGTAGATGCTTGTTTAGATGATGTGTCAGGGTTGTCCTTAAGGCAGAACATGTCTTTTTCTACTTGAATGGCTTCATAGAAAGCCTCATGCAAGGTTTCCTTATGAGCCCTTTTCACCCACATGGCTATCTGATTCGGAAGACCCTTAATATAGTAAGCTACCAATAACTCCTCAACAGGGAGTACAGTAGCATGAATTATATTTTTCAAATATGAAAACCTTTGGTTATAATATTTAACCCGTTCTTTCCCTCTGGTCTTCATTGAAGAGAGCTCTATGACTAAATCCTCTAGGGTCTTATCATCCCCAAATTTCTGAGTGAAGAGTTCTGAAAACACATCCCATGATGGGATGGAACCGTCTTCTAAGGAAAAATACCATGTAGAATATTTTCCCTCGAAGGTATATGGGAATAATTTGCAGACTACATCTTCGTGCATTACATTTGTAAACCTGATCGCCTGCATAATAAAGGTTTTGATGTTGACTTCCAGAGGGATTTTATCATCTAGGTTATATTTCAGAAGCCACTTCTTAGGATTTTTAGGTAACCTATCCTGATCACCTAAGATGGACACATCATCTCGATATAGCTAGGGCCTGTTAGGTCATTCGTCAGCCATGGGAATATATCCTTCTGATGATGTTGAAGGTTCTAAGCCTGACAATTCGTCCGAGGAAGATGAAGAAGAAGGAGGTGAAGGTGGTGGTCCACCTGCTACAATGTTGTGTCGATGAGTGTTTGATTCTTAGAAAAATGAGTCAAGATCTAGTCTAGGGGTCTATGGTTGACTAGAAGAACTGTTACGCTCTTCCATGTTTTGGTTTCTTGAATCTCGATTATCTTAACTATTTTCCTGGGGATTGTTTTTTTGGAGATGCTGCTCAGTGGAACCGTTGTCGAATTTGGGCAATGCTATCAGAATTTCCTCTTATTAATTGTTCTACTATGGTAGGACCTAAGGTAGGTGATACAATAACTACCTACTTCCAGGAGCTCTTTGTTTATTCACAGGGGTAGCAAGGATAGCCTCTAAAATTTGTACAGTTCGTTCCCCTGACATAGACACATGAGTGCGACTATGGGTGGAAATCAGGTCTCTTACTGGAGGAGGTTTCTCAGTATTTTGTTTAGGCATTGGTTGCTTCAGACCCTCCTTCTAGCGCCATTTTTTGGAGCCTCAGGTGTGTATGTGGCTGAAAAGGGTCCAAGGCTCACAAGAGAGGATGAAAACCTGATCAAAGGCTTCAAGTAATCCTATGCAAGTATTACCTTATCATCGAGTTGTTTTGTGTGGTTGACACCCACAGATACTAAGGCCTCCATTGCCACTTATGGTTCTGTGATCCTGAAAGAATCTGTTTTCCAATGAAGAAAAACCAAATGGGTAAGGAAGTCAAAAGGAAATTTAACCTAACTATAAAGGAAATGCAAACTAAGTCTATGCTAGTCTAAGAGAGGTATTTGGTTTGTTCACAAATCAACCTGAGGTGTAAGACAGATAAGCATTTAATCATATTAACAGAAATGTAAACAAGATCATTTACTTATCATTTAACTCACAATCAATTATAGAAAATTAACTAACAACAACTTAACATTAACACATTCAAGGTCAACCTGCATCTAAGTATGAAAATTAAAAAATTAACATATATGTTATTGAATTTATTGTGTAACCACTCGCAGAAATAGATAATGGTTTTAATAGAATAAACTCTTTAAAACTTTATCAGTACATAAATTACTAACAAAGAGAAATCAAGGCTGTGAATAAGTGCACTAATTAATTGCAAAGGACTAACATTAATATTGATCCATCTAAAACAGGAAAAATCATAATTCGTTAAGGAAACTTAATCAAATAAATGACAAGAGATATGAAAGAATATGATTGTTGTAATAAATAAAGTTTGCAAAAAATTACAAAAACCTCGAGTAAAAAGAGGTATCTCCAGTCCAGGGATCATTTTAAGGAACCATACTTATTTAAAAGTGTATAAATGTTAGCGAATCTTACCAATTCTTAAAACGCCAACTCTAAATGTTTGGCGATATTTAAAAAAAAAAATTAATTTCCAAGGATTTTATATCGCTATATAATAATTTGGCGATATTTAGGGTGAAAAAAATTTACCCCATCAAAATTGGGCGAAACAAGGCTTCAAAAAATGAAAAATGGCGAATATTTTTTTGGAGAAAAACCCCTAAAAATAGCCCATGGGCTAAATTTCGCCCCTAAAATTATTCCTGCTCCAGTCTCTTGTCTAGATTTATCCCTTCCATAAGTCACTATTACATGTGAAACCCACCCTTTAAATAATTATTACAAGGAGTAGATTCCCATCAAATTGGGATCAAAAAATATAAATAAAACTAATATGCAAGGAAATCCTGCCATCTGTTCTAAATCCATAACAATTCATCAATGTTGGGATAGTTAGTTGATTCGAGACCAAGTAGGGCATCACATTTATAATTTTCCATTTTGATTTTAGCTAACTTATGCCAGATGCGGATGTAAATGTGGATCTTTCACTCAATAGCCAAAGCTTGTCTGATCAATTGATCCACATCTTCAATAGTGATATGATCGAGTCCCTAGATTTTCTCCTTTGCTTCATCTCATCGATGTTCAACCTACTCGATCATTAGTCTAGGGGGACATGCGTTCTCAATAAGATCCACTGTGGGAAAACACAATGTCTCCATGATACCATCAACAACATACCACCTTCTACCACACATGGCTTGTGCTTTCTTGATAGTATTTTCAACCATCTCATTAAGGTCAAGCCAAGCACTTAGTACAGTTCTGATATTTTTCAGCTGAAAACTAAAGAGGGTGATAATGTTTTCTGGCTTGTCCTTCATATATCTTTGCCAATCTACAATAGCATCATAAGCTTTGAATGCTTTCTCTCTGTTTTCTACTTGCTCCTCAAGGACAACAAACATCTTACCAAAAGTAATATGAGTTTCATAAATATCATCCATAGCTTGGAACAACTCACTTATTAACTCATAATTCTCCTGATTTGTTATGATAGCCAATTCTTTAAATTCCTCTTGTGAAAACCTGGAGAACGAAGAGGAAGCTACACTTGCAGTTTCTTCTTCACATTGCTTTTCAAGCGAGGCTATCCTCTGTGTGAAGGTAGCATTTGCAGTCTTCTCATTTTGCAACTCAGCTTGAAGAGAAGCACTTTTTACTTGTAGCTCATTATACTTGTCCTCAAATGTCTTCATAAGATTATGAACATGAGCTTCATGTTCCCTTCTAGTATTTTCAAGCTCTTCCTTCAGCTTTCTTATCTCTTCTTTTCTCCTGTCAAATTCCATGTTCAAGGTGTTAACAACATGGAGGTTGGCACTTGTGAATGCACTCAAAGCAGTAGTTATATCTACTGCGTATACTTGTGGGCCACCAGACTGCTGAGTCCAAACTATTTGACTGGTGATAGATACATCCATACCACTGTGATCTCTAGTCCTATTTTTTCCCTTTTTAACCACTGCTTTATCAGACTTGCTATAGTAATAATCCCCAAGAGAGATGACAATGTCTTCATCAAACTCAACTCTTGGCTCAGTGGATGCAGAAGTTCCAATCTTGTAGATACCAAAGAGGATGTTTGAGTGATGATAGGAGGGGGCACGGGCATAGTAATGTGAGTGGTGGAAGGAAAAATGTTTTGAACAGCGACTACCTCAGAGGTTGGAGAGAAGAGTGAGGTTGAAGTTCCATAGGATGGAAAGTGGGGGTCTACAACTCTAAGTTGTGAGGAAGACATCAGCGTATTTTCAGACATAGATGATGATGAGAGAGTAATTGAGGATAGGTGTAGAGGAATCTTAAAAGATGGTGCTTCTTTAGTGGCAGGTTGCAACGTGGGGGTTTGCACAGAAGCAAATGCAATAGACACAAATGTAGAGGTCAAAGCCTCATACAACTGAGATAGTGCAGGTGACAGGGTTGTTCTAGCAGGTAAAGTAGACAAAATATGAATGGAAGAAAGGATCAATGTTGAAGACGAGGAGCTAGAAACAAAAGTAAATTGTGAAACTGTAGGGACAGGGATGAAATCTTTCTTACCATCACCATTGAGTAAATCTATGAGTGATTGCAAATTTTGATCCACCTCTACAATGACAAGCATGGAGGATATTAATTCTTCTAAGTTGGAATCATCCAAATTTATAGTAGGAGTAGAAGAGGAAGAAACCTGAACCTTCAGTATTTTAAATGTATTTTTCTCAGCCATTTCTTGATCATCATTTGGTTGAGTGACTGAAGTAGTCACCTGGATATGTGCAACAGTCTGAGCAGCTGCAACTGCCCATGGGGGCTTCACTTGTTGACCAATATCCTATCACGTTAGTTCATATTGTGGGTTTTAAAATTATTAAAAATTGAACCAATATATTGCAGGTATTAGGGGGGATGAGGGGTTTAAGGTGGGGGTGGGTAGGGTGGTTTATAAGGATTGAGGTATAAAAAGGGGATGGGAGGAGTTTTTAAGTATTGGGAGGGGGTTTCAACAAAAAGAGTTTGGGTCAATATATCTAGAAATTAAGGGTATTATTTAATATCCCATGATCGCACATGCTATGTGAGATGTTCACTAAGTGAAGTCCCCATGCAACTGCCTAAGTGTCTAACACATAGGTCCTTATTGCTATCTTTTGTTTTGACTATTTTGAGGTATGCATCAAGGCTTTCAACTATTGAGAAACTGTTGCTTTTGGAAGATCTACCATTAGACCCTTGCCTTTGTCGCCTTCTAGATGGGTTGCCACTGATAAGACTTCTGTTGCTTGGGATTCCTTTTCTTCTCTGTCCTTTCTGTTTTTCTCTAGAAGGTCCATTTGCATTGCTCTATAACTCTGAATCCCGTCTTTAAGTTCCTTTTGATGCTGCAAGATGTGACTTTTCCCATATTTTCTTTTGGCTTTATCAAAGACTTCAGAAAATGTATTGACACCCTGGAAAATGGAATCATCGGGAAGTTCCTCATGAGCATAAGAAATTTTGATATGGTATTTCTTAAAGTAAGCATCGAGGAATCCCTTGGGATCATGTCTTCTCTTGCTAGCAAAGCCAAGCTTCAAGGAAATTATCTGTTCACCATTTTCTGCAGCCCATGTTGAAGTTGGGATAAATAACGATCCAAGGTTCAACGAGAATTCGAGCCATCTTTTTCTTTTAGGGCCAACCAGCTTCTTATAAACCCGAGTCAGTGACAGTATGGAAAACCACTTCTTCTAGAACCAACCTGTCAAGGACAATCCTAACACCCCAAATCCCGATGTACAAAAAATATTCACCAACGTACCAATCACCCATTGTAGCAATAAAAATTCTAGCTTCACCTGAAAATGCGGGAACTTCCTTTTTGAAGATTGAAAAATAGATGTTGCCAAGGAAATGTTCACATATATCATAGAACCTAGATGCATAGTTAGTATCCCACAATTCTGAATAATAAATGGGCACTAGGGGAGACGACAAAGTCTAGTTCCATCCCAAATTGGGATATTGGAACTCAGTGCAAAATACATCCAAAATGAAGGCCGAGAAGAAGAAATTGGGCTTCTTTCTGGCAGTGGCCTTTTGGTAGTCTTGGATAGAGTTTTTGAGTTCTGATGACAAGATGAATGCCCACAGGAAAGAATCACCGGTTGCTAAAACATGATGAGCTACTATAGCCCATTCAGCCTTGAACACAAAAGAATTAGGAAGGCCATACAGTCTGCATAACATGGCCACCAATAAGGAATAGGGTTCTTTGAACCAAGTGACATGGTAAAGGTCTTTGGTCTTCTGCAAGAATTTACTAGGTTTGTGCATCCAAGATTTTAACATTTCATCGAAATTGAACCTAGTCTTGGAGGCTTGGGAAAATTCTGCAGTGAGGGGTTGTTTAACCGGTTTAAGGCCATAAGCCCTGGTAAATACCCTGGGACGGAAATTGGCTAGCTGTGAATTTGCACCATCGATTAAGGAACTATCTTTGGGGTTTGCATGTTCCACAATCCATTTGACCATGTCATTGCAGGGGAGGATAGTAGATCTAGCAGCGATAGAGTGAAGTCCAGAATCCCTGATTGTTTGGTAGGCCAACTAGTTGTCTTGGATATCAGAAAATTCGTCATTGTCAAAAATTGCGTAAACCCTAGGCCATTCAATCTGGTAAGTATTAGTGATTCTACCACTGGTGTCCAAGAAAATACCAAAGTTCGGGTCCTTAATTAACATATCCTTTTGGAGAATTTTGTAGTGGGTAATTTTGGCCATTCTTGGAAATTGAAGAAAACTCTATTTAAAAAACAACGCGCAGCGAGAAATCAAAGCTAATTCAAGTTTAACTATAATAATCAATTTGATTGAATAAATGACGAAGACACTAACCTGTAATCAAAACTGGACTATGACGAAGTTGCCTAGTAAAAACGCAGAGAAAATTCATGTAGCAAAGTAATTTGCAATAGTAAAATGGTAAAGAAATCGTAAAAAACCAATCTATATATAGATTTTTCATGGGTTAAATTAGGACCATAGGATTAAAATAAATGGACAGTTAAGATCAAACCTTGTGGGATGCAGGATCATAATGCAATATTTAAATTTTATTAGCCATCATAATTTTGTGGGATGCAGGATACCAATAGTACCAAAGTTTTATTCAATCTCTTCTGCAATCTGTATCCCATAATTTGCGGGTTGCGGGATGCGGGATCACACAATAAAATCAATCAATCAAATTGTTCCCACAATCTACATACCGCAAATTGTGGGTTGCGAGTTGCTGGATGACATACTATACTTTACAAAAATGTTGCCGCATCCCGCATCCCACAAATTGCGGAATTAAAAAATTTCAAATAATAAACTTCAAATTCCCGCAATCCACATTCGGCAACTGCAGGATGCGGGTTGCGGGATGAAATAAATTCTTACAAAAGATAGTCTTCCGCAACTCCCCAAAAGCATAAAAATCATGCATAAATTCCCAAAATTCAACTAAGTTAAATCACAGAAACCATGATAAACTTTATGGGGACCCCTAAAAGACTTAAGGAATTCGTAACAGTTACCTTTGTATGTGAAATTGGGGCTCCCAAGTTATCCAAAACATGGGATTTTTTGTACCTACAACACCCCAGCAAAGGCTCCCATAGCAGCTGTTGTATCTAATTCTCCTTATTTTTCATTAGGGGCATCAGTTCTCCAGACAACTTGATTAAGGGAAGGCACATGTTTTAGTGTTCCTTCTCTTGTCCTCTTTGATCCTTTCTTCAATATGGCGTTATATTTATTTCTCCAAAATACTTCCCTAAGGAAACAACAACATCTTCTCCAAAATATGCAATTTGTTCTGATCCTGAAAGGGTTTCCTTTTCGAGTGTAATTGATGGCTCTAGTTGTGATTGTGAGAGTGGAATTTCTACATTGATGGTTTTAATTCCCAATTGGGAAGTAGGAAAAATAGATATAAGGGAAGTGGAAGACATGAGAATAGGGATTTTAATTTGTGAAGAAGGAATTCTAGAGAGGGGAGGGACTTCTACTTGGGAACATGGGATATGCGGGGATGTGGTGGTGGTATGAGATATATGGGGGATTGATGAAATAGGTGGAGAAGAAGGGGTGTTAGGACTGAGAAGTTCTGCTGATACTAATGGGTCTCCAGCATTTTCCTTAAGAATAGGATTTAAACTCACATGGGAAAAAGAAGGCTAGGGGAATAAATAATAAAAAAGATCTGTTGAAAACTGTACATCAGGGACATAAGATGTCATGGATGTAAGGATATTAACAGGGCATGTGGGGTTTCCAGACTCCTCTTCTAGATCACTACAAATTTCATGGATCTCAATTTTACACTGGGGTTCGGGCTCAACCTGTTGGATCAGAGGGATTTGGAGAGCCACTTTCTCTTGAATATCAAGTGGAGCTATATGTAGTGGTTGTTCATCCCTGAGTACCTGCTGAGGTATATTATGTGTCTAAGCCACTAATGCTTTAGGTAATTGTGGTTTCTAGGAAACAGGATGAGGTTTCTGTTTCTTTGGCTCAGGTTCGGTCTCTTGCACTTGTGTCTGGAGTTGAGCACTGAGCTTCACTACAACTTGTTTAAATTCTTCCCCTCTTTGTAGGACTTCCATCTCTTGTGAAGAGTGAGCGCTCCTAGGGTTTTTTATGATATCTTTGGACTGCGATGCTGAAGCAAAAGCTGTTGCTGCTTGCTGTCTTACTTCTCTCTCCATGTTTTCCCTATGAACCTTTTCCTTTGCATTAAATCTTGATTTTCTAAAATGAAGGGTAGACTGCTTCATATATTTATGATAGTTGAAAACATGGGACTTTACCTCTGGATCAATGATATTTTCAAGTGCTTCCCGAAAATCCACATCTACCCTATACATGCAATCATTTGGTAGATTCTCATATGCATAAGTAAACTTCGCCCTTTCTTGAGAAAAAAGGCTAGCAAGGTAAGCCTTCGGATCATGCATTCTTTTGGGAGCTTCTCCCAGGTTCATAGTTGTAATTTCCTTACCCAGCAGAGTTGCATGGGTAAAATTATGTATAGCCAAATAATCTAAAGAAAACGTGAACTTGGGCCAACACTTCCTCTTGTGCTTAGCCAATTTTGGATAGGCGCCATCAATGATTGTTTGGAAGGAAAATTCCTGTAAGACCATGCGATCTGGAACAATTCTGGGAAATAAATGGAATGCGTTTCTACCCCAAATTCTAAATAGGAGAAATATTCCCCGACATACCAATCTCCATGTAAAGTAATTAAAGCCCTGGCTCTTTGTGAAAATTCCAGAGCATCGTCCTTGAAGATATGATGATACATGGAACCTAAGAAAAGGTCGTAGATGTCATATATGTGAGGAAAAAAATTATCCTCCCACATGTCAGAGTAGTAAATATGGACCGACGGAGAATACTTCTGTCAATTCCAACCTAGGTTGGGAAATGCCGAAGTTGCACAAAAAACGTCCATGACATAGGCTGACATGTAAAATTGGGGTTTTCTGTTTGCCATGGCTTTCTGGTATTTATCAATTTCCTCTTGCAAGTTAACAGATAAAATATGAGCCCAATTAAAAGACTCACTTGTAAGAAGAATGTGGTGAGCTATCAGAACCCATTTTGCTTTGAATAATGTGCAATTCACCAACCCATATAATCGTCATAACATAGCTGCAAGCATCGAATATGGTTCCCTAAACCATGAAGTAAGGTAGGAATTACCTAGTTGTGGGATAAACAGGGTGGTATCATCCATCCATGATTTCACCACTTCTTCATAATCGAAGCGAGAGGTCACTTCATCCAAGAACTTACAGCTTAGTAATTGTTTTGAGGGTCCGAGTGCATAAGCCTTGGTAAAACTTTTAGGGTTGAACACGGCCAAAAAAGTACCAAGGTTTAGCGTGGTCGAGAACCCACTTCACCGGGTCTGTGTAGGGCATAAATGCTGGTCTAACAGCAATTAGATGGAGCTATGAGCTCTGAATTCTGATATAAGCCAGTTGGTCATGAAGAATGGCCGAGAAATCGTCATTATCGAAGATATAATAGATTCTTGAACAGTCCACATGTAGGTTTTCAGAAATGTGCCCACTAGTGTCTATGAAGATTCCGACATTTGGGTCTTTGGACTTATGCTCTTGCAGAGCCGTTTTTGACCTTTTGTTTATGGGCGTAGGAGATGCCATTTTTGCTCAAAATTTGGCGACCATGGTCAAAACTTACTACAATGTAACAAATAACAGGATAATGGTCATAAAGAGTTAACTTCCCAGTAAAAATATTTCAAAACCAGTGAAAAATGTAATCTTGGGCGAGAAGAAAGCGCAGTAAAAATGCCCAGGCACAGTAAAAATCGTAGGTAAAAAATGGTAAAAACCTCAGAGATTCAAACAGACTATATAGCAAAAACCTCAACAGAAAAACAAATCTAGACCATAGATCTAGAAAAAAATAAACGGCCAAGATGAAGGCACGCAACCAAAACTTCAAAAATAAAAGTCCGGGAAAGTTTGGATTTGACATTTCCGACTTCCGCATTCCACATAGCGAAAAGTGGAAGTTGGAAAGAAACTTATTTTAACTCAAAACATATCAAGTTTCTACATTCCGCATTTCGCTTTGTGCAAGGCGAAAAGCAGAAGAAAACCAATTTTACGAGAAGAAACATTAAAGTTCCGATTTCTGCATTTTGCAATGCGGAAAGCGGAAGTCGAGAAATAAGAAAAAGAAAAAATGCAACAAATACTTTTCCGTCTTCCACATTTTGCACAACGGAAATTGTCAATCGAAAGGAAATGAACGTTTTATTGTGAACTTGTAACTTCCGATTTCCACATTCCACATAGCGGAAAGCGGAAGTCGAAAAAACAACCATTTTATGAACACAAAATGACAATTCTGCAATCCCCATAGGCAGAAGGTGGAAGGCGGGAATATATTTCCCCGATGACTTGAAAAAAAATGGCCTTCGCGTTTCGCACTGCAGAAAGCAGACAACGAAAGGCGGAAGCACCCAAAAAATGATACTTAAAAAATAAACGATGCTTCCGAAATCATCAAAATCCCCGAAAAAAAGACCAATGAGGATGCGAAAAGCAGAAGAAAACAAAAATTGCAAAAATAAACATCAAAGTTTCGATTTCCGCATTCTGCACTGTGGAAAGAGGAAGTCGAGAAATAAAAAAAAAAAAAAATGCGACAAAGAATTTTTCATCTTCCGCATCCTCCAGAGCGGAAATCGATGGTCGGAAGGAAATGAAAGCTTTATTGTGACCTTGTAACTTCCGATTTCTGCATTATGCACAGCGGAAAGCAAAAGTCGGAAAGACAACCATTTTATTAACACAAAATGAGAATTCCACAATCCGCATAGGAGGAAGGCAGAGGTTGGGAATAGATTTCCCCGATGACTTGAAAAAAAAGGATCTGCGTGTTCCGCACTGCGGAAGACGGAAGCGCCCAAAAAATGATACTAACAAATAAAAGGTGCTTCCGAATTATCAAAATACAAAAAAAACAATACTAATGAGGAAATTTTATTAAGTGAAAACATCATAGATTTTCAATTTCCAAAGTCGAAAAGCAGAGAGTTGGAGAACAGGAAAGGACTAAGGCTAGAAGTTGAGTTTTCTGATTCCAAAGTGCGGAAGTGCGGAAGGGCAGAAAAGTGGAGAGTGCAGAAATGCAAAAGGATAGAAGTATAGAAGGTATGAAGTGCGCAAGTGTGGGTGCTGAAGTGCGGAAACAAAGGCCTCAAAACCGCTATGATGAAAAGTCTATTACAAAAAAAAAAATGCAGTAAAAATTCAATATTTTTACTCTCTCGGTGTTCCTTTGCACCTCGTGATGCAAATGCTAGTTTTAAATCTAAGAGCACCTAGTGGTGCAAATGCTAGTTTTAAATCTAGGAGCAAAAAAAAATACCGTGAAATAAAATTATAATAGCAAATTTAATAATATACCAACTAAGTAACCAACTCTACCAATAGATAAACATAAAATACCATACAATTATTTTAAAGATAATTTACAAAAAAGTAAGAGAAAAGAGACTTACGAGTAACAACATCGTCTAATGAATGAATGAATGAGAGAAAGATAAGAAATCACAACGTTTGACGTGGTTTCTGAACTGAATTCCCATAACATTCTTTGCAGTAACAATTGTTATCAGGATACGTGGAATGGACTTTCCAATAATAAAGCTCATCAGGATATGTGGAATGAAATTTCCAATAATAATGCTCATCGGTGAAGTGTCGTTCGGTAGTCCATATACATGGAAATAACTTATCAAGACAATAGAGAATAAAATGGGTTCACGATTTAATCTGAATAAGTTATTGCCTCTCCACCTTCCTTAACCATTAATCTTTTATTTGACTCTCGGCCTTCCTAACCATTAATCTTCCTCTACTACTGAAATTCCCAAAAATCTCTATAAATTTGCGGCAACTCTGAAACCCAAACAACTCTGCATTTGCATTTTCTGGCGAGGCCGAGCTTACAGTAAGAAAATCAACTAGTAAGAATGTCGAGTACGTAAACACACTCAAAACAATCCAATGTTACAGTTCTTCATGACCTGAATTATTATAAATTTATATATATTTAAGCAAAATTTTCAGTTGTCGTTTTGTTATTGTTGATTTTGATTTTGATCTGGATCATCATGGTATAGAGTCACTATTTCAATTAAAAATCCTGTGCTTGTAGAAGATGCCACAGCAGCAAAGGCTACCAAGGTGTATAAGCCCATAGCAACCATGGCAGCCGAAGGCAAGCATTATTTCCCACTAGGTAACCCAAGAACAATATTCGAGATAGACACCAAGTATTTTCCAATCAGATTTCTGAAAAACGATTTTATATACGATACGGCCGTCTGTGTTTTTCTTGATACTGAAAGCAAAGAGAATGTGGCCATTAAGAAGTCCACTGAAAACTTCGAGAATAAACTGTATGGCCTTCGCACTCTGCGTGAGATCAGGCTCCTTCGCCAGCTTAGACATCAAAATATCACCCATCTCAAGGACATCATGAAGCCAACTGACAGATATGGTTTCAATGACGTCTATATCGTGCATGACATCATGGCCACAAACCTTCATCATATTATCCAGTCCCCACAAACTCTTGTAGAGGATCATTATCGCTATATTCTTTACCAGGTCAGGATTGGATACTCTTTTCCATTAAGCAGAGTGTTTATATATATATGTGTGTGTGTGGTGTGTTAAATTCTGTTTGGTACTTACATTATAATATCAGAATTGGGCAACTGTGTGTGTTGTGTTGGGATTTATACATGGTTAATTTATTGGGTACTTTCTGTATTATATCGGAATTGGGCTACTGTGTGAGGTTGGCTTTTATAGACGCAGTTTTGGGTTGTCTTTGCAATTCAAATATTAGTGAAATTTCTGTCCATTTCTCCAGTGGTATACTATTTTTTTTTCTAACTTAGCTCTTTAACCATAATAAACAAGGTTAATATTTACTCTGCCTTTTTAACCAAAAGGAAGGTTAATAGTAAGACCTATCTTGTATCAAAAGTTTGTCAATCTAGGTTGGTTTTGGGTCTTTATCTGGATGGGTTTTATGGTGCAAGTCCTAGCGTTAATATGATATAAAAATTTCTCATTTCGTTCCTGATGTTTTATATGATTCTGTGTCATCACCTTTTTGACTTGCCACTGCTATCAATATGATGTATCGTACTATTTTTACAGATTAAAATGATCACCAATGTTTTTTACAAAATTCAATAAGCCTTAGAACTGTATGAGTATTAAAAAATACAATAACACTTAGAACTGTATTAGTATGTCACTTCACAAAACTCAATAAGCCTTACGGAGTTTGAGTTTATTTTTATTCATTATGAGAAGTCCTGGAAATCCAACTATCTTCCCATAAAATATGTAGTTTAAGTAAGATGAACCTCCTATCCAACCCTGAAGCAGTGCTCATCAAGGTCTCAGAGGCCTACTATCAACTAGAGCTATGGCTAGCTCCACATAATTTAGGTCTAGAACATAGGAGACCATGGTTCCTCAAGTAAGATATGAATATGCATTATAATAATAATCTGCATATGGATCTGTTGTTGGGTCACTGAAGATGGCTTACGTTGTATAAAAGTTTGTAATTTTAGTCAAAATTTGAACCAAGTAAGGTAGTTGGGAGTATGGTAGTTCGGAAGAGATACTTAAAATCCAATCATACATAGACTGGTTATGATTCTGAGTAATTTTGACAGTAGACCAGGTAGTTGGGAGTACGGTAGTTTGGAAGAGATACTTAAAATCCAATCATACATAGACTGGTTATGATTCCTGAGTAATTTTGACAGTAGACCACAGGCCAATCTAACATGTCATAAACAAACTAACAAACAAGAAAAAAACACCTTATAATTAAAAGATATTTTTATTATAAAGTAATCATCTCATATTGTTTATCATTTGGAATCTTTCTTGATTTAAAATTAGCCCTTTTTTTAGGTTAATGGAATCTTCAAATTTATATGGGAATCCTATGGGAAGGTTAAACGATATGTATGCTGGATGACATATATGGCCCAAATCTGGATTTCCATAACATCCTAAAGTGAAGATCCTTATAAACACAATCTTGCTATTATGTTGTTGGACAAAACCATGAAACAGCTTTCAAATTCCAATAAAAAAACGACACTAGTACACTATTCCCTATCAAGTATAGTCCGCATTTGGCATCTCGTTCTTTCTATTTTTGATACATATGAGCTCTTTTGGGCTATTCTCTCTTGCATTTATCAAATTTCAAAGGAATTATGAACATATTACTTGATTAATTACAGTGTTAGATGACTTGGTTATATCCCACAAGGTCATATTCTGTTCTGAATAACAGGGAGAAGCATGTATTCTTGAGATGCTTGTTTATTTAGATAGGTGACAAAGAGAGCTTGGTTTAATAGAACTTGGAGAGCTACTAATTTGTATGAAGAAAATAAGTATTTATCAATCATGGCACTAACTAGTGCAGTTACACAGGTAACTGTGTAGGAAATCCAACCATGTAATCATAAGGGTGGTCTACCTGGTTTCCATGATCACCTCAACCTGGTGCCTTTGACCACAAGTGAGACCATATGTTCATGCTTTAATAGATTGCTACCACTTTGTTGTTAGTTAAAGTGCTCATGCCTCATGGATAGCTATTTATATTTATATGGCAAATCCTTTTTTTAATCGAAATTCAGTTGTTCAAATAAGTTTTCTGCGCCAATGATATCTATCTTCTATAATTTTCCCTTTCTAAAACTAAATTGTTCTTAGCAAGATTGTTTCAATGTTGTGTTTTTTTTGGGTTGTTTTCCTCCTCATTGGTGTCTTAGGATGTACAAAGCACCTGGATTGTACCTGAGGTTCCTCTGGTTATCTCTTTTGATTAATGCATTATTGGTTCTTTTAAGATGGTATCTTGCAACTTCATGACATGAGCTTAATTGTGCTTACAGGTGCTTCGAGGCCTTAAGTACTTACATTCTGCCAATGTTTTTCATCATAACTTGATGCCGGAGAATATTCTCATAAATGCTGTTTGTGAGATTAAAATCAGTGAATTTGGACTTTCTAATCCTGAGGCTGAAGACAAATTTGCAGAGAATATGTCTATTTATCCTTTCAACGAGTGGTACAAAGCACCTGAACAGCTTCTTTTCGATTATGAGTTCGATACTTCAATTGATATGTGGTCTGTTGGATGCATATTTGCAGAGCTGTTAGGCCGAAAGCGTATCTTCCCTGCTGATTGCTTGCCAAATCAACTGAAGCAGATTATAAGCGCAATCGGCAACCCAAGTGAGGATGACCTTAAATTCATACATTGTGACAGTGCAAGAAAATATATAAAAGCACTCCCTACTTCACCGCATACTTCTGTGGGGCATCTGTTTCCTAATGCAGATGCTGCAGCAATTGACCTTCTGGATAAAATGCTAGTTTTTAACCCTAATAAGAGAATCTCTGTAACAGAGGCTCTTGAGCATCCCTACCTATCAAGCCTGCATGACCCAAACAATGAACCTACTGCAGAAGCTCCCTTTGACATGGGAATTGATGAGAAACAGGTGACAGTAGAGGAACTGAGGGAGCTAGTGTGGAAAGAAATGCTATACTATCACCCAGAAGCTGCAGATTCAACGGAGCTGCCTGTGACTGCCTAAAATGATATCTGCATACAGATTGCATCTTTGTTATAAAACATATAAGTTAAAGCTTAGTAGTAGAAGTTTTGTTTACTATCGAATTCCATACAGTGTTCAAGTTGCTTCTCTTTAATAAGCTTGAAAGCTAGATAACTCTGTTGAAATATTTGTTCAAATGCCATGTCTAGCAAGAGAGCACTGGGAGCTTGGAGACCAGATTTAAACAATCACGAGACATTTGTACAGATTTTTTCCTTCAACCATCGGGTTAAATGTAGTTTTTTATTACAAAGATGTTTAATTAGTATGCATTTCATTTTGATTTTCTTTATTTGTTATTCAAAGTTTTGGAAAATTTGAGCAGTACAAATATCTCTTATGAATGTTCTATCATTTTATTTTATTAAACGAAAATCAAAATCTTGTGACAGAAATAATTGGTGTACATTGTTCGACATTGCAAGATTGATTAAGGACCGTATCTCCTTAAAAGTTATATGTTTTATTTTATTAAACGAAAATCAAAATCTTGTCACAGAAATAATTGGTGTACATTGTTCTACATTGCAAGATTGATTAAGGACCATATCTCCTTTATGGTGGTTGAATGATGCAAGTGAAAGCAATAAATATTAAGCACCTTAACAGAAAAATGTCTTGTTACATAAGCATTGAATTAGTTTAATTTTAGTTGTTGAATTTGGTGTACATTGTTCTACATTGCAATATTGATTAAGGACCATATTTCCTTAAGAGTTATGTGCTTTATGGTGGTTGAATGATGGAAGTGAAAGCAATAAATATTAAGCACTTTAACAGAAAAATGTCTTGTTACATAAACATTGAATTAGTTTATTTTTAGGTGTTGAACTTGAGGGTGTGATAAAAATGGATAATATGTACTAAGAACTAGAGAAAATGAAGTTGTAGATTTGTGACTCTTAATTCAATAATGAATCCAAGATACCTCTTTATATCCTTACAAAATATTCATGTTCAAAATCCTAGTCTATGTGTGCGTGTATGTAAGGCTATAAACTAATTTCATATGAGAGTGGAACTAACTTATTGCCATAGCACTAAAAAAAAGTTAAATAACTAGTTATAAATATTAATAAACAATCCATCAAAAATGGGGCACTAGTCATGCCTTTAAGCAAGCAATTGCCTAGAAATATTAATAAGTATCATCTTGGGTTGTAGTATGAGTTGGCAATGGGCTCCTTCTCTGAGCGTACTTCCTTTCTTGGGGAATTGTACACATCTTTGTTCCTTATCAAATCCTCTCAGTTGGTTTAAGTGGAAATCCTCCCCTTTCTCCTCCAAATTCGAAAACTTGCCAATATGTTGAGAAGTGACTGAAAGGTGTGAATGTAGTGGTATAGAGACACCAATGATGTGGAGTAGAAATAATGAGTTGTGCAAATGCTAGAAGCTTATCCAAGTGGTTGTAATAAGGATAATAAATAGTGCTGGTGGCCATTGAGAGCTAAAGAAAACCATTGGAAACTCTAATATATAGTCTATGGCTCCAGGTTTAGGTTGAATAAGTAATGGGAAAATGTTGTAGGAACAACCTGAACTGAATGTAAAGCTGTGACTGAATCTACAACTATCAAGGGTGTAGTGGTACAAGGTTATGTTGGAAGAACATATCACTATAGATAAAGATTGTTCATGCAAATATCATCCCAAAAATGGTGTAGGGTGTAGACTGAGGTTGTATTAGGTTGTTGGCGTGATGAAAATTTGTCTTTGGATCCTTAGCTAAAAATGTTGGAATGAAGGTGATGTCAATAGAAAAGTATAATGTGTGGGCCTAAGATAAACTGTGAAGTTGGTAAACTTGCACTTAGTTGAATATTAAGGCATTTTGAATTATTGTCAATTTTATCTTGAATTATGAAGTTATGGTCTTTAAGCTGCTTCACTCAAAATTTCCCCACTCTATCGTAAAAAAACACCCAATTTATTTGTGAGCATAGTTGGAAATATTAGTGATTGAGATAAGAGATTGATTCCAATTATCAAATTCACTTGATCAATTTGGTGAACATCAAGACATTCCTTTTTCATTAAGTGAGAAAAATACTAGAAGTTGTTCAACGGTTGTTTCCTTGGACAAGATAAGTTTCATTCCCATGATTATAGATGCATTATGTGGTAGAGCGCCATATACCTATCATGCTTTAGAATGATTCTTTGCATTTGCTGAACTCTCAAGGAACAGTTCTGGTTTGAAGAGTTGTAGATAAGGCTTCAAAGTGAGTAATATAAGTAAGTGAATCATACTAGGTTGCAAAGTTGTTGGGTTTTGAAACACATCATAGTGTTGAGTTGGGCCTTACTTAGGATCAAGAAATGAATGAAGAAGAGGCTTTTCACCCATCATGGGAGAGTCTGGTATATATGTTCATATAATTTTCTACATATAAATGCAATGAGATTTGTTATGAAACATCAAAGCACCCAATTATTTGAGGGTAAGCATCACCCTAGATGTTTGGAGATAAGACAAGTAATGAAAGAGGGAATGATGGAGGGAATCACAATGTGTGTTTGAATTTTAAAAAATACCGCACACTACATGCAGCAAAGATAAAAAAAGAGAATAATCATCTAGACTCTTGGGTACATCATTTGAAATGAATAAAGTGAAAGGAGGGATTAAAGGAGTCTAAAGTCAAGTCTCATAATAATGCATTGAAGTTCCTTTGATACTACATGTTTAACTAGGAGTTTTACATCCATGAGAATTTGATCCTCCTTGACATGTTCATTGTTCTTGTTCTTTAAGGGAACTTCTTTATATGTGATTGAGTGTGAAAGACTAGTTGTTGATCAAAGGAATATTAGTGTTCCTATTGGTATATAGGAGGGTGTAGTGAGCTATGGTAAGGTCTAGTGGTGGGTGTGGGGGGAATCATAAAGAATGGTAAAAGGATAGGATCTTGAGCATAGATTTATCTTAAAAGGCGATCTACCAAGCACTGAGAGGGATAAAATATCTCTATATGCAAACCCCATTTAAGAGTGTAAGCGTTAAGTGTTTTAATTTATCTAATTTTTGTAGTTATATATATGCTGCTGTAAATTATTAAATCTAATTTGAGCTGACATGTTATTTTTAAAATATTTTATTTTTTATTTTTTAAAAAGAACATGTGTCAGCTATAGGATGAGCATGGACATCTCCCCCTACTGGGTTGTAGAATGCATCTCTTCGATGCAATCATAGGACTAGCAAGAGAAACTCTAGGGAAAGTTGTGTAATGGGAGATAGAGTTATGGTTTTTTTATTTTAAAATATGGAGATATTTTAGTAGGGTATTTCAATCATAGGTAAAGATTCTATGATGAAATGGGAACCACAAGACTAGGTTACAATTATGCACAAATTTCAAGTATAGGGTATGAGAATGGGCTTGAGGGATAGAGGATAGTTGTAGTCATTGGGTAGGTTGGGGAGGGTGTGTAATGGTGTTGGGAAAGAAATTGTGAGTGCACTAGGTGGAGGAAATCTATATGGGTGATTGTTTGGTATATCTGAAGGGGGAACCAAAGAGATAATGGAGAGACAAGGTGATGCATGTAAGAAATGATTTTGTTTGATGCATTTTTGGAGTAAAACACTTTGAATGAGTTTTAAAAAATGGGAGCCCATGCTCTAATCAAAGTGAGTACTAGTAATAAAGGCATATATGAGGTCACTTATTGAAGAAATATGGGAAAGGAGGATTGCAGTTTGGAAGGGTGTTAGATGAATAAAGGGAGCATCCAATAATTTATTAAGAGGATTTTGGATGGAGGGGATTTTGGAGAGTGTGATCAGATTTAAGTCGTCAAAAAAAATGTTGAATAAACCTATAAGTGAAGGTTGAGAACATATCAAAATGGATACTTACCAAGAAGAGTGATAATGTGGATAAAATAGTTCTTGATGCCACATTGGATTTGGAAACAAGTGTGTTGAGTCAAATATCAAGGAAGAGATGGTTATACTTGTAGAAGAGAGTTGGTGGAGTGTTAAAGTGGCCTCCAAATGAACCCATGAAGAGTACAGATGGATATGTAGACACAGAGAGTTAGAAGCATACTTGGGCTAATGCAGAGGTCAGACTTAGTAAGCAGAAATCCCAATCAAGGGTGACACACCTTAGAGATAAGATTTATGGTGGAGGAAATTCTCCAAAAATTTCAATCATGGTGGAACCAATCAAGGGTGATGTAGGGTAGAGAAATCACAACCAAGGGTTCTTTCATAATAAACTATTGTTGGGTTAGAGGTGAACCCTCAAGGAACCCAACACCTTAGAATATTTTTGGGTGGGCATGGTTCTTTAGAATATTTCTTGGTGGGCATGGAGCCAAGTACTATGTTTGGTGTATGTTTGTGGTTGAGATAAACAATGAAGTTGGTAAAGTTGCCCAAATTGAATGAAATAATGAGCGAGACTTGAAATTTGAGGTATCTTTGGTGTTATAGCCGACAAGAGGATCCCTACAAATTCATGTGTGGATATTATCTCTCCAAAAGCTTGGTTTACCAGTGTTATAACATCACTTGGCTGAATTCCAAGGAATTTCAAATTATTGGCAGTTGTGTATTGAATGATGAAGTTATGGTCTTCAAGCCACTTCATGCAAAATTTCCTCACTCTATCATCAAAAACACCCAATTGATTAGTGAGAAGAGGAGTATACTGGATTATTACAAATTAAAAACTCCCATTTCAATCATCTATAAGATGAATAGTTGGAAATAGTGATTAAGATAAGAAATTGATTCCAATCACTGGATTCACTTGAAGTTGGCACGAACATTCGGACATTCCTTTTTAAAAAATGAGAAGAATACTAAAAAAATTTCAATGTTGTTTCCTTTTCTAAGATAATTTTCATCACCATAATTATCAATGCATCATGTAGTAGAGCGCCTTATACTACCATGCTTCAAAAAATTCATAGTATTTGTTGAACTCTCAATGAACACTTTTGGTAATAAAAGTTGTAGATAAGGCTCCAAAATGGGCAGTATTAGTAAGCGAATTATATTAGATCATAAATTTGATAAGAATTAAACTATACTATAATGTTGAGTTAGCCCTTCCTTAGTATCAAGAAATGCATGAAGAAGATGCTTCTCACCCATGACGAGAGAGTGTGGTATATGGCCATATATTCTACATATAAATGAAAGAATCTTAATTGTGAAACATTAAAGCACCCAATTATTTGTGGGTAAGCATCACCTTAGATGCTTGGAGATGAGACAAGTACTGATGCAGGGCATCACAATGTATTTGCTTGAATTTTGGAAAATATTTCACACCACATGCATCACTGAAAAAATAAGAGAATAATTATATGGAGTCCTAGTTGCCTCATTTACTAATAAAGTGAAAGGAATAACTAAAGGAGAAAGCCATGTATCTATGGAGAGATTGATGAATGCTTCCTAGCATAATCTATAATTATGTCTCATAGTAATGTGTTGAAGTGCCTTTGATACTACAAGCTTAACATAGAGTTATACATCCATGAGAAGCCAATAATCCTTGAAATGTTCTTTGAGGAAACTACTTTGTATGTGATTGAGTGTGCAATACCAACTATTGATAAAAGAAGTTGAGTGGTATTCATATTGGTATCTAGGAGGGTGTAGCGAGCTATGGCACTAAGTCTAGTGGTGGGTATGGGAGGTTTGGAGTTGGACAAGTCATAAAGGATGGTTAAAGGATGGGATCTGGAGTTATAGGGATAGGGCTAGTAGGGGAAACTGTAGGTAAAGTTGTGTAAGGGTAGATAGGGTCAATGCTTTTGGTTTTGAAAAATGGAGGGAGATTAATAGTGTATTCCCACTATAGGTAAATACTACATGATGAAATGAGAACCATGGTAATAGGGCATGCTGATGTGGAACTTTTAGGTATATAGTAAAGGAGAATTGGATTGAGTGATATAGGATATATGTATTGGTTAAATATGTTGGGGAGGGTATGTAATGGGGTTGGAAAACAAATTGTGAGGGTACTAGGTGGAGGAAGTTTGGATGGTTACTTTTGTAGTTATGAAAAAGGGGACGCTAAAGAGATAATGGAGAGATCGAGTGTTGTAAAAGAGAAAGGATTTTGTGTGATGCATTGTTGGAGTAAAAAAATAGGATTGAGGTTGGAAAAAATGGGAGCCCATGCTTTGTTTAAAGTTACATTTCGTAATAGAGGCATGGATGAAGTCCCTTATTGAGTTAGGATGGGAAAGGGTGGATAAAGTTTGGGAGGATGTTAGATAAATAAAGGGAGCATCCAATAATTTGTTGAGATGATTATGGATGGAGGGAATGTTGTGAGTATGATCATATCCATGCAACTAAATATAAAATGTTGAAGAAACCTAGAAGTGAAGGGTGAGAAATTATCAAAATGGATACTTACCAACAATAGAGTGATTGTGGAAAAATGAGTTGACAATGCCAAGAAACTACAAACAAGAGTGGTGAGTGAACACACTTAATAATGTATGGTGATACTTGTAGAAGGGATCCGATGGGGTGGGGGTGACCTCCGAATGAACATGAAGAGTATATATGGATATGTAGAGAGAGAGAGAGAGAGAGAGAGAGAGAGAGAGAGAGAGAGAGAGAGAGAGAGAGAGAGAGAGAGAGAGAGGGATATATGANAGGTTTGCACTAGTCATTGATGAGAACGTGGTGCAATATATGATCTTGCGAAATTCAGAGAGAGAGAGAGAGAGACAACCTTATGATTAATATTAGGTATTAATATTCTCACTGTAAGGAGGTTTGCACCAATCAATGATGAGTACTTGGAGCAATATATGGTCTTGCAAAAGTCAGACATTAACGTTAAGTGAAAATATATTTTCATTTTACTTGTATAGGTTTGCAAGAAAACAATAAGTGTATGCATTTTCTTCTTTTTATGTTAAAAATTTTGCATTTAGTTTCTTCTCTCTGTTAAGTGTACTCTTCAAAAGTATGGTTTTGATTTTGTAGTAAAGTAAAACACAATAACAAATGGGCCTATGTTGTGCACATTTTCACAATCTTCCTGCCTTAAAAAAATACTAAAGTAGGGACTTTGCTACTTACGACTCTTATTTAATTTTGTTTTTTGTAACTTATATACTTTTTGGGTGAAGAAAAATATAAATAAAACAATGGAACGCACACATTATATAGAGATTACCTTGGAAATCCTTGATCAACTTCACTGAGCTACACCTCTATTTTCTCCCATGTATTAACTTAATTGTTCACGATATAATAATTAGGTATTTCAAAACATCAAGAACCTTTTTACACGAACTTGGATTATGTGGAAACCCTTATCCCTTAACTGAGATTAGATTACAATGGACCAAAAATCATTGGCTAAAAAAATAAAATTGATAAAAAAACATACCCATCTTTTTTTAGAAATTCAGCCCCCAACTAGAGTGAATATTGGATCATGCTTAGTGTAACTAACACCTAATAAATGGGTGCACAAAACACATCTTGTAATTAATGCTTCATCATAAGTATATAATCTAATGAAAAACAATATAACACATATCCAACAATATACACCAATTTATCCTTAATTTGATAGAGTATACAAAATTATAAACCTTTAAATTATAACAAACTAAAAAAAATACATGTAAGTGTGATAATTTCAACAATAATATGCATGGTTACATTTAATGAATTTAAAAGCATATTTAAATTCCATCGTAACCATAACCTTCAATTTTCCATTCGGTTGAGTGAAGAGAATATATGTAAATGTCATATTTAGAACTTTAACTTTCATTCATACATTTAACATAACCTAAAATATGTGAATTCCATAGTTCTAGATTTAACTTTCCTAATTTCATTTAATTCACTTAGATATGTAAATGGCATAGTTAGAACTTTAATTTTCATCCGTCCATTTGATTTATTGATCGTGTAAACAACCATAACACAAAAGTAAAATAAAATCAATAGTTCTAAATGAACCTACTCCCCTTAACACAAGTTACACAACTATAAGTGAAAGTGAATGGATGAGCTTTATCCATGGTTCATTGTCTTGTAGAAGTTGAGTTATCCCGTGTTTATTCCTTGAGATGCAAGTTCCTAGCACACTCTTAATAACCTCATTCGATATCGAAGGGACTTTACATAATTTATGGTAAAATTTAGTCTTTTCAGCATTTCCTTTACGCTTTGTTATTTGTTATATTGCAATTCCTTGCTAACACATTATATTAAATAATTTCGTTATATTTCATTATTGCATATAGTTCCATGTTAATGCATGATTTTCAGTAGTTCTTCATTTTTCTACCAATTTTTGCACTTAGTTCATTTTAATCCAATTTATGCTTAATTGCTTATATTGTATTATGTTTTAAGCAAGTTTTCCTACTAGTAAGTAATTCGAGTATTTTCCATTTTCTAGTAGTGTAGAATTTCTTATAACTCGCACATATTGTGCACAACACCTTTTCTGTTTGTACGTTCCTCGGGTTGATAAATTAAAGTAGAAAGTCCTTATCCTAGTATTTATCTCTACGAGATATGTGACTTACCATAAGCCAAGAGCTAGAAATAGAGATAGATATGCATCCAATAAGCCATAAAATAAAGAATCCATGAACAAGTTCCACAATAAGATGAGGATTCTTTTCCTTTCTTTATATTTCAATGAAGTTGAATGTGGAATCCATGAAGAAGAGATTTTTCTCAGCAATCTATTCATGTGTGTGAGAGAGATTGAAGATCTTTGTTTTTCTCTCATCCATCCTTGCATGTATACAAAGGGAATTGAATACATATGGAGAAAATTTGATAAGGAGTAGACATCAGAGCCTGAAGTTGAGGATTTCTCGTATCCTTGTTTCCAACTCCATTTTCCACTCAAGAAGTAAATGGGAAAGTCTCAAAAGAACATAAATACGTAGAGGAAAAAGACTTGCAACTCATTATCAAAGCAAAAGAGTGCTAGAGAAATCATGATTATATTGATTCTTAGTTTCAAGCAATTATCAATGACTTGTACCACTTGGTACCTTATCCACTTGTGCACTTGGTCCCTCATATCTTGGCACTACTGGTGCAAGTGGATTGATCTCAACCGACCCTAACCAGCACTTCCAGGATTTGATGGATCCTACACTTAGCAGGACTGCCAAACTTATCCCGATGACCAAATTTCCTCTAAAATTTCCTTCCCGCAACTTTACCTCCGCCAATCCCCTTTCACAGGCGGGATGCGGGATCTCAACTACCCCAAATTACTCTCCGCACTTTTGTGTTCACAATAGAGCTTCCGCATGCGGGATGTGGGATGCGGGATGCCAACTTTCCAAAGTTGCTCCCCGCAAATTTCTCTCCACAAATCTTTCCCTGCAACTTTCTCAGTCATCCGATCCTTGCGGCCTTCTCCACGACCGTCGATCTTCGTCTTTTGATGTGGATCTCAGATCTCTACGGATCTATTAACTTCCATGCAATTCTTCGTGCAGGATACTTCAGGACCGTCAGATCTTGATCTGCGGGCTCACTTTCCACCGTTCATTCTTTGCAATAAACTTGTTAAGGCAAAAACTTGCGGGTTGTGTCGATTGATCATGAAATTGATTAATCCAGCCTGCAATCTTCACGATAAATTAACCTAACACTCTTTTGCATACATCTACTATCCACTTCAACTGTTTAAGAAAGAAATCGATACATGAAATCAACACTTCACTGAAATACACAAATATTCATGAAAATGCCGAAGTCGGCTCTACAAGATATACAGTTCAACACAACACATGCATAGAGGTTAACAACCCTACAAACACACGGTTAATCCTTCTATTAAGAACCAAAGGTAAATACACACAGCTTGAATCTCTCTCCTTCAAATATTCAAAATGCTTACAAACAGGAATTAGACACGGCTTTGTCCTCTCTTTGCAAACTTGGAATTCTAGATGTTGAAGAGCAAAACCCCTCCAACATCTCTAAACAGTCTATTTAAACTAAAAATGCTATCCTAACTTGAGTGGTATTGCAACTGAAACAAACGCTACTAAGGCGCATGATGAAACGTCCTGTTGAAGCCCCAACTGTGTATGTGGTTGATTAGGGTGTTCAAGGCTTACAACACACGGAGAAAACCCAGCCAAAGGCTTCAAACAATCCCACGCGGGTATTGTTCTATCCTCGAGCTATTGGTATGGTAACACCCCACATATACTGATGTAGCCTCCGCTAGCTAATAAATGGATTTGATCCACAAGTGGATCTGTTTTCCAGGATGGAAAACAAATAGTTGAGAAATAGAAAAGACAACTTAAACCTAACTAGGAAGAAGAAACTAATTTAGATCTACACTACTTCAAAAGGTGTTGGATGATTGAGAAGTTGTCTTGAGCTGTGTAAAGAATAGACAATTCATCATATTAAGAATAATGTAAATAGAATGAGACTGTACTTACTGAGATTACAAATTTTTTAATGAAAATTAAATAACAGTAAATCAGAATTAAACCATTCAAGATAACCTGCAAGCACTCAAGTTAGTTGAAAAACCAAGTTATAATCTATAAAACACTTACAACTAAAACATTTGCATAAATAGATAAAGACAATTCATAAAATAAATTTCATGAAGTTTTATCAATGTATTAATAAATAATAGAGATAAATAAAATTTAAATAGACACATTAATCAATTGCAAATGGACCACAGTACTATCTGATCATTTGGAATAAGGAAACTAAAACTATCAAAGGAATTTGATAGATCAAGTACAAAAGATAAGAATTGCAACACTGTATTCTATTCAGTATTCTATGTAACAAATTACATAAAATACCTTAGCCAAAGATGGAGTGTCGTTCGATCCCTTGTATCAGTCTCCCTTCCAAAAGTCAAAAGTTCCAGAGCCCTTGATACATTGGAGATCATTTACTTAAATAATTATTACAAACAATAGAATTCCCCCTAAAGGGGATCCAAAAACTAAACAAGGCTAATATCCTAGGAAATATTTCCAGACTCTCCAAATTCACAGCATCTCCTCGATATCAGGATAAGTAGTTGACTCTATGCCTAATTGAGCATTACATTTATAGTCTTCAACCTCATTCTTAGCCAACTTATGCCAAATTCGGATGTAGACATGGATCTTGTTTTGCATTGCGAATGACTGCTTGATTAACTTCTCCATATCATGTATGTTGATGTGATCCAATTCCTTGATTTTCTCCTCTTAGTCATCCCTTCGTTTCTCAACCCGCTCGATCATCACTCCAGGTGGACATGCCTTCTCAATAAGCGCCATGGTAGGAAGGGATAAGTTAGTCATGATATGATCAACTCCATACCATCTTCTACCACATATAGCCTGAGCCTTCTTTATGGAATCAGACACTGTATCATCCAAGTCTTCCCATGCTCTCAGAATAGTTCTCGATCTTTTAAACTGAAAAGGGGTGAGAAGAGTGATATTATCAGGCCTCTTCTTCATGTACCTCTGCCAATCAACAACTTCATCATAAGATTTTGAGGGCTGCTGTCTTTTCTCAATTAGGTCCTCCAAAATTGCAAACATCTTATCAAACACAGTATGAGTTTCAAATATATCAGCAAGAGTTCCAAACAACTCACATACCAAATCAAAATGTTCCCTATTAGTTTTGATAGCAAGCTCCTTAAACTCTTCTTGGGAAAACCTAGAAAATGAAGATGAAGCTACACTTGCAGTTGCATCTTCATTCTGCCTCTCTAATGCTGCAACCCTTTGAACCAAAGTAGCATTATCATTCTTTCCTTTCTGCAACTCTTCACTGAGAGCAACATTCTTCAGTTGGAGTTCATCATGTTTGTCGTCATGTTGTTTCTTGAGTTTCTCTAGTGCTTCTTTCAAGTTGATAATTTTGACCTTTTGCTTATCAATCTCTCTGTTTAGGGAGTTGGCAGCATCTATATTGGCACCCGTGAACACTCCTAGAACAAAAGCTGCATTTGAAGCATAGGCTTGTGGATCAGTCGATTGCGGTGTCCATAAAACTTCATTCACCATCAACATATCCATATCATTCTAATCTCTTCCCCTCTTCTTTCCCCTTCTTACCACAGAAGTTTAATATTATCATTCACAGTAGTCATTTGAGCATCCTCAATTGGGTGTGAGGTTGCAACTTCCTGAGTATTCAATGCTTAAGTCAATTTGTTCAGCCTCTGATTTATCTACTCTGAAGTCTTCAAATAATATCTAACCGCCTATTCTACAGATACCTAAGGATTTTCCCCCATGGGAGCTTTCCCTTTATCTAAGTCTGAGCTGGTTCCCACTAAGGCAGTTTTGGATGCCAAAACTTCTTTTGTTGCAGCGCAGGCTTCCTTTTCTTCCCTGTCTTTTTCCATCCTTTCCAAGATGTCCAACTCCATATATCTGTAATGTTTTACCTTGTCTTTGATCTCCTTCTTATACTACAGGATATGGCTTTTCTCTTCTTTTCTCTTAGCCCTTGCCAAGACTTCAGAAAAGGTATCTACTCCCTGATAAATGAAATCATCTGGAGTCTCTTCGTGAACATAACCTATTTTGAAATGATATTTCCTTAGGTGTAAATCGACGATCCCTTTAGAATCGTGCTGCCTCTTGCATGCAAAACAATTTTAAGTGACATGATATGGTCACTTAGCTCCAATTCCCAAGTAGAAGAGGGAATGCTCAGAGATCCAAGTGTAATAGGAAACCTGGGCCAAATTTTTCTCTTTGGTGCAACACATTTCTTGTAGATTCCCTCTGTAACTGTCTAAAATGAGATCTCTTCCAAGACCAACCTGTCTGGGACGACATTAGGCAACATGTGAGCTGCATTGCTGCCATAAAATCTAATGTAGGAGAAAGATTCACCCACATACCAGTCTCCCATAGTGGCTATGAGAGCTTTTTCTTCCGGCGAGAACGGAGGGGCTTCTTTATTGAAAATCAGAAAGTACACCCTACCAAGAAAAATTTCACATATATCATAGAACCAAGTCACATAGTTGCTGTCCCAGAGTTCATAATGGTAAATATGTACTGGCGGGGTTGGAAATTCCCAACTCTACCCCAAATTAGGGTAACGAAAATCAGCATAGAAGATATCTACAATGAAGGCAGTGAGATACAAATTGGGATTTTTCTTGGCAGTGGCTTTCTGGAACTCTTGAATTGCGTTTTTAAGTTCTAGTGACCGAATTGAGGCCCAAGGGAAAGATTCACCGATGGTAATAATGTGATGAGCAATAGGAGCCCATTTCTCTTTGAAGAAAGAATAGTTGGGAAGGCCATAAATCCTGCACAACATGGATGCTAACAAGGAGTAAGGCTCTTTGAACCACTCGATAGGGTATAATTGATCTTTCCTCTTGGAAAATTTGTAGGGCTCCGTCATCCAAAATTTGAGCATCTGGTCGAAATTGAATTTGGATTTGTCAGTGTTAACAAAATCTGCATCTAGGAGTTGGATATAAGGTTTAAGAGCATAAATCCCGACAAAGGTTTCTCAGCAGAAATTGGCTAGCTGAGACCCGGTACTGGTATTGAAAGAACGATCTTTCACATTGGCATGGTCAATAATCTATCGCACAACATCGTTATAAGGTAGGATGGCTGGTTTGGAAGCAATCATATGGAAGCCATAATCTCTAATTCTCTCATAAGCCATTTGGTCACTCTGGAAATCTGAGAGGATATTGTTATCGAAAATTGAGTAAACCCTGGACCAGTCTAAATGATAAGTTTCAGTGACATGGCTACTAGTATCAGAAAAGACACTGAAGTTCGGGTCTTTGGTGAACATATCCTTCTGAAGATTTTTACTCCTGGTAATTCTAGGGGTTTTGAATGTCGCCATGTGTTGTTTTTTGAATATTTATACCAGAAGTTAAAATTGAATTATATAGTAAGTATAGTAATCAATTCAAAATGCAAGACAACAACCTAGTAACCAACCTGAAATTGCTGTAATCACTGTTAGAATTGCGCGCTAAAATCTAGAAGTAAAAATCACACAGCAGAGCGGATTACAGTAGTAAAAACAGTGAAAAAATCGTAAATCAAAACTATCATATTTATAATTTCGGAGAAATAATACAGACCGTCAGATGAGGGTAAAAAGAAAAAGAACGGTTAGGATCAGCTTTGCGGGATGTGGGATCAAAAAAATAAAATTGCAAATTTATTAATTGTTCCACAACCCGCATTCTGCAAGTTGCGGGTTGCGGGATGCAGGTACGCAAAATAACAAATATTTATTCAATTGGCTCCACACCCCGCATTCCGCATCTTGCGGGATGCGGGAGGCGAGATGTAGAAATGAAAATGAATGATGACCCCGCAACCCACACTTTGCAAGTTGCGGGATGCGGGTTGATTAAAAAAAACACACATAAAAATTCTCCCGCATCCCTCCTTTCCAGGATGTGGGTTGCGGGTTTAAAAATAAAATGTCAAAAATAACAAGTTTCCCGCATTCCACAACTTGTGGGTTGCAGGATGCGGGATGGAAAATGATCCAAACAAGAACCCAATCTTAATGCGTTAAAAACAAAGAAATTAAACATGGATTTTTGGAAATTTGGCTAAGTTAATGTACCCCAAGAGTAAAGAAATAAAATCGTTAGGAAACCCTTTAAGATTATGAAGAGTCTTACCAAGTAATATTCATATATGTGATTGGGCTCCCATATCAAAATGACATGGGATCTGTTCTACCTACAACAAATGGCGACTGGCTGGAAGAACCAGTTATCTCTGCAAAAAATTAATCCTTTCCAATCAAACTGTCAGTGGGCGAATGATTAATTCTCAAGAAATGTTAACATAAGAATGTAACCAACTAGAAACCTTTAAAATCATTGATGCAACCTCATCCATGGTCATTTTAAAAATGATGCAACTTCGATTCAAATGTCATTGTAAGACAGGGTCATCTGAATTGAGGCTAACAGAGGCATGTAGTTAAAATTGAACCTGATATCAGACCTTTACCACTTTTGGTTTTCCACACAAGGTGTTTTAAAGTATCATTTTTCTTTCCCCCATATCTCTCTCTCTCTTTTTTTTTAAAAGTAGGCAAGATTGCATTGACACATGACCACTGCCCCATGTTCTGGTAATAAACACCATTCACAAACCTGACCTAGAAACTGAGCAAGCCAGCTCGATAAGAAGACCTCTTGTCTTCCAGCTATATGGCCAAAAGCAACCATCATGGCTTGGGAACCATTTGGTGATAGTTTCATTCCAACATCAAGCCCATGATCATAGTGAGGCTGGCCTTAGACAGGACCCCCTCTTCCCGTGTGCAATGCTTTCTTGTTTTGGGGTTTGGTTGCGGTTTGATGTAAAATGTGAATTACAAGACACTTCCATGGCTTGGTATTCATATGTAGGAAACGTTACTCACTAATTCTCTATAGATCATGAATGGGACGACTTGTGATAGGATATCCCATCTTCCAGAGAACTAGAAGCCATCTCCCCATATTGAATGGCAAAGATGTCATTCCACTGAGCACCTATGAACCTAATGAGTTGGCTCATGATGAGACCCCTCATCTTGTAATCACATGATAAGATAAATGGCCATGATTGAATACCAAAGAGTAATACTTACTAGGCTTATGAAGATATGCCACAGTGCCCTAATGAGACCTTAGACAGGGTGAACCTTTTCTTCCACAACCATCGTCATCAGAGTAAAGAATATAGAAGGTATTAACCTAGATGAGAGGGCATCAATAAAAAATGTTGTAAATATGGTTATCATTCAAATATAACAAAACCTTGATATGAGTTAGAAAAGATAGGCCCTGACAAATCTATTTTAGTTGAGAATATTGAATATTGAGAAAGTTGAATGCTCATTATTTCCAAGGGTGCAGATATTACCAAAAGTTACCAAAATCAAGCAAACATTCAAAAAATAAAAGGAAAATAACACACCAAACCTATGTACAAGGTTGAATCAACCTTTTTCAGACAAAGTACTTCTTGAGTAGAAAAACATTCATTGGGAAGGTGTCTTTGACTCCTTCCAGTGTTTGTAATCGAACTGTACTAGGACCAATCTTTTCTGTAACAATGAATGGCCCCAACAAAAGGCATTGAAACTTGGTGTATTATTTGTTATCCTTGTGTTTTTTGTCCCATCTCAACACTAAGTCTCCCACTGAGAAATGTCTGTCAGAAGAAGACCTCTCATTGAACCATTTCTTAACCAACTGTTGATGTTGGTAAAATTTATTCTTGGCTTTCTCTCTATCATCTTCTAGTTTGATTAGAGAATCAATCCTCTGTTGTAATGGGGAAGAGTCACTCTCTTGGATGGATTTTGCCAACTGCAATGAAGGAATGGTGAGATTGGGTGGTAGGATAGCTTCCTTGCCATAAACAAGGCAATAAGGGGAGTTACCAAGGGCTGCCTTTGGGGTGATTCGATCTACCCAAAGAGCATAGTAAATCTGGGTGTGCCAGTCTTTATGATGTGAAGCCACTATCTTATTGAGGATGTTTATCAAGTTTTTGTTTGAGGATTCCGCAAGCGCATTGCCCCGGGGGTAGTAACTAGCAGAAAACTTAAGCTTATACCATTTTCAAGGGCATAGATAGTCAAGTCAATGGACTGGAAATAGGAGGAATTATAAAAAACAAGATACTCGAGGGTGCCAAACCTGGTGATTATCTGATTTTCTATGAAGGAAAATACCTAGCTTGTGTTACACAGTCTCAAAGGGACTGCTTCTACCCACCTTGTGAAATAGTCAGTGGCTGTTAAAATGTATTTGTGTTGTAATGAGGACACGGGGTTTATGGGTCTGACGAAATCCAATCTCCACTGCTAGAATGGGAATTGGACTACTACTGGCTACAAGGGGTAAGCAGGTTTCTTAACTTTTCCAGCGCAATTCTGGCATGGCTCACATTTTTCTGACAATTGAATGGGAATCTCTAAACAAGGTAGGCCAATAGTATCCTTCCCTGATAATTTTGTGAGCAGTGGTATCACCTAAGAAGTGTCCACCTGCAAGTCCTGCATGAAATTGAAACAAGAAATCATCAGTTTGATATTTTTCCAGGAATCTGAGAAACACTCCATCATAATTCTTTCTAAACAAAACATCATTAATAAGTTGATAAGGGGCTGATTTCAGCCTTAATTCTCTACATTTTTTTGGATCTAGGGTTTCAAGAGAAAACCCATTATGAATAAAGAACCTGATGTGATCATACCATTCAGATGCCACAGTTTCAAGTGCAATAACAAAACCTGTAGGAGTAGCTTCTTCCTGTTCCCAATCATCTTGCTGATTTTTAGGGTCATTTGACTGGGTGATGAGATAACACAAACCTTGTCCTCTGATGATCTTCGCAGGCTTAATCTCCATATCATATTCTTGAAGGGCAGTCATCCAGTGAGCTCTTTTTTCTCCCAACTCTTTTTGTATGAGGACATTGCAAATCGCCGCGTAAGGGAAAATCACCTTAGTCCTAGACTTCAAAAGATAAGGCTTATAATGTTTTACTTATTTGTATACTGTGTAGGCATGTTTGTCAACCTGAGAGTAATTGAGTTCAACCCCTTTGAATGTCAAACTCATGAAAGAAATTGGGATTTCGATGTCTTCATGGTTTTTCTACATGAGGACAGCAGCATAAGAAAAGTCAGTAGCAAATTTATACAACATAAAATCTTTACTAAAATCTGGGGGCATGAGAGTAGGTGCTTCTGCTATGGTTTTTCGAATTTCAGTAAACGCATTTTTCTGTTCTTCGGACCACTTAAATGGTACATCCTTTTTGACCAAAAATTGCATGGGTTTAACTACTTGAGCAAAATTAGGAACAAATCTTCAAACAAAATTAATCTTACCCAAAAATGACTGCATTGCCTTACGAGAGTTAGGAAGGCCAATCTTGGAGATTGCTTCAACGCGTTTGGGGATCAATGATCATACCTTCTTTTGGAACCACGAAACCCAACAACTTACCTTCTGTTACCGCAAAGATGGACTTCTTAGGATTGAGGGAGATGTTGAATTTCCTGCACCTTCCGAATACCTGTTTTAGCATGGACAAATGATCTTGTCATCTTTTATAGTAAATGGTAACATCATCAAGGTACACAACAACAGAATTGTGGATCAAACCCTTGAAAGCTATGTCCATAGCTCTCTGGAATGTGGCTCCTGCATTTATTAGTCCAAATGGCATTCATCTGTATGCGAATGTTCCCCAAGGGGTTCTAAAAGTAGTTTTCAGTTGATCGTTGGGTGCAACCAAGACTTGGTTGTAACCAGAAAAACCGTCTAGCAGCGAAAACATCTCTAATCCAGCTACTTTCTGTAGGATCTGCTCCATTGGAGGAACATGATAGTTGTCTTTTTCAGAGGCTCGGTTCAGGTTCCTAAAGTCTACACAGAGTATGATTTCCCCATTCATTTTATGAACAAGGACCAAGTTAGCTATCCATTGCGTATGTCAGACAGGAAATATGATCCTAGCCGAGAGCCGTTTGTCTAGTTATTTCTTAACAGAAGGCTCTAGACTAGGGTGCATTTTCCTCAATTTCTGTTGGTAGGGTTTCACATCAAGTTTCATGGGGATGTTGTGATGCATGACAGTAGTATCAAAGGTCATGAGTTCATCGTATGTCCAGGAAAAAATTTCTTTATATTCTCTGCAGAGTTTGATGAAACTTTTTCTTTCGTCATGGGAACCGCGTATTCCAAGATTAATAAATCGAGGTTCACGATCTGTTCCCAAGTTAACAGGGGTGTGATTCAAGGTCAAGCTTTGAGTCTTGCAATTGATGGTTTGTTTAAATTTATCTTGTAAATCATAGAACTTCTCCATATTGATGACAGATTTGGGGATGATGTTGGAAGGATCGGATAGAGACTTCTCATGATCTGCTTCATTAATAGCCATACCCTCGAAGGTATTTTGGGCTGATAGGAAGTCAAGTATTTCATGATCATCATCAAAAACCTTCCAATTTGTGACATTGTTAGTTATTAAGGGTCTGTACATCAATTCGATAAAGAAGGTTTGTGGGGACAAGCCTTCAGGAGGGATCATTCTAGATGCAGTGTTGGATAGCAAATCTACATCAAAGTTCTGGGATCTAGGAACATATCTAATATTAAATAGTGAGAAGGAACTGGTCATGTCCCTGATTAATCTTTGATAATTAACTAGGTGTGGAGATGGACAGTGTATCTGATTCCGTACCTATTTCACAATGATTTCGGAGTCTCCCACACATTCAATTGCTTTAGCTCCCATGTCGATAGCTTTCCCAAGTCCTTGGACTAAAGCCTCGTACTCAGCCACGTTATTGGTACATTTAAATTCCAACCTGTATGAAATCATGGTTTTGATCCCTTTAGGATCAATGAGTACACATACTGTGCCTACTCCTTCCTTTGACCTAGAGCCATAAAAAAAAGGTCCAAACTATAGGATCAATTCTGAAATTGGTATTCACATTATATACATTATGAAAAATAGTGCTAGAGAACGAAACAGATGTAAGATGAGTTACCTGAGAGTGTTTCTACTCATTCTCTATTGGTGATACATTAGCAGGTAAGTCTCCAAAGAAAGTGTCAAATGTGAAATGTTCAATTTGATTGTTAAAGAAGGAGACAGGTTCATTGGAACCATCGAGATCAGTTACAGTTTGTTTCATGAAAGGTTCTCTGTCAACTTTGAGCTTATTAGGCTTCCTGTTAAGAGGCAGCCACAAATGAGACCAATCAGTAGCAAAGTAACCTTTAAGTTTCTCTAACCAATCTCGACTCAGCCACATACCATAGGTCTTTGGAATATCTGCAATCACAATATCTATTGTTTGATGAATTTGAGGATCTACAAATATCCTAAGAAGAACATTTCTTAGTCTCCCTACCACTTTAACCTTGGATCTATCTAATTGCACAATCTGGATAGGGAAGTTTTCATAGGTGGCATTAAGCTTCTTACACACAGAAAGGGGCATAACATTGGATGAAGCACCTGAGTCTACCATACAGTTATGGACATTCCTGTTAAAGATATCAAAGGTAAGTAAAAAGGGAGGAGTACCCTTGCTTCCAGGCTTAGGATGGTGTGGACGGGAAGTAGAGTCAATGTTATTATTCTGAGCTTATAGGGGTTGCTTTATAATCATGCTTTTAGGTAAGGAATCCCTTATGGAAGGGATTTTGAGAAGGTCAAATAAATTTATGTTTTCTTTGACTCTCTTAAGATCCTCGGCCAAGTTATATTATGGCTCATGAATGAGGGTGTCCTTCTGAGTTTGAGCTTTACCTTTGCTAGTGGTATGTGTTGGAGGAGATGGCTCCTGGGGAGGTGGCCCTTTAGACCTGGTATTGTGTGTGTGCTGGAGATTAAAAACTGTATCGTTTTTTTTTCTTCTTCTTCTTTTTCTGAAAAGAAGCTCACAGAGTTGACCTGCTGGTCATCCTCCTCTTCCTCTTAGGGAGGTTGTGATTCTTGAGTGGACTGGTCTTCAAAGGTTTCTGGGGTGTCTAGTGTTCCTGCAACTAAGGTTCTCAACACAGAGAAGATCTCTTCTGAGGTGAACCCCTCACTGGGATTTGGAGGTGGTGGATTCTGAGGAGGTTGATTTGGCCTCCTAAAAGGTGGCCTATTGAATCCTCTATTATTTGATTGATTTTCATTGTTTGTCTTTTTTAGATCTACCATCTCGTTAGACATCCTTTTAAGGAGCTTCTTCACTTCACTCATATTGAACGAATCCTGGTTGGTAGCAGCAGGTTTAAGGGAATCGTCACTTTTCCTACATGAGGTAGATGCTTGTTCAGATGTAGAGTCAGGGTTGTCTTTGAGATAGAACATGTCTCTTTCGACCTAAATGACTTTGGAGAAAGCATCTTACAAGGATTATTTACGATCCCTTTTGACCCACATGGCTATTTGGGTTGGGAGACCCTTAATGTAGTAGGATACCAGTAATTCCTCAACAGGAAGTACTGTATTCGGGATCCTATTCTTCAAATATGAAAACTGGTGATTGTAGTCTTTGACTCTTTCTTTACCTTAGTTTTCATGGAAGAGAGTAGCCATCGGGGTAGATTCTGTTGAGGAGTATTAAGATTCAGAATCCGACGATTCATTAGATGAAGATGAAGAGGAGGGAGGAGATAGGGGTGGCCCTCCTTCTTAGATGTTGTGTCGAGGAGTTCCTGAATCTGGAAATAACGAACCTAGATCTAACCCAGGAGTGGATGGATCACTAAAAAGGTCGTGACATCTTTCGGTGTTTTTATCACCTGGGATTGGGTTGTCTTGGTTACTGAGATGAGGCAAATCCTAAGTAGGATGATCTTCAGTGAATTTTCTTCTAAACTCAACAACGTTGTGGGAATTACCCTTCAACAGTTGTTTGACTGTGATGGGCCCTAGGATTGGCGATCTGAGAACGTATCTGTGTGACGGGGTATCCTGTTCTTGTCCAGCGGTAACTAGAACAGTGTCTGAAACTTGAACTAATTATTCCCTTGAGGTATACGCGCTAGTGCAACTATGAGTAATGATCGGATCTCTTGCTGGAGGAGGTGTATGATTATTTCATTTAGGCATGATGTGTCGGCCCTCCTTCTAGTGCCATTTGTTCAAGCCCCAACTGTGTATGTGGATGATTAGGGTTTTCAAGGATTACAACACACAAATAAAACCCAGCAAAGGCTTCAAACAATCCCATGTAGGTATTGTTCTATCCTCGATCTGTTTGGTATGGTAATCCCCCACGGATACTTATGTATCCTCCATTGGCTAATAGATGGATTTGACCCAAAAGTGGATCTGTTCTCTAGGATGGAAAACAAAGAGTTGAGAAATAGAAAGGACAACTTAAACCTAACTAGGAAGAAGAAACTAATTTAGACCTACACTACTTCAAAAGGTGTTGGATGATTGACAGGTTGTCTTGAGCTCTGTAAAGAACAAACAATTCATCATATTAAAAATAACGTAAATAGAATGAGACTGTACTTACTGAGATTACAAATTGTTTAATGAAAATTAAATAACAGTAAATCCGAATTAAACCATTCAAGATAACCTGCAAGCGCTCAAGTTAGTTGAAAAACCAACTTATAAGCTATAAAACTCTTACTGTTGAAACATTTGCAGAAATAGATAAAAACAGTTCATAAAAGAAATTTCGTGAATTTTTATCAATGTATTAATAAGTAACAGAGATAGATCAAAGTTAAATAGACACATTAATCAATTGCAAATGGACCACAGTACTATCTGATCATTTGGAATAAGGAAACTGAAACTGTCAAAGAAATTTGATAGATCAAGTACAAAAGATAAGAATTGCAACACTGTATTATATTCAGTATTATATGTAACAAATTACATAAAAGACCTTAGCCAAAGCTGGAGTGTTGTTCGATCCCTTGTATCAGTCTCCCTTCCAAAAGTCAAAAGTTCCAGAGCCCTTGATACATTGGATATCATTTACTTAAATAATTATTACAAACATTAGAATTCCCCCTAAAGGGGATCTAAAAACTAAACAAGGCTAATATCCTAGGAAATATTTCCAGACTCTTCGATTTCGCAGTAGCTCCTTGATATCAAGATAAGTAGTTGATTCTATTCCTAATTTAGCATTACATTTATAGTCTTCGACCTCATTCTTAGCCAATTTATGCCAAATTTGGATGTAGACATGGATCTTGTTTTGCACTGCGAATGGTTGTTTGATTAACTGCTCCATATCATGTATGCTGATGTGATCCAATTCCTTGATTTTCTCCTCCTGGTCATCCCTTCATTTCTCAACTTGCTCGATCATCAGTCCAGGTGGGCATGTCTTCTCAATAAGCGCCATGGTAGGAAAGGATAAGTCAGTCATGATATGACCAACTGCATACCATATTATACCACATATAGCTCGAGCCTTCTTTATGGCATCGGACACTGTATCATCCAAGTCTTCCCATGCTCTCAGAATAGTTCTGGATCTTTTAAACTGAAAAGGGGTGAGAAGAGTGATATTATTAGGCCTCTCCTTCATGTACCTCTTGCAATCAGCAACTTCATCATAAGATTTTGAGGCCTACTGTCTTTTCTCAATTAGGTCCTCCAAAACCGCAAACATCTTGTCAAACACAGTATGAGTTTCAAATATATCAGCAAGAGTTCCAAACAACTCACATACCAAATCAAAATGTTCCCTATTAGTTCTGATAGCAAGCTCCTTAAACTCTTCTTGGGAAAACCTAGAAAATGAAGATGAAGCTGCACTTGCAGTTGCATCTTCATTCTGCCTCTCTAATGCTGCAACCCTTTGAACCAAAGTAGCATTATCATTCTTTCCTTTCTGCAACTCTTCACTAACAGTAACATTCTTCAGTTGGAGTTCATCCTGTTTGTCCTCATGTTTTTTCTTGAGTTTCTCTAGTGCTTCTTTCAAGTTGATAATTTCGGCCTTTTGCTTATCAAAATATCTGTTTAGGCAGTTGACAGCATCTATATTGGCACCTGTGAACGCTCCTAGAATAGAAACGGTATCTAAAGCATAGGCTTGTGGATCAATCGATTACGGTGTCCATAAAACTTCATTCACCATTGACATATCCATATCATTCTGATATTTTCCCCTCTTCTTGCCCCTTCTTACCACATATTTCTTAGCTTTACTATATCGATATTCACCCAAAGATACCACAAAGTCTTCATTAAACTCATCTCTGACCTCATCAATAGGAGGTATGCTTAGGCCTGTGGATATAAAAGATGAAGTCTGAGTTATGGTTTGAGAGGGAATAGGCATAGTGATATGAGAGGTGGCAGGGGAGGAAGTAACATTATGGACAAGAGTCACTTCAGGGACTGAAGAAATGTCCTGAACAGAATATTCCACAGAAGCAAATTACACTGTAGAAGCCTTAAGAAATGATGATGGTGATACTATTACAATTTTCTCATACATAGGAGATGAAACTGAGCTAATTGAAGGGATATGCAAAGGGATTTTGAAAATTGGAGTCTCAACAGATGAGGGAATAGGTTCCACCCTAGGAACAGGTGTGATTGATTCAGGTAGACAAGTGGCATGATGGTAGAGCTCTGTCATAAAAGGTGTCACAACAGAACCATCAGAAAATGATGACAACGCTATTATTGAAGAAAGAAGTATTGCGGAAGAAGAGGGAGAAGATTGACATAAAGGTTGGGATTGAGGAATAGAGGATGAAGAATTTCCATTACTGTCATTGGTGAGATTTTGAAAATCATTGTTAGTCTCAATAGTAATAGGCACAGGAGAAATTATGTCCTCCTCTTCCTCCAAATGGGTCAAGTCATTGGTAGAGGAAGGAGCAGATGAGATTAATGATTGTATCCATTTGAGAGGCTTTGTTTCTATCTTTGCAAGTACAGATTGAATATTATCATTCACAGTAGTCATTTGAGCATCCTCACTTGGGTGTGAGGTTGCAACTTCCTGAGTATTCAGTGCTGAATTCAGTTTGTTCAGCCTCTGCTTTATTTGCTCTGAAGTTTGCAAACAATCTCTAACCTTTTGTTCTACAGGTAACTGAGGATTTTCCCCCATGGGAGCTTTCCCTTTATATAAGTTTGAGTTGGTTCCCACTAAGGCAGTTTTGGATGCCAAAACTTCTTTTGTTGCAGCTCGGGCTTCCTTTTCTTCCCTGTCTTTTGCCATCCTTTCTAGGATTTCCAACTTCATAGATCTATAATGTTTTACGTTGTCTTTGATCTCCTTCTTATACTGCAGGATATGGATTTTCTCTTCTTTGCTCTTAGCCCTTTCCAAGACTTCAGAAAATGTATCTACTCCCTGATAAATGATATCATCTGGAGTCTCTTGATGAACACAACCTGTTTTGAAATGATTTTGCCTTAGGTGTAAATCGACAATCCCTTTAGGATCGTGCTACCTCTTACATGAAAAACCAAGTTTAAGTGACATGATATGGTCACTCAGCTCCGATGCCCAGGTAGAAGAGGTAATGCTCAAATATCCAAGTGTAATAAGAAACTTGGGCCAAGCTTTTCTCTTTGGTGCAGCAAATTTATTGTAGATTCCCTCTGTAACTGTGTGAAATGAGATCTCTTCCAAGACCATCCTGTCTGGGACGAACTTAGGCAACATGTGAGCTAAATTGATGCCATAAAATCTGATGTAGGTGAAATCTTCACCCACATACCAGTATCCCATAGTGGCTATGAGAGCTTTTGCTTCCGGTGAGAACGCAGGGGCTTCTTTATTGAAAATTAGAAAGTACACCCTACCAAGAAAGCTTTCACATATACCATAGAACCAAGTCACATAGTTACTGTTCGAGAGTTTAGAATGGTAAATATGTACTGGTGGGGCCGAAAATTCCCAACTCCGCCCCAAATTAGGGTAACGAAAATCAACACATAAGATATCTACAATGAAGGCAGTGAGATAAAAATTGGGTTTTTTCTTGGAAGTGGTTTTTTGGAACTCTTGAATTGTGTTTTTAAGTTATAGTGACAAAATTGAGGCCCAAGGGAAATATTCACCGGTGGTAATAATGTGATGAGTGATAGGAGCCCATTCCTCTTTGAAGAAAGAACAGTTGGGAAGGCCGTAAATACTGCACAACATGGATTCTAACAAGGAGTAAGGATCTTTGAACCACTCGACACGGTATAATTGATCTTTCCTCTTGGAAAATTTGTGGAGTTCCGTCATCCAAGATTTGAGCATCTGGTCGAAATTGAATTTGGATTTGGCAGTGTTAACAAAATCTGCATCTAGGAGCTGGATATAAGGTTTAAGAGAATAAATCCTGACAAAGGTTTCAGAGAAAAAATTGGCTAGCTGAGACCCGGTACTGGTATTGAAAGAACGATCTTTCACATTGGCATTGTCAATAATGCATCGCACAACATTGTTATAAGGTAGGATGGCTAGTCTGGCAGCAATCATATGCAAGCTAGACTCTCTAATTCTCTCATAAACCGTTTGGTCACTCTATTAATCTAAGAGGTCATTGTTATCGAAAATTGAGTAAACCCTGGACCAGTCTAAATGATAAGTTTCAGTGACACGGCTGCTAGTATCAGAAAAGAGACCGAAGTTCAGGTCTTTGGTGAACATATCCTTCTGGAGGTTTTTACTCCTGGTAATTCTAGGGGTTGTGGATGTCACCATGTGTCATTTTTTGAATATTTATACCAGAAGTTAAAACTGAATTATACAGTAAGTACAGTAATCAATTCAAAATGTGAGACAATAACCTAGTAACCAACCTGAAATTGCAGTAATCACTGTTAGAATCGCACGGTAAAATTTGGAAGTAAAAATCTCACAGCAGAGCGAATTACAGTAGTAAAAACAATGAAAAATCGTAAATAAAAACTATCATATTTATATTTTCCAAGAAATAATACAGATCGTCAGATGAGGGTTAAAAGAAAAAGAACGGTCAAGATCAGCTTTGCAAGATGCGGGATCTAAGAAACAAAATTGCAAATTTATTAATTCTTCCACAACTCACATTCCGCAAGTTGCGAGTTGCGGGATGTGGGTATGCAAAATAACAAAAAATTATTCAATTGGCTTCGCACCCTGCATTCCGCATCTTGCGGGAGGCGAGACATGAAAATACGCACACCGAAATGCAAACGAATGATGACCCCGCAACTCGCACTCCACAATTTGCGGGATACGGGTTGATTAAAACAAACACACATAAAAATTCTCCCACATCCCGCTTTCGCAGGTTGCAGGTTTAAAAATGAAATGTCAAAAATAACAGGTTTCCTGCATTCTGCAACTTGCGGGTTGCGGGATGGAAAATGATCCAAACAAAAACCCAATATTAATGCGTTAAAAACAAAGAAATTAAACATGTATTTTTGGAAAATTGGCTAAGTTAATGCATCCCAAGAGTCAAGAAATAAAATCTTTAGGAAACCCTTTAAGATTATGAAGAGTCTTACCAAGTAATATTCATATATGTAATTGGGCTCCCGTGTCAAAATGACATGGGATATGTTGTACATACAACACTTCCCTATCTGAAACAAACTAACGGCGGGTTGATCTCCACGCAAGGAGCTGCGATCCACAATGATTTCATATGCCGCTATTCAGATTATGACTCGGCACAAAAATGGTTACAAAAGATGCCACAACATGTGACCAATTCATCACATCGTTGGCATGCCATGATGCTCCTGCATCAGACTCGCAAGGTAGAAAATTATGAAACCATGTTCATAATATCAGCTATAGTGAAACCCTTGAATTCTAACTCTGCAACGCCCATCCAAGTAGAATCCTCTATCGGGCACTTCTTCCACTTGACCAAATAATCCAGATAGTCCTTCTTCCTTATACTCTTTGACACCCTAGTGTCCAGAACGGCCTCAACTTCCAATGGTTGTGTCACATGCATATGTGCTACCCATTGTAAGTATTCAGTAGGATCTTCACCTCCTATAAAGGTTCCAATGTCACCTTCTACATAAGGATATAGATATGCTACATTAATTGGTGATATACCCACTCCGGTAGGCATCTCTAACTCGTAAGCATTCGCTGAAAACTTCTGAGTATTCTACAGGGTCCAATGTTCTTCATCTTCAGCTTGTTATACTCTCCTTTAGGAAATCTGTCTCTTTTCATATATGCCAAGTCCAAATATCCTACTTCATAGTTCTTTTCCCTTCTTCTGGAATCTGCTCGGGTTTTATAACTGGTGTTACTCTGCTACAATCTTACTTTCACTTGTTCCTGCAACTCACTGATTCTTGTTGCAAACTCTTCTCCATCAACACTTCATTTTTCCAATTGACCTAAGTCACAAAGTTCATACACTCCTCTTGGGTGCATTCCATACAGAATTTGAAATGGACTCATCCTCATACTCATGTTTGGTGAATCATTATATGCAAACTCAGCTTGAGCTAATACTCTGTCCCACTACTTAGGACTTTCCCCAATCAAACTCCTGAACATGTTTCCTAGACTCCTATTGACTACGTCGGCCTATCCATCAGACTATGGCTGATATGTTGAACTAAAATTCAGTTTGGTGCCCAACTTCTTCCACAAGGTTCTCCAAAACTTCCCTGTGAACTTCACATCTCTGTCTGATACAATGCTTCTAGGTAAACCGTGTAGTTTCACAACTCCATCAAAGAACAAGTTAGCAATGTGTGTGGCATCACTAGTCTTGTAACATGGAATGAAATTTTCCATCTTAGAAAATCTATCAACAACAACAAAGATAGAATCATGTCCCCTCCGAGTTCTCAGTAAACCCAGAATGAAATCCATACTCATAGAATCCCAAGGCCTAGTTGGAATAGGGAATGGGGTATAGAATCCTGTGTTCTGGCTTCTCCCCTTAGCATGCTGGCATACTCTGCATCTGCTTACAAACTTCTCAACTTCATACCTCATCCTTAGCCCAAAATAGAAATGACCCAACTTTCTGAAAGTTTTATTGCTTCCAAAGTGACCTGTCATACCTCCATTATGTTTCTCTTGTATTAAGTTCTCTCTCATAGAACACTTTGGTATGCACAATTTACTGTTTTTAACAAGTAAACCATCTTGTAGTGTATACTCCATCCATGGCTCTCTATCCACCTCTACTGGATTCTTACAAACCCTGTAAGCCTCCTGGAAGTCAATGTCAGCTTCATATAAACCTCTCAAATGCTCAAATCCCAAAACTTGGATCTAATTCTCTTACATAATCAACAGTCTCCTACTCAAGGCATCAACTACTCTATTTGACTATCCACTTATGTGTTTCAACACAAAGGTAAAGCCCTGTAAGAACTCAACCCACTTGACATGCTTCAGGTTCAACTTAGGTTGTTGCATTATGTACTGTAATGCATGGTTATCTGAATATAACACAAACTCTATGGGCATCAAGTAATGCCTCCAATGCTTCATTGCTTGAACAATAGCATAAAACTCCTTGTCATAAGATGAATACTTCTGCTTTGCATCATTCAGCTTCTCACTGAAATATGCTATAGGATTTTCCTCTTGACTAAGCACAACATCGATTGCTACTCAACTAGCATCACATTTCACTTAGAAAGGGTGGTTGAAGTCTAGTAACTTCAATACTGGTTGCTCAGTGATCTTCTTCTTCAGGAACTGAAAGCTCCGTTCAGCCTTTGTTGTCCATTGAAATGGTTGTTTATCTTTCTTAATTGTCTCAACAATAGATGCACAAATACCACTGAAATTCTTTATAAATTTCCTATAGAAGCTTGATAATCCATGAAATCTCCTTACCTCAAATATGTTCCTAGGTGAAGGCCAACCAATGATTGCTTGCACCTTTTCTGGATCCATATTCAACCCATCTCTCGAGATAACAAAACCCAAATATACTAGCTTTGTTTTCATGAAGGTACACTTCTGCACATTTATCAACAACTTTTTATGTTGCAACCTTTCCAAAACATATCTCAAATGCTTCAGATGTTCTTCCTCTGTTTGGCTGAAAACCAAAATGTCATCAAGGTAAACTATCACAAACTTTCCTATGAAATCGCTCAAGACTTCATTCATCAACCTCATAAAGGTACTTGGTGCATTGGACAATCCAAATGGCATAGCCAACCACTCATACAACCCATCATTTGTCTTAAAGGTTGTCTTCCACTCATCCCCTTCTTTGATCCTTATCTGATGATATCCACTCTTCAAATCCATCTTTGAAAAGAATGTTGCCCGACTTATGCAATCCATCATGTCATCCATCCTTGGTAATGGAAACCTATATCTAATGGTTATCTTGTTAATTTCTCTGGAGTCAGTACACATCCTCCACTCACCATCCTTCTTGGGTGTCAATACTGCTGGTACCGCACATGGACTCAGACTCTTCTGAACCAATCCTTTGTCCAACAATCCTTGGACCTGCTTCGTCAATTCTTCATTCTCTTGAGGTGTCAACCTGTATGCTGCCTTGTTTGGTAAACTGGCTCCTGGAATAAAATCATTCCGATGACTTATATTCCTCCTTGGTGGTAGTTCATTGGGTAAGTCATCTACCACAATGTCCCTATACTCACCCAACATCTCTTGAATCTCCTCAGGTAGATCTGTCACATTAGTTTTCACTATCACTACTCTTGGTTTGCACACCACCACATAGTTCAAATCTGCCTCCTCAACCTGCTGCAAATACTCTTTTCCTAACAACATCAAAACCTTAGGTTTTGACTATCATGCCGTACTTCCTACTTGTAGAGGGTGAAGTACATGGGTTATCCCATTCTACTTGAAACTATGACAGTTAATCCTATCATCATGAGTTACTTTCTTGTCAAATTTCCACGGTCTGCCTAGCAATATATGGCAAACATCCATTGCCATAACATCACACAGAATCTTGTCCTTATATGGACCTATCTGAAAATCAACTTCACACTATTCACTCACTGGGATTTGATGTCCTTTATGTAACCAAGATACTTTTATATGGAATTGTATGCTTGGTCTTATTTAGCCTAAGCTTTTCCACCATCTCTGTGGAAACAAGATTGTTAGTACTCCCACTGTTAATCACCATCTTACAACGCTTTCCTTGGACTTTACATGTTGTCTTGAACAACGACTTCCTTTGAGCAGGCTCTGCTTGCTCCTTCTCAAGTTTCAACAAGATCTTGTTCATCACCAAAGATTCCCCTATCTCTGGAAAGACTTCTTCTACCATCGATTGTTCTTGCTGCTGCTCATCCTATGCTACAGAGGCTCCTCTCTGCCCTATGTCTTCCTTCCTTGGACACTCAAATGACTTATGCCCTAACTGGTTTCATTTGTAGCATCTAATGAAAGCTCTTTTGCCACGTCATCTAGCTCTATGTCCTTGGTAAGGTCCTCTTCTGCTAGAATCACCTCCTCTGCCATGATGCTCTTGCTGGCTAGAGTTATTGGACTCCCTTCTCTGTGGTCCAAATATTCCTCTTCCCGTCACTTGTCCTCTTCCTCTGGCTGAACCGCGACCTCTATTGAAGCTCTGCTTCCTGGTTATCTTCTCTTCTGCCCTTAAGGCACACTGATATGCCTCCTCCATTGTTCTAGGTGAAATCATGTTGATCTCTTCTTGGATATCCATCCTTAGACCATTCACATATCTAGTAGCCTTTTCTGCTGACTCTTCTGCATATCCAGCCCTTAGGTTTACTTTGTAGAACTCCTTAGTGTATTCTCTCACTGTTAGCAATCTCTACCTAGGGTTATGTACTTGTCTATACAGAATTAACTGGTAATCCTTGGGCAAGACCTTATCCCTCATCTTTTCTATCAATCTATCCCAACTTTTTATCAATGGTTTATTCTTCCTTCGCCTTTTTGCTTGGAAACTATCCCACCATAAGGACGCATGCCCTTTCAACCTCGTCACAGTCAATCTAACTCTCTTATATTCTTCTACCTCATCGTACTCAAAGTACTTATCCATCTTGCTGATCCAATCAATGAGATGCTTTGCAATGAGACTCCCATCATATGTAGGCAACTCCGGTCTCGATCTTGAAGTCGCTCCCAGTATAGATATGAAACATCTTAACTCTGGGGTTTCCTGCATAGATGCAACTTCTTCTCTTTGCTCTTCATCCTAAGGTTCACTTACATCCCATGATTCTGGGTCTCTTCATCTGTCCGCTTCCATGGCTTCCAGAAGTGCTCTTAACTCCCTCATTTCTTCTAGAACTTCTGCATTCCCTCCTGGTCGACCTCTGTCACAACCTCTCTCTCTTTCAATGCGTGCAACCATCTTCCAACTCTAAGCCTCTGCAATAATAGTTCTCTTTCACATCGTTACAACTTACCTCACCAAGCCTCTCCTATGCCCTTGGTCTGTCGGCAATGCTGGTCCTCTATCTAGAACCTCCTAAGCACTCTTTCTTTGCTCTCTTCAGGCTTCTATGGCTATACTTCTCTCTTTCACGTGCTTCTCCTTAACCCTTCAGAATTCTACCCACAACCTCAGCTGCGGAATTCCTCAACAGGAAATCTCAACTTCCTCACTCTGATACCAAAATTGGTGCAGGTGGATCGATCTCAACCGACCCCAACCAGCACTTCTAGGATCTAATGGCTCCTACACTTAGCAGGACTACCAAACTTAGCCCGATGGCCAAATTTCCTCTAAAATTGCCTTCCCGCAACTTTACCTCCGCCAATCCCCTTCCGCAAGCAGGATGCGGGATCTCAATGACCCAAAATTTCTCTTTGCACTTTTGTCTCCGCAAATCTGTTCCACAATAGAGCTTCTGCATGCAGGATGATAACTTTCCAAAGTTGCTCCCTGCAACATTCTCTCCGGAAATCTTTCCCCGCAACTTTCTCATCCATTCGATCCTTGAGGCCTTCTCCACAATTGTCGATCTTCTTCTTTTGATGTGGCTCTTAGATCTCTGCGGATCTGTTAAATTCCACGCAATTCTTCGTACGGGATACTTCAGGACCGTCAGATCTTGATCTGCGGCCTCACTTTCCACCGTTCATTCTCTGCAATAAACTTGTTAATGCAGAAGCCTGCAGGTTGCGCCGATTGATCATGAAATTGATCAATCTAGCCTGCAATCTTCACGATACCTTAACCTAACACTCTTATGCATGCATCTACTTTCTACTTCAACTGTTTAAGCAATAAATCGATACGTGAAATCAACACTTCACTGAAATACACAAATATTCATGAAAACCCCGAAGTTGGCTCTGCAAGATATACAGTTCAACACAGCACATGCATAGAGGTTAACAACCCTACAAACACACAGTTAATCCTTCTATTAAGCAACAAAGGTAAATACACACATCTTGGATCTCTCTCCTTTCGATTTTCAAAATGCTTACAAACAGGAATCAGACACAGCTCTGTCCTCTCTCTACAAACTCGGAATTCTAGATGTTGAAGAGCAGAACCCCTCCTACATCTCTAAACGGTCTATTTAATCTAAAAATGCTATCCTAACCTGAGTGGTCCTGCAACTGAAACAAACGCTACTAAGGTGCATGATGAAACGTCCCTATCTGAAACAAACTAACAGTGGGTTGATCTCCATGCAAGGAGTTGCGATTCACAATGATTTCATACGCCGCTATTCAAATTATGACTCAGCACAAAAATGGTTACAAAATATGCCACAACATGTGACCAATTCATCACATTGCTGGCATGCCACGATGCTCCTGCATCAACTATGCAAGTAGATGCCTTGGAAGTATTCCTACTTGAAAAGAGATAATTATTTCCAAATAGGGTAAGATAGGTAGATTTGTTTTTGTGAATAAAAAGGAGAAGAAAGAATAAAAAATTCCTATGGTGAAAACCTCTCTGAAGCACCTTGGACAAGCCTTTGCTTGAAAAGCTCATTTAAGGCTGTTAAAGGTCTATGGAAATAAAATATTTATCATGATAAAAACCAATAATGATACCATGAGAAAAAGCATTGGTGAAAACCAACAATTTAGCCTTTGCTATGAGAAAAAAATGAAAAATAAAAAATATGTTTGTACAAGGCACTCTTCACACTTGCTCCCACATATCATGCACGAAAAGGATTAGAGAAGCTACATCAATGAGTACAAGACCATGGAAGACAAAATAATATGCATGCAAGATATGGCAAGTATTCATTTTTGTTTCCCAAGAAAAGTCAAAAGTGAAGCATTCAAGCATCAATAAGTAAAAAAATGGTACAATGTCCTGACGATTATTCGTAAATAATTTCATATGAGAGGCTGTCCTCCCCATACAATTTCATCAATATCTATTAAGTTTAGGGGGTTAAAAAAATCAATTAAGGGGATTAAAAAATTCAATTACAATCCTTTATAAAAAAAACTTGCAGATTTGAGGATAGCTTTTACGTAGTTACAGTGTTCTTCTCGGTAACTCCCTCATAAGTTGACTACGTAAGAGTGTTCTTCTTGGTATCTTCTTGGTAACTCCCTCATAAGTTGGAATCAAGGTATGAAATTGTTTTGGGGAAATATTGATTTATCTTCCCATGCAATTTCATAAAAAACTATTGTAGTGGGGTAGAAAATTAAATTACAGTCATGTACAAATCAGCGCAAGATTTCTTGGAGACCTTGCAACAATTTTAACATAGGTGCATTCTTTTTACTCATGCTCACTAATAGTTTAGAAATAAGGTATGATTTTTCGGGGTGTTATAGAGGAAATCCTCCTCTACATATCCACAAAATTTCATGACAAAAGAGTTAGTTTAATGGGGTCAAAAAAATCAATTACAGTCCTACACCAAAAATAATGTACTCTACCTCGACTAGTATGCAGTGAGAAAGCAAAGAAAAAATTTCAACTTCTAAAGGCATGCAATAGAGTTTCAAGAAGCATCCGTGCATATCATCTCAAGGGTATCACTCCCAAATCTATCCATTATCAAAGTGCAATTCACATGAAAATCCATTTCAATGCATACCATCCATCACTGAACATGTCGTCTCAGTGAAGACTTGGACTGAACATTGGGTCAGATTCACACAATGGTTCTTGCATGCAACTTGTGAATATGTTTTTAAAATAAGATTTAATCAAATTGTAGTTATAATTATCATGGGCGTTGTGTGACTAGAATCAGATAGCAACAAGCTCGTGAAGTTATTTTGAAAAATTCTAGCATATAAAGAGAGCTAGATAAGAAAGGTACAAGTCTAATAGCTATAAGAACATAGAGTATAAGCTTATTATCTATAGGCATCAGTCCAATAGTGCAAAAAGAAAAGTTTTAGCCAGTAGCCAATATAAGTGTACAATGAGAGGAAAAACAATGAAAATATGTGGGTAAATATGCATCTCTCCAGTGACTTTGAAGGTTTTGAGGTACTTTTTCCTACATGCTTGCCCCATGCCCCATGTACACAGTAATTAAGGTTCTCAATCTTATATCTCATATATTTTTTTGGTTTTGTATTATGTATATTGAATGGAAAGTTTTATATGCATATACATATCATGCAAAGGAAATAACAACATCATGAACAGTAAGAAGCAATGGAAAGTTGTATATGCATATACCTATCATGCAAAGGAAATAACAACATTACATGAGCAGTAAGAAGAAATGATACTTTAGTTACCACATGAAAAATCAAATCATCTACAAATTTTCTACATTTGTAGCACCTACATGAAATCTGCATTCTGTATTTCCAAAATTTCTAATTCTAGTTCTGCAACTACGAGGATCTAAGGATTGCACCAAGTTTACAATCAAACTATCAAAAGCCTTCATTAATCACCTTCGAAACTATATTGCAAGTTTTCCTAGAGAATTAATGCATGCATGCAGGAAGAAATGGAAGAAATAGACAAACTTTTGGAGACTAGTTTTGTTCCACGAGGACATGCAAAACCTTAAAGTTGGGGTTATGATGGGCCTCTACAATGGGAGGTTATTTGGCCCATCTTAGTTATACCTAAGGTTTATTATGGATGTATAAGGTTCTCAGTTCCATAGATTATTATAAATATTATGATATTCTTCCTAAAATGCTATGCATGTTGGTTTGATGAATATCTTGAAACTTGATTAGTAAGGTTTATTTAATTTGTATATTGTTTTTATTTATTTAATAAAATAATGGGATAATATTTGTCAAAACATTATTCATTTGTGATGGATATGTAGGTGGAGGTTATGTAAAAGCTATGTGAAAGAGATAAGTCACCGAAATTAGCTCAATCTCTTTCAATGAGTTAGTAGTCAAAGTGGAGTTTGGTGGAGCTATTTAAGGGATCATGTCCCATCTTGATTCCCATGATATTCCAGCACATAAATAAATGCTTAATGATAATCCATGGTCAAAGTTATGGAGTCTATGTGGAATTTCTCAAAAAGAAATAGCTTCCTCAAATCAAGGAGTTGATTGCATAGATAGTTTCTAATTATTCTCATGATATCGTTAAGAAAGATAAATATCATCCCAATTCAAGATCAAGGAGGCCAATTTGAACTCCCAAGAGGGGGAATCAATCCCACAAAATTAGCATGTTGATTTCTAGTTAAATGGGGGTAACTTCCACAAATCAAGGAGTTGATTGCATGAGAAGTTTTGAGCTATTCTTACATAAATGATAGTGCATTTGATAACATGAACTTAATATTTTATTATTATTCTTTTCTTCATTATTTTTCATTCTCTTTGTTTATGGTCAAGGTGAATTTGTAAGAGGCATCTTACTTCCCTATTTTAATGGCAAACTTTTAATGAAAAAAACTAGTTTCAATTTATCTTTGAATTAGTTAGTTTAGAAAGGGTTCTAGGAGATCCATTGGGTTGGTCCCATTCAAGGAAAGTATTGTGTATCATTGAATACATTTCCCTTAGGTCTTTAATTTCATTTCATAGTTTTTAAATTCATATTACAGTAAATGTAGTAACTTCTGCATTTCTTGTAAGAGTAAGCGTAGAAATTGTTGAGATTTGTATCTGGAGATGTCCTTCATGTGGTGATGAATAACATGAAGGTACATTGACAATATAGGCATTGATTTAGTGTGTGAGAAACACTCTACTAGTTTTCATGGTTCCAATGGTAGAAATGCGCTAAGATTTCTAAGAACTTTACCAATTGCATTCGAGTAATGTAGGGATGCACCATTTTTTAATGCAGTTGTGTGATTTGCATGATGCATGTGCATAATATTTGCATGAGATATGCATAATGCATGTGCATGATATTTTCATGTGCATGTGCATGAAAAGTAGGTTAGGGTTTTGGAACCCTAAAATCTACCAAAAGCTTATAATAGAGAGAAGAGGTAGATGGGGGTGAGCTTCTTGAGCAATTGTGGAGTCATGAGTTCATATACACAGGTTGAGTGAATCAGTGTAGGAGGAGGGTCAATCACTACTTGAGAGGGGGGAATATTATTGAGTAGAGAAGGACACATTCCATAGTAGAGAATTGGAGCATATCTGAGAAAGATTGAGAACACTTGATCTAAGGTAGGGAGGATCCAATTGAGGCAACAAATTCATCAACTAAGAGCTCAGAGATTGAGCACACAACAAGAGGAGAGAATTAGTGCATGAGAGGGGAGAATTCCTGCATGAGAACATGGGCATATTCTTGAGGAGAGAGGGAATAGTTTCTTTTGGAGTAAGAGTGTAGATATTAAAAGATATCTAGAACACTTGACTTGTGGTAGAGGGAGGATACTTTAGAGGAAGAGATTGTTTCTACGAGAGTTTGAATCCAACTATAGAGAATTCATTGATTTAGTTGATGAAGGGGTTGAATTCTTTGAGAGAAAAATGCGCACTTCACCAGAGGGGATTGAACTCACTGATTGAGCTCATCATTTTGAGAGAGGTTGATCATTGAGACAATGATACATAGGAAGAGGGGCATGAGGCCCTATTCAGATATAATATATAGAGAGAGGCACAATCAGAGAGAGAGGTGCATTAAGTCAGAGGGGCGCATTACCCAACTATCCATCAGAGATTATACTTGAGCATCAAATCCTTTTTGGATTAGAGATAAGTTTGTGTTGGATTGATATAATGTACCTATTGTAAAATGATTGAAGATAATACAATCTAATCTATCTCTCACTTGTTTTCCCGCAAGGGTTTTTCTAGGGTCACACTGACCGAAAATTTGTGTGTCCATTTTATGTGTGTGATTATTATTGGTTAAAAGAAGTAAATAAATCTCATGTGTTTCATGTTATAAATAATTGCTAGAGATTATATACATTCTCTAGGTTTGAGAGTTGGGTTTAGCATCTTTCATGTTATTAAGAGAGACTTGAGACTCAGTTGGGGTTGAGTAGTTTCAAGAAATTTTTGAAAATTTTATAGAAATTATACGTTCTATAGTAGTTTTCTATAGAAAGTTTTATTTTCATTTTTTGGGCGTGATTTTGATTTCTTTATGATTCTATGAGTATATTAGATTCTATTTCTATTCTAGAGTAGATTTATTTTCATATTTATTATATAGAATTTCATTTATGTTATTCATGTCATTTATTTTATGTATGAATTCATCATTCAACCTGGTTAATGATATCCCTCTACATGTCTAAATATGTGCATGGAACTCATAGCTTCCCAATTTCTGAATCTAGTAACCTAAATATAGAGTAAACGAGAATTTCACTAAAACTTATCATAGGTGAACATGAAATGTCACCCTATACTTTCCCCTCAAGGAGTTGATGAGGATCTAAGTGTCAAGTGGAATATTTGGATCTTACAGTCTTGCAACATGTAGTTAGCAGTCCTTTAAAGTTTGTTGTAGAATATTTTCAGTTGATTAGATTAGATTTCATTTCCATTTTAGAGTAGATTTCATTTCTTGTTTATTAGGTTAGATTTGATTTATGTTTTATGTTAAGACAAATTTCATTTATGCTACATAGACAAATCAATCCTTTGCAACTGCATGCATATTTCATGGTAGCTCTTAAGTTTGCATGAAATTATGGGTTGATAATTTAAGTATTGAGCCAAGGGATTCAGTTTCTATAGCTTCAATTCTTCGACTTGTCAAATCTCATAAATATTGTTCAATAACAAGTTACATTTTTTTTAAATATTTATTTACATTAATACGTTTTTTGGAAAAACTTCCAAAAAATAAAAATAAAAAACATCCTAAGTGGATTCCTACCAGTAACGATATTCACTTTAAGTGTTATATTTATAACACTATGGAAATATTTTCAAATTCAAAGAACATCTCCACTAGTTGAATAACCTACTTATTTTGTTGTTTGAAAGTTTGAGAATTACGTTGAATGAGGCCAAATCAAAGCCCCCATTGATATAACACAATCACATTAATTAGGTCCTGACAACATCATAAAATCCATTATGAATCATTAAAATCATGACGTATGGAGTGTACATCTCTTACCATATCAAAATTGGATGTTACCCCTTTATTAAACAAAAAAATATTTCCATTAATTCACAAATTCATCATTTTCACATTGATTAAGTGCACATCCCTCTATATTAAAGAAAAATCCACAAATCATTCATACTTTCCCATCTCAATAATTGCAAATATGTCATCCATGTCTTTACTCCAAACAAATTTTAATTCCCTATGCAAAGTATAGTTTCACAATACTAGGTAGTAGGTATTGATCTATTCACATCACCAAGTGCAAAATTCCAAAAGATCTTGCGTAGTAAATATCAACCTTAGTTTTAATACTTAGCATGTGTTTGAAGGTATGTTAATTTTGAGGGTGAATTTGCACATAGTAGTCTCTTACTGGCTCACCAAAATTGCTAGTTGATTTGAAATGGATATGAAATATCCCTCATACAAATTCGTTATTAATTTTTGGCAAAGTTTAAAATCAACAATTAACTTGAAGACAAAATTCCAAAGGTCTTAAAAAGTGATTTGAATCACTTTGATGGTTGGTCTTCTAAGGAAGTTCTATAATTATGGAGGGCCTTGCTTGATAAAATGACAACCAACAAAGAAAGAAAAATTGAATCTTGGGAATAAGAAGGGAAGTAGTTGAAGAAGAGGGCTCAAAGAGGCATTATACTTGAAGAATGGAGGATGAAGTAGATATTAAGCTTGTTCATGCATGAGCGGAAAATGATCCATGAGCCATAGCATCTGCAAAGATTGTTCATGAGTAAGAATGCATTATAATTTCATTTGAGAGTGTATTTCTCACCTTTTTTTTTATAATAATAAGCAATAATAAAATATTCATTTAATGATGATTTTCTCATTTGGGTTTCTATGGTAAAAAAAATCCATGTCTTGGTGTGTGATTGAGTACTCTTCTATATGATTTTTTTTAATATATTTATTATATACTTGCATTGTTGAGTTTAGATTTATACTTGTGCACAATTTAATTTACCTATAACAACATTTCCCCATATCCACTATAGTGTTTATACCTTGAGATTTGTTCCCTTGGCATAAGAAACTACATGTGCATATGTCAGTTACATGCTACAAAATAAATTCATTGTTTTTTCGTGTTATTTGGTGTGAAAATCATAATCTACAACACTATACCTCTTTGTGTATTAATTATTATGAGTTTTTGGAGTATTGTGATTTCTAGTACATGTATGTGAATTCACACACAACCTCTTAGAATTCTATGGTAGTGTAAAAATATATATCAATATGAAGTTTAGGGCATTGCTATCTATATCCCTCAATTGCTCTCGATTAATTTCCACAACCCCCATCTCTCAATTGTTGTTGTCATTAATTGAATTGCATTAGCCATATTTTGAACACATTATTGAACGTTCCATAAACATGAAAAATGGGATAATGAATTAAAAACATTTCATATTTGTGTTATATTCCCATTATCCAAGGNCACTAGCCATATTTTGAACACATTATTGAACGTTCCATAAACATGAAAAATGGGATAATGAATTAAAAACATTTCATATTTGTGTTATATTCCCATTATCCAAGGATTGGTAATAATTGTTAGAAAACAAGACCGCAAAGCAATAGCATAAAACGAGATATATAAATAAACACATAAACATAGTACAAGAGAGACACCAATATAACGTGGTTCACCCAAGATGGGCTAAGTCCACAAAAATATTGTCAGTCCTTTCTATTATATTGTCCAACAAAATGAAGGGACACAACATGCAACACATCCACTGCAAATTCTTCTTCACTCTCTCAAAGTCCCTCTCACACAATCACAAAGATCTTTCACACTACAAAAATATACACACATAACCATATTATAAGTCCTTCCTTTTAAAGAGGTATTACCATGGGATAATACTATGGGATACCCAATTTCATGGGCCCGTAAACCACAGGAGGTGTGTACAGTCCACCTACTAAGAATACAAAAAGGGAATTGTTATTTACAACCATCAATCATGCTTAATTAATTTTCACAATCCCCTCTCTCTGAATTGTTGATGAGCGCATTATTAAACATTCCACTAGCATAAAAATCATTGCATTGGTAGTTCCTTTGTTGGTGGGTAGTATGTTACCTTGTGCATCATGGAAAACAATTGAAAAAAACTCATATTTGTGTTATATTCCCATTATCCAAGGCATGGTAATAATTGTTAGAAAAAAAAGATCGCAAAGCAATATCATAAAGAAAGATGTAGAAATAAGACACATAAACACAATACAAGGACACCAATATAACATGGTTCACCCACGATGGGATAATTCCACACAAAAATTTCCAGTCCTTTCTATTACATCGTCTAAGAAAATAAAGGGATACAACCTGCAACATATCCACTACAACTTCCTCTTCACCCTATCAAAGTTTCTCACACACAATCATATATATATTTCACGATACAAAGATCACAAAGGAATAGCATAAAGAAAGATGTAGAAATAAGACACATAAACACAATACAAGGACACCGATATAACATGGTTCACCCACGATGGGCTAATTCCACACAAAAATTTCTAGTCCTTTCTATTACATCGTCCAACAAAATAAAGGGATACAACCTGCAACACATCCACTACAACTTCCTCTTCACCCTATCAAAGTTTCTCACACACAATCATCTATATATTTCACGATACAAAAATATACACACACAACCATATTATAATACCTTCCTTTTAAATAGGAATTATCATGGGCCCGTAAACCATGGGAGGTGTGTATAGTCCACCTACAAAGCATATAAAATTGGGGTACAAACATGACTGAACAACATGATCTATGAATCATGAATATCAGGATCCACAACCAACAAATAATCACATTCCATAAATCAATTTTCCTCCATAATGTGTTACCAAAACACTCATAGTCAATCATTTCATAGCATGTGAGAGTGATCATATAAACTTGTACATTTCTTGAGTTTCTACATGGGAATAGATAGAATAGAACCCAGTTAAATGATGGGCCTGAACTTTGATTTAAAAGAAAAAAGTATATATGTCCTTTATATCCATGCGAAATATGTTTGAATAGAGTAACAAACATCTAAATAATTCTCCAATGTTGGAAAGTGCATCTCAAGAGAGATGTTTCCCTTTAATTGGCCATTTATATTGGATTTTTTTTCTATCTCTTGCTTTGGATGTGTTACAAGGAAAATGATCGATTCATCTTGAGAACATATTTGGAGTACCTTTGTTTGATAAAGTTTTGTCGGTTTAATAGGCATTGTGAGCAAGAAAACAAATAGTGTACTAAGTTTGGAACCGAGCCATTCTCTTATGCATGTTGGTGATTAGTAGCTAAGAATATTTGCACCTAAAATATAAGAACATAGAAGTATTGTTAAATTTCAGCATAATGTATGTGATAACAAATAAATGAGCCATATGTGTTCCATTTATTGATCACTTGTTCATTACCTTCATGACCTAAATGCAATTTTCACTAATCAACTACTTTGGTATATGATTAAATCATACTAGTTATAGAGTGACTCATTTGGTATCTCTAAGTGCTTGTTGTATACAAGCATGCCATTATCTTTGGAATTTCAATTCCCTATTTAAAACAAGATTTGTGTATGTTAGACTCATGTCTCCTTGAAAATATAATTCAATTAATCAAAATATTGTACTGATTTGAACTGCCTCGCACACCCATTTGACCAAATTCAGTGTTTGTGAACGTTATCTTTTTGGGCCTAATATTTCATTTGAACTAGAATGGAAAACTATATTGGGCCTAATATATCATTTGAACAAGTATGGAAAAATATGTTGGGCATAAAATATTATGGTTTCATTTTATCGAACATATTTATGGCGATGTTGACATCATGGTTTATTTATTGAAATTTCTTGAATAATTCAGCTTGTGTCATCTCCATAACATGCTTACAATTTTCATGATACACACCTCTAGATAAGAATAATTAATGAAAATGTTTATGATATGGCATAGCATAGGAATGCATTTCCCAAAATTCTACCACCTTCTCTCTAACACCTTTTATTTGGGCTACATACAAATAACATCCCAATAAACATGTTAATTGTTTTCATCTATACAAATCCTATATTTATTATATGTTTGGAATGTACTTGAAACAATGAGTAATTTTGACAATGCCCTCACCTTCTCTCTAAAACATTTCAGTTGGGCTACATACAAGTAACATCCCAATAAACATGTTAATTTTTTTCATCTATACAAACCCTATATTTATAATGTGTTTGGAATTTCCTTGAAACAATGAGTAATTTTGAAAATGCCCTCACCATTTGACTTCCTAAAGTTCTTGGTGTGACAACAATGGTTGCAATTTCCCTACAAGCAGCTTGGATAGTAGGTTTTTGGGTGAATCCATGAATATGAGTACCACTTTTTGGCCAAAAGTGAAGGTAGAAATTCATTATTTTAGTCATTTAATAAATCAAAGCCCTAGAAACTCATATATGCCTTGTGCATTTCAACATGCAACAAAAAAATTTGTAGGGAATTATGTTAGCTTTCCAATTTTTTTTTCAAAAATAATAATATAATTTAATATGTCAAAATTGTATTTAATGAAAGGTTTGTTCTTGTAAATTTCAGGAAAAGTTAACAAATGGCTTGTGTGCACGTAAAATAATTTAGTGTTAAATGAATAATTTTTTAAGAACATAATTTATACAAAATTCACCAAGGCGTGCATATTTTTTTTAAATTGATTTTGGAAAATTATATTTTTTAATAATTTTTTAAACTCCCCATTAAAAATCTTAATCGCATTTTGTACACGTGTGTGCAAGTAAAATTTTTTTTACTACTAAAAATAAAAATAAAATAAAAAAGTACCATTTTGTCATGTCCCAAATTTTGCATTGGGTCACAATGGCCTAATCACATTTTCCATATTCATGAGAGTTTGTCAAATTGATGCTAAGGGTAAAATAATTGTCATGGAGGAAAATTACTAGTTTCCTAGATTGGGAGTGGAAGCTTTGGGATTTGGAATAAGGGGGACAATAAATGATATTTGAACATTAGAATGACATAAATATTTAATAAATGATATAAATAAATAAATACAATGGAAAATCAAAGTGGCAATTGATCATGAAGATACATGGATGATGTGGGACCCACATAAGCTAGATTTTCTATGCCACATGGCATCCTCCTCTTGTCAATTCGAATCCATAAGAATCCCAAGGGTCTTGGGATGAGTTGGAAGTTCAGTATACTTGGCATGAATCAATTAATATTGAATTGGAGTGGAAGAGTAACTACCATGGAAGAGGAAGAGGCATTTTGGAGCTAGTGAGACAATTGGACTACATTCCCTAGCTTTATGACAACAATGATGAAGATGCTATGAAACCTATGACACAAATCAGGTCTGCAGGATGGAATCTGAAATATATGACATGTCATGTCAAAAATATCTCCAATAGGGATCTCAAGGGAGTTAGGGAAGATAAGATGATTCCACATTTGATTTGGTGGAAGTGGGAGACTAGGAATTGTTGTACAAGTGGCATTCTTTGGAATCTCTTCCCAACTAGAGTTGGAATGCATCTCTTGGAAGGAATTCGACCCATAGAGAGCTTGGAAAATTTATAAATGTCAAGAAAAAATAATGAAGGCGACTTTTGTTCATTTGAGAAATTTTCATTTGTGAATTGTGAGAGCTAGTGGATGACTAGTTTTCTTGTCTTAGCCAATTTCGAGGGTGAAAGATTCCCATCCAATTCGGTGTTTGGAGAGTAAAATCAGGTCTTTCATGGACCTTTATTGGAGTTTTATTTTCAGGTGTAAGCTACAGGGCATCTCGTGGTTCCTTCTATTGCATCACTTTCTCTCAACCATTTCCATTTTTTATGGCATATTCTTGCTCATGGAGGGATTGCGCTTTGAGTGAGCTATTGATCTCTTTGGGGAAGATTCCAATGCACTATTACTTTATGTTATGATTTAAATTTCAATTTAATAATACTCTCAAGTCTAAATACTAAAATATTATATGTAAAAATGTTAATCAATGAATAAATAGTGCCATTTCCCCACTATCTTGTTGTGAACCAATGTAATGTTGATGGATTCGGATGGATAAGTAAAATACTGATGGTTTATGGATAAATGGACTGTTATTTATGTATTTAAAAGTTTATAATACTCTTAGGTAAAAATACCCAAAAATATTTCATGTATAAATGTTAAACAATGAAGAAACAATGCCATTTCCCCACTACCTTGTTGTGAACCAATATAATGTTGATAGATTCAGATGGATAAGTAAAATACTGATGGTTTATGGATGAATGGAATGTTATTAATGGATTATATGAGTTTAATTTTCAATACATAAGCATTTGGAGTTATTTTCTTGAGTTTCATAGCATTTGGAGAAGTTTGCCGATCATTCCCCCCAAGGTTGAAACTAGTCTTTTTGACTCTGATATAAGGGAGTTATAGGATACATTAAAAGTTGAATGGTGATGCATATGAGTTAATATTGATTTAATTTAAATTTCCCATTCTTCCATTCAGATATTATAGTTGTCTTGAGTGCATTTGGGAAGCCATTTTCAGTATTCATTGTAGGGGAAATATTAGAACCCCAAATTACTAGTCAAAAGTCCTACCTCGACCAAAATATTAAACAAGATTGAAAAAGCCTTTATAGGGTCATAAATATTATTTGAATATTAGTCATATACCTTCTGTGAATATTTGGGATCATTTGGACCAATTTGGAGACCTAGACATCAAAACTAGTCAAAGGTCGAAATAATGAAAAAGTGAAAAAAATGGTCATTTAATAAAATTCTTAAAAAGGGACATTACAGTGGTATCAGATCATGATCTTGGCACATGATGTGGTGTGATATTTATGAGGAAAATAATTCAAGTACCACCATTATATATTGAAACCCAAAAGTTCTTTTGTTGAAGAGGAAACCATGATAGGGATGAAAAGGGAACCGCATATGATGGTGAGGAGCATATAAAAATCATGGAACCTATCTTTGAATACATGACCAAGAATATTATGAAAGGATTTGAATTTTTGACTATCCAAGGTTGGATGTAATATATTGAACTTAATAAAAACAAGAGGAAAAATGCATCAGCTTGCTTGAAGGAGCAAAATGGGGAGACCCGTGAACCACCTAGTTTTGAAATAGGTGAAGTAGAATAAGTAGTACATGAAGAGGATAGAAATTAAATCCCATGTGACTCTGAAAAAGATGAAGAGACATCACATGAGTATGAAGAAGATTCTATTGAAAATACTGAAGATCATTTTGAGGCACATTCTACCTTGGAAATGAAACAAAGAGCATCTACTGATGGATTCTTGAACTATGAAGGAGTACCTACTGATGGGTGCTCACAACTCTATGTTGGTGACATAGAGATCATATTTCAAAGTGTTGCTTGTTATCAACCCAAATGGCACTTCTCCGTTCGAGCGCCGACACTTCATATGTTGGCACACAAAAGGACACTTATGGATTGAAGGTTGCCTAAAAACTATAGATGGGCATGACATGAGATGCATTCACTATCCACCCAGCTTGCCATTTTACCTTTTTATATGTTGATTTTTGTACCCGACTCTTTCCACAACAACTCACGTATGTACGCGACTATCTCCATAGCATATCGCATACTGTATGCAAGTATTGTCATTGCAACCCGTGTACAGATTTGTATGTGGGTTTCCCTTATAGAAACTCGCGTGTCATACGCGGGTTGCCAGTATCAATACTCGCGTACGCCTCCATTCAACATTAAAAATAATATAACACGGTTAATGGAGATTTGTTAAGCCCTAATCATTAACTATCTTAACTGTCTCAACCTCCTCAACCTTCAAAACTGCTCTATTTCCCTAAGTATAAATAGAGGCCTTGGGGAGGGCACTAATCAATCATACTTGGAGAGAAAATTTATGTTGGTGGTATATCTTTAGAAGTCTTTAGAGAAACAAAACTCAGAATCCTTTGGTTGCAGAGGATTCCTTATTTCAGGCATTGGGTTGTACACTTATCTCATTCACTATTGTTAATAAAGAGAATCCTTCTTCCAACTTTTTGTTGAGTCTCTTTCATCTATCATGGTTTGATGAATATTTATGATTAATAACTCTATATATTGTTTATCTAACTTGTCATATATACATGTATAAGATTGTACTTGAAGGATTTTCTCTTTACAGGTGAAGGAGGTGCATCCCTGAAAGATTTGGAGAGTAGTGGAGCAGGAGAAGACAAAGCTTGGATCAACTGTCGTTAATCAAGTGAGTTCATCATATCTTCCTATTTCCTTTATGTACTTTAAAGCTGATTGTATGCAAGTTTTAAGAGTAAGTTGGTAACCCTAGAACCTCGGTTATAAGGGTGTTTATTCCTGAACAACATTGCTGCAAGCCAAATTTCTAGTAAACATTAAAATGAATACCTTGTAGCAGTTGAAGAAGAAACAAGATCAACTTCCCCATCACCACTTGAACTTCATGAAGTTGGTCCAAGCAAGAAGGAAGAAGATGAGGAGGTTCATTTGCAAAAGCCTCATTTTCTTGAAGGGTCCTTAAATATGAATGAAAATAAGATCCAAGAGGCCCTTATAATACTACATGACACTAAAGCATTGGTGTCAAATTCTTGTTGAAAAATTTCTTCATTGGAGGATCCATCCTTCCTTGAAGACATGGAGAAGATTCAAAGAGCAATGTGCAACATTGAAGGTAATTTCATGTCTTTGATTTTTGATAGAAACAATTTGGTTGAGATTAATGAATGTTTACATGAATCATACTTTAATAATAATGAGGATATTCATTAGCTCCAAATTCAAAATGATCAACTTCTAGAGAGGCTGCAAGCTACTTGTTCTTCCTCCCGTGTTTCAGATTGCCATATGGTAGATTGTTTGGAGGATTCTCATGACATGGTGGATCATTAAAAATGTAGAAATTTGAATTTGATTGATGTGTTTGAATATGAAATTGAAGAGATACAAACACTTGATGTGGTGGAAGAGGAACTTGAATTGTCTCTTAATGAAGGTTATACAATTTTTAAAGAAGAGCATGATTCCTCTACATTGGAACCAATCTATGACAAAGGTTTCACACTTTTGAAGGAGCTGCATGATACTACCCATATGGATCCTTCCAATGATGAAAATTATGCACTTTTTGATCATTTGGGTTATTTAGTTCATTCTCCTACATCCTACAATTCCATGTTTTGCAACATTAGTATCAATGAAGTATGGGTGAAAGGGTTCTTTTTTATGGTGCCACATGAGGAGTATGGAATTCCTAGATTTACTTTTTATGACATGGTTGGAGCACATTCTTATTAAAATTTGTAGCAGCATCCTTTGTTACTTTATTATGATGCACATCTACATGGATGCACCTATGATGTTCACTGGAGTCACTTGGAGACTCATGATTTTCCTTGCTCCTTTCCTAGTACATTTGATGTTGGAGGAACTTCATCCCACACTTGGGTGAAGAGATATATGATTTAGGAACATTATTATTGGCAGCAACATCCTCTGTTATTTCATGATGATATACATATTCATGGATGTATGGGTGAGACTTCTTGAGTCATTTGAAGTCTCCTTGTTTTTTGTGCTCATTATTTGGTTCAGATTTGAGTGGAGATTCTTCTTTCACTTATTGGATGAAAGAATACATGACTGAATATTTTGATTCATATCACATAATTTTGGAGCAGAATTATAGGACATGGGATCCTCACCTATGTCATTGGATCAGATTTTATTGGTCACTTGAAGCTTGTATGCACTTGGAAAATGGTGCTCTACTTATTTGGAGGTATAAGCACTTTCATGATTTTTTTATGAGGCACCTCCTTGATGTACATTTTTATTATGTTGTTATGTACTTTGATAATATATATTATGTACTCATGATGTTTGGAAGAATGCATACAGAAAATGGGATCCTGGAATTCTCTTTCCTAATGGTATGGGTTGGAGAGCACTCTTAATTGTTGGAGTGCAATACAAGCAATGGGACCCTGGGATAGTTTTTAGTCCCATGGATTTCAATTTTTTTGGGAAACAAGAAGTATAGGGGATGGATTCCCCACTTAATAAAGTGTTTTTAATTAGAGTACTGCAACAGCAAGCATGGTAGTTCCTCTCTAAAATATTCATGGAATCTTAAAGAATCAAAGTTGGGAAACTCAGTGGCAACTTCAAAGAATCATACAGAAAGCAGGTTCTTCAACACCCATGTTTGAAATTGCTCAAGGAAAATCAATATTGGGAAGGGAGGATTTTTCATGTCCCAAATTTTTCAATGGGTAAAAATGGCCTAATAACATTTTCCATATTCATGAGAGTTTGTCCAATTGATGCTAAGGGTCAAATAATTGCCATGGAGGAAAATTATTAGTTTACTAGGTTGGGAGTGCAAGCTTTGCGATTTGGAATAAGGTGGACAATAAATGATGTTTGAACATTAGAATGGAATAAATATTTAATAAAGGAGATAAATAAATAAATACAAGGGAAAATCAAACTGTAAATTGATCATGAAGACACATGGAGGATGTGGGACCCACACAAGCTAGATTTTCTATGCTACATGGCATCTTCCTCTTGCCATTTCTAATCTATAAGAATACCAAGGGTCTTGGGATGAGTTAGAAGGTCAATATACTTGGAATGAATCAATTAAGGTCGAATTTGAGTGGAAGAGTAACTCCCATTGAATAGGAAGAGGCATTTTGGAGCTAGTGAGACACTTGGACTAGATTCCCTAGATCTATGATAACAATGATGAAGATGCTATGACACTTATGACACAAAATCAGGTCTTCGGCATGAAATATGACATATATGACATGTTAGGTCGAAAATATCTCCAAGAGGGCGCTCAAGGGATTTAGGGAATCTAATATGCTTCCATATGTGATTTGGGGGAAGTGAGAGACTACGAATTGTTGTACAAGCGACATTCTTTGGAATCTCTTCCCAACTAGACTTGGAATGCATATCTTGGAAGGAATTCGACCCATATAGATCTTGGAAAATTTATAAATGTCAATAAAAAATAATGAAGGTTGATTTTTTTCATTTGTGAATTGTGGGAGCTAGTGAATGACTGATTTTCTTGCCTTAGCCAGTTTCGAGGGTGAAAGATTCCCATCTAATTTGGTGTTTGGAGAGGCCACTCAGGTATTTCATGGAGATTTAATGGAGTTTTATTTGTAGGTTTAAGCTACATGTCATCTCATGGTTCCTTCTATTGCAACACTTTCTCTCAACTATTTCCAGTTTTTATGGCATATTCTTGCTCATGGAGGGATTGCGCTTTGGGTGAGATATTGATCTCTTTGGGGAAGCTTCCAATGCCCCATTATTTTATTTTATGATTAAAATGCTCTTTATTTCAATTGCATAATACTCTCAGGTCGAAATACCGAAATATTCTATGTAAAAATGTTAATCAAAGAAGAAATAGTGACATTTCCCCACTATCTTGTTATGAACCAATGTAATGTTGATGGATTCGAATGGATAAGTAAAATACTAATGGTTTATGTATGAATGGACTGTTATTTATGTATTTAAAATTTCATAATACTCTCAGGTAGAAATACCCAAAATATTTCATGTATAAATGTTAAACAATGAAGAAACAATGGCATTTCCCCACTACCTTCTTGTGAACCAATATAATGTTGACAGATTCGAATGGATAAGTAAAATACTTATGGTTTATGTATGAATGGAATGTTATTGATGGATTATATGAGTTTAATGTTCAGTACATAATAATTTGGTGTTATTTGGTTGAGTTTCATAGCATTTGGAGAAGTTTTCCTATCATTCCCCCCAAGGTTGAAACTAGTGCTTTTGCATCTGATTTAAGGGAGTTATAACAGACATTAAAAGTTGAATGATGATGCCTATGAGTTAATATTTATTTCCTTTACATGTCCCATTCTTCCATTCATATATTTGAGTTGGATTGAGTGCATTTGGGAAGCCATTTTCAGTATTCATTGTGGGGGAATTAGAACCCCAAATTGCTCGTAAAAAATCCTCCCTCGACCAGAATATTAAACAAGTTTGTAGAAGCCTTTAGAGGGTCATAAGGATTCCCTGCACATCATATTCAAACCTTACTATCATTCATATAACTTCTGTGAATATTTGGCAGCATTTGGACCAATTTGGAGACTTAGACATAAAAACTAGTCAAAGGTCGAAATGGGGAAAAAAGTGAAAAAATTGGTCATTTAATAAAATTCTTAAAAAGGGAAATTACACATCTTGAAGAGGACGTGTCGATGTCGGGCTTAGATATTTTTTGAAAATGTTTCATTGTGTATATTTTATGTTGTTTATTATTCTCTGCGTTGTATGGAAGTTGTGGACATGGTTTTTAAGTGTAAGTTTAAGAAAGAAAAAAAAATTGTATGAACTCAAAAACTTGTAAGTTATAGGTCGGAGGATAAGCAATTCATTGAAAAATAAAACGGTTTGAATTCCTCCACCTAAGGTTCATATTACAACATGATTTAGGCTTGGGAAGATGTCGGTAAAATTATATTTGCAGAAAAGGGGGCTAAAAGATTGTTTTTCAAGCCCTCAATTGAGCTATTAGCTTGATCAAGGTCTTAAAAACCCTCAATCCAAGTTTTCAGTACAATTTTAATTAGATCAATTGAGCATTTATATGTTGTTAAACTAAAACATCGATTGATTTGTTTTTTAATTTCTATAGTCTTCCCACATATTTTTATTTGTTTTTTACAAATGACAATAACTCGATTGAGCTATTAAATGCTCAATCAAGGGTTTAACAAAAGCTCGATCAAGCTCATTTTTTCCCATATTGATGCCCTGGGATTGCCAAAATGTGTTACCCATCTTCTTGGGAACACCCTTTCTCAATTTCCCAATTGAAGGGAATTATTTTACTACATTCTTATTTGCATTTGTGTGCTTAGAATATGGAAACCCAACAACTTTGTTGCCCATCTTAATTTTGTGTGTTTTACCAATCTATGAAATATTTGATCTTGTGTAATAGAAAAATTTGTTAAAATAACTTAGTTATGATACCAATGGGTGAATCCATGAAAATCGGTAACACTTTTGTCCAAAATTGACGGTGAAAATTCATTTTTTTTCGATTCATTAAATTGAACCACTCAAAACTCATATTTTCGACGTGAATTCCAAGATGCAACAGAAAAATGCAAAACAAATGGTGAAAAGTGAGTGAATGGTGAAAATATGCCAACCATAATAAATGCAAAATGGTGAAAAGTGAGTGATATGTGCAATGTCGGTTTAGTGCAAATGATCCCACATGTAGGTTATTTTTAATTACGAGTTAAATGTGAAATTGTTAAAAAAATAAGTGTAAATTCTCTATAGACCTAATGTCCTTCCTCTCAAATGTAACTAGGCCCTCCAAAAGCACAACCACTAATGGTAATGGGATCCTCCCAATGATTGGATAGTGAGGGTAACAAATATTCAATTATACCGGTGATGGGTGCAATGTTTCAATGAATTCGCAACACTTCCCAAAGCCAATATCCGACTTCAAGAGTTGATTGCACTCATAATCGCTCTTTGGTGATATCCTACACTTGTCCACTAAGATACCCATGTCAAGTGTGTATAAGTAGTTATGCCTGAGAGATATAGTGTCATCTCCACAAAAATATGAGTGACTCTTTGTGGGGAGCAAGGAAATTATACCTCGGCTTTCATGTTCTTGGGCAATGCACCTTCTTTTGTAGGTTGTCTTTTGACACTTGCTGATAGAAGTATTTTAAAGTACCCTATAAGTTAACAATGCTATTTTTCTCACTTATTGTAACTAAATATGTGGGCATTATGATGACAACCATTTTTGGGATCCATTAACTTATAATCCTATGGGTTATGAGCCCACATATGGACTGATAACAACTAGGGAAGCAATGAAAACCTGCTCTATATCTAAATCAAACTTTGTTTCTAAACTGGTGATCTCCACTAAGTCTAGAAGTCTTGTAAAGTCTTCCAATGTGTTGAGCTATTCAATCTCGAACCTACCAATGTGGCTGATCCAAAGCAGAAATTTCATCCCATCAATTTAACCCCCAACTAAAAAAACAACTTGATTTGATTGAAGAACACAAGAGGGCATTCTAAACCAGGGCTTCATAATGGAAAAACGCCCAACAATAATAGTTTCCTGAAAATCCCAGTCCTCTAAAGGCAAGCATATCTATACAGCCACCATCAACATCATAAGCCTTGATGAACCCTCTGTTCTCAATTCTACACAAGTAGGCATTGGATTCCACTGCACATTGAGGAGAAGAGAATGAAGCTCACATCTACTAGAAATCAGTGAGATTTAGCCTTCACATTTCCAGCTAAACCACAATGGTAACACAAAACAAACCAATGACCCAACATGCCCCAGGTTGTTTTCTGTCAAATCCAGTGCAATTCTAGCTTCTATCATGACAGCAAAAACATATGGTGACAACTTCTCTCTTGGATGTGAATCCTTCACACGAATCTGCTTTTTTTTCTATTGTCAAACCCTTTTACACAGTGATGGATATTTACAATGGAGTTCTACTTCGTCATTACCATATTCTCGATTTCTAATCAACATGTTGCTTTTGGGTAACAACACAAATCCTCAACTACCAAATCTGATAGTGAATGGTCCTTTTACAGCTTTACAACCAGATCTTGTATCTTCTCAATGGATCACCATCGATTCATTCTGTGATTGATGGTGAGAACCTACAATTCGATCTCTCCTTTCTCACAATATCACATGCATTTATGAAATTCACACACAGGATTATGTATAGACACACAAAACATATAGAATACAAAATAACACCTAATTTCTCATTATATCGAGCTAGAATTACATTACACGACTACTATGGGCCTGGACTAGATTTTACATTGCACTGGCTCACCCTTCTAAGAACACAAGCACACATATTAAATAACATAAAAAAATATGGATCATATCACTGAGAGGATCCAATCTATCCTTAACCAAATTGTTATCAAATAGGATCAGATCCGAGAAAATCTCATCCTTTTCCCACATCTGTCCACCTCCTGGAATTATGGAAGGTAAATATTTGATTTGATTCTGGTAGGGTTGATGCTCCTGCATCAGAATATCGTAGTACAAAATTGTATGATCTCCTGGTCATATGTCTTCTATTGCTACTTCTGTCTTGAACCTGGTCTTCTTCCTTCCTCATGCATCACTGAGATTCTCCTCATGCTCAGTCAGTGAGCTACAGTCAACCTTCCACTAACACCTCATCGAATTTCTTCCTTTAGCACAAAATTTTGGTGTCACAAGTTCACCTCCTCTAAACCTTTCAAGGATTCCTTTTCTCCTCTCTATATTTTTCACCTACTCACTCCCTTGGACAATTCCACCCATAATTACAACTGTGGAATTGCCCAAAAAATTCTACCCAGACATAGTTGGAAGTTGTTTCTACTTTCCAACAGGCAGGAAATATTTTCCTTCTCTGATACCACTTTATGAAAGGTCGTTTCTGGGATCCATTAACTTCTTGATCCTGTGGGTTATGAGCCCACATATGGACTAATAACATTCATAGAAACAATGAAAACCTACTCTATATATAAATCAAACCTTGTTTCTAAACTAATGATCTCCACTAAGTCTAGCAGTCTTGCAAAGTCTCCCAATGTGCTGGGCTATTCAATCTCAAATCTGCCAATGTGGTTGCTCCAAAGTAGAATGTTGATCCTATCATTAGAACCCACATCTAACAAAACAACCTGATTTTCTTCAATAACACAAGAGGGCATTCTAAACCAGGGCTTCAGAATGGAAAAGCGCCCAGCAATAACATTTGCTTGAAAATGTCAGTCCTCTAAAGGCAAGCATATCTATTCAAGCACCATCAAAATCATAAGCCTGGATGAACCCTCTGTTCTCAATTCTACACAAGTAGGCATTGAATTCCACTCCACATTAAGGAGAAGAGAATGAACCTCACATCTACTAGAAATAAGTGAGATTCATCCTTCACATTTCTAGCCGAGGCATGGTGGTAACACAAAAGACACCAATGACCAAACACGCCCCACGTTGTTTTCTGTCAAATCCAGTTCAATTCTAGCTTCTCTCATGGCAACAAAATCATATAGTGACAACTTCGCTCTTGGATGTGAATCCTTCCCATAGATATTTTTTTTCCGTTATCAAACCCTTTTACACAACGATGGAGATTTACAATGGAGTTCTACGTCGTCATTACCATATTCTCGATTACCAATAAACATGTTTCTTCTGGGTAACAACATAACTCCTCAACTACCAAATCCGACAGTGAATGGTCCTTTTGCAGCCTTACAACCAGATCTCGTCTCTTCTCAATGGATCACTATCGATCCATTCTGTGATCAACGGTGAGAACCTGCAATTTGATCTCTCCTTTCTCACAATATCACATGCATTTATGAACTTCACATGTAGGATTACGTATAGACATAGAAATAATATAGAATACAAAATAACACCTAATTTCTCATTATATCGAGATGGAATTACATTACACGGCTACTATGGGTCTGGCCTAGATTTTACATTGCGTGGGCTCTCCCTTATAAGCACACAAGCGCACATATTAAATAACATAAAACAATATGGATTGGATCATTGAAAGGATCCGATCTATCCTTAACCAAATCGTTATCAACCAGGATCGGATTCGAGGAAATCTCATCCTTCGCCCATGTCTATCCACCTCCTGGAATTCTGGAAGGTCAAGATTTGATTTGATTCGGGTAGGGTTGATTCTCTTGCATCGCATTAATGGATCCCTATCCCAATCAATCCTACCTAACTAGAATTGTTTTTTGTGGTCTCCTGTGGAGGATTTTAGTTGGTTGGATAGTTGTAAAAATGTTGATTCTAAGGGTATAAATACACTTAAGGAGTGTAAGGTAGGTATTTTACAATTCCCCTCCTTTCTGATTCACCAAGATCACAAGTAATGTGAGATGAAGAGCATAGTCGGATTGGAATAGATTTGAGGTCCCTATGTGTGTGCCAGTGATGAAAGCACATGTGAGAAAATCAAATTGATTGTTGCAACTAACTAAAGAGCTAAAAGCAAATGCAAATAGAGTTTTAACTTTGACTCCAAAAGATGCTAATGGTTACTGTAAACAAAGTGTTAATGAAATAAAAGTGTGCAATGGAGGTATTTCACGCATCTCTTATTTTTCTGATTCGCCAAGATCCGAAGGAAGGAAAGGTGAAGAGCATACTTCAAAATATTATAGTATGTACGTCCTTGCTTGTGTGCAAAAAGTAAGCTACACTACTTGGACTAAAAACTTGAAAAAGTAAACAAATACATTAGATGTCTTGAATACTAATGAGAACTATGAGGCCCATTGAAAGCCTCAAATTATTTTACCTAGGTAATTTTTTAGGGAAGACTCGTTTACCTTCTTATCATGGTCTAGTTAAGATAATTACTAGAGAGTAAATAAAACTAAATTGCAAGTTAATTAATTATGGCTCATTAATGAACAATCTTTGGGACTGCAAAATTGTTTGCTATACTTGACACTTGACTATAAACTTAAAAAATATCATGTCTTCTCTAAACTTTTGAAAAATTAATTTAATTTAATTTATATAGCTTGAAATAAAATTATCATAAACTAATGAAAAAATATTTATTACAAACTAAAAATACAATACCATATATACTTTCCATAAACTTACGAAAAAATAATTTAATTTTATTGATAAAATTCAATAAAATACTCATAGGTACTTGAAAATTTCAAAAGTGACAAGAAGCATAATTTTATAATTAATTTTAAAACTAATAACTAACCAATGTGATAATTTTTTAAATATTCAATTTCATTTAAACTAATAACTAATCAAGATGGAAATTTTCTAACTAATTAAATAACATGGTAATTGTAAATAATTTCGAAACATAAATTTTAATTGTAGGATAATCACTATTTTAATATCGCAACAAGAAGATTATCCGTATCACTCTCAATTGGAGTTGGATCCACTAACACTTGACCTACAATATTTTCTTGTGGCTCTTTCAATTATGCTCGGCGTTGCCTCATCATTTCTTTGTTCTATTCTTGTATTTCACTTTCAGTAACTTGATCATGATCATGCTTCTGTTTTGACATTTTTTGTTTCCCATATTGATAGGTGAATCACAATAAATGTTCATTATTTCACACTTAATATGCCTAAAATAATATAAGGATTGTTGTTAAAATTGAGTTAGTTTTCTTATCTTTTATATAATATTTTTCTTTTTTTTCAATTAAATGAATAGGGTGGTAGGTAATTCGCACTATGGAAAAGGTGACAGACAAAAGATCGATCGAGCAGTAAGCAACTTGATTGAGATATATAATGCTTGATCGAGTGTATACAGTTCAATCGATCTTTCAAAATACGAATGCTCAATTGATATATGAACATTGAGAGAGTTTTTGTGCTAACCATGATTAAACCCTCGATTGAGGTATTTGAAAATCTATTTAAAACCTCAATGAATGGTTCTAAAAACCTTAATCGAGCTATTAGCTCAATTGACGGCTTAAAATATAGTCCTTTAATTTGAATTTTTATGCCCTCTTTACCATTCCTGAACTATGCCTAATGATGCACCTTAGGTGGCGGACTTCATACCAATAAATTCCTCAACAAATCATCATTCTATTGACATAAAATTTACATGTTTTGGAGTTCATATGGTATTTTTTTCAATTTTCTTTTGAAAATTATGCTTGAATACTATGTTCGCAACTTCAAAGCAGAGCAAAAAAAAATCAACAACAGAAAAAGTGCATAATTAGACAATTTCAAAAAATACATACATGCGAGAGGAATGGACCCTATTCAAACTAGTATTTTTTGTTATTTATTTTTTTTTACTAGTAAAAAAATAGTTTACATGCACACAGGTGTGTACAAAATGTGATTAAAAATGTCATTGGTCACTTTCAAAAATTAAATAAAAAAGTGCAATTTTCAGAAGAAATAAAAAAATATGTACGCCCGAGTCCATTCTGTATATGTGTGTGTGTGTGTGAGTGTGCACGCACGCGTAGGTACAACCGAGAACATTATATATTTATATATATATATATATATATTACGTGCAATTCAAGTAACTTGTTAACTTTTCCTAAAATTTACAAGGAAAAGCATATCATTAAAAGAATTTTCACAATAAGATCTTGAATCAAATGTAACCTCACAAGAATTACAACATACATAAGCAGAATAATGGAGAGAAAATAATGAAGCAGAAACATAAGAGAGAAAACTCAATTGGTATAAAATCCATCTGATTATTATTCACCAATAAGGTTATAGATATAATACATATCTAAGGGATATATTTGTGAGCCTAAAGAGGCAGTTGAACTCCACACATGTGGCAGGATTAGAGAACATATAAAACATCACTAGACATAGTTGTTAGTCATAACTCCTGAAGTAGATCAGTTAATTGAGTGTAACTAGCAATAGGTAAACCAAGAAGGTGTATTAGCTAGTTAACTAATGATAACTAATTATGGAGGGTACATAAGAAGTGTTTAGTTGAGTGTTAGTGGTCATCGGAGTTCATACTAATTCAAGTGATGAAATCAAGGTAGGCTCCTAAATTATAGGAACTGGCTCAAGTGGACATAAAATCATGCATGAGAGCGCATTAACTCCTATAAACAAGGAAGAGGGCACATTTGAAGATAATGAGGATTATTATGAAAAAACAATAGTCTAAAGTGATCAGGATAATTACTAGGACTATACACTAGGTGGTTAATTGATAATGGTCTAAGCACTATAAAATCAAATAAAAGATAAAACCCAACCATAGCACAATCATTCATCATTCCTCATTAACTTATCTGATACATCGTATATCAACAAAGACCCAATCAAACATTACTGAAAACAAGATACAAAATCATAATCCATACTAAAAACATCCATAGGTACAACACAATCCATAGGTACGAAACATTAGAACCCCAAAAGATCTCAAAATGTCGATCTCTAAGACACAATTCACTAGAATCATTGAAGGAACCATGTTCATCAAGATTTACAATCTTAATTATACTTATAGGCTCACTTGGTCATTACAAAATGTTCCACTTGACCAATCACAAACTAATTAAACAAAAATATCCTTATTTGTCAGCTTCGTTACCCTTTGTTGTTGACCTTTGTCCTTGTTGATGTTATTTCCGTCGTTGGTGGTACTGCACTTTTTGCACTTTAACCCCGTGCCAACAGGCCCTCGACACAAAATTGTGTCTCATCCTCAAGCCACCTCAACTAGATGCTACTGGTGTGTTCTTTTGTGCCTTAAAATAATCATATGATGTCTTGACTTGGTTGAGCGCTTCTCTAGCTGACGCCTTGAGTGTTGTGCACTCTTGTGCTTCTTTCTCTATCAGGTCTTCCCCACCCATATATTGTACTTTTTTAAACTATTCCTTAGTCTTCATCATTCCTTCCATGGACTTGAGTGCCAAATTTTTTGTTGTGTTCTAAATTCCATCCAGGTGCGTCATTCTTTGTTGGTTCCTCTTGCGCGCCTTGTTGACTCGTTGTTGTAATTCTTTAAGTTTAGACGCCTTCATCAATTGCACAAGTAGGGGCATCATATTAATCGATCCCCTCAATGATTCTAGATGTGATTATGCTTATTCGAGCTACACCTTCTACTGGTGCAACTGTTCATATTATACCAAACTTCCCCAAAATTATGTTACCTCTTCTGCAATTGTCTATATTTCCTTCTCTAGTTCAACAATCTCTGTCGTTGTGTCCTCAGTCGATTATTTCCCTGTCGCAACTTGCTCGGGAGGTGTTCAGGGTACCACCCTAGCCTGTAACTCCTCGTTCTCTTTTCGTAGTTCTACAACAACTTTTCCTAACCATAATGCCTTGTTTCCACAAGCATCTCCTGACTAACTTCGGGTTCCTCTTAGCGGGACAAGGAGACCACACGCTCCAATATTTTCCTGTCATCAAAGCCTTTATTCTTTCATTTATTATGACCTATTTTTATTCTTTGAGTCATTGAATCTCCTCTTTAGTGATTTGTAATTTTTTGTTAATAGCAGTCTATCTGATGGTGAGTGGTTTCTTCTCGATCCATGATTTTCTCACTTACTGCATTTTGAATGTGTTCTAGCATCGACATCGGGAGCAGGTTCAAATCGAGACTAATGAGATAATGGCCTCGTAATGTGGCATCTACATCTTCATCTCCTATCATTATTTCATGTGGTAAAATATGCACCAGTTGCACCTTTGTGCCAATGTCTACTTTGAATGATCTTTGCAATGCTCCTTCTTGCAGTATCTTCGTGTTAAGTATTGCATTTGTGAGCATCTAGAGTAGCTGCGTTACCTGATGAAAATATCCAGTTGCATGTTTTGTAACATTCACTTAGTTTTCATTTACCACACTAGTTATGGTGTCTATTATCTTGTTTGTTTTCTCATTGGAGAGTCCAATGATTCCACTCCCTTCACCTTGCTCAAACCAGCACTTCATCTTCACTTCTTCCTGTTGTTTCTCAAGATATAATTCTGTAGGCGTTTCTAATGACACTTCATCCTGTGAATGTTATTTCTCTTCTAATTCCTTTGGTTCTTCTTTCTCTTTTGGTGTGTCTGTCGATGGCCCCTCTTATAGGTACGATAGATGGTATTCATTGACCAGAACCTTCCATTCTTCTATCCATTCAGCCACTATAGTGTCAACTTCTTCATCGTTGAGCTTATACTGCATCGTCATCCACTACTTCTATGGATATGCATGTGCTTGAATGAATATCGCTCGAGGCCCTGGCTACAACCTTCCAACTCTCTGATACTTCTTTACTACCTCTTCTATCAGGAAAAAAATATCCACCGCTTCTATTCTCAGCACATCCAAATAGATATAAAATTGGATGTTGCAATTTGTCTTCCTCTATTTGTCGTTTAGTGCCCATAAATTTTTGTCTCACATTGCGCGACATATGCTGGTGACTCTGGACTCCATCCCTTGGTACTGTGGTGGTTACATCCAACTAACCAACGCAATTAGTATTATTAACCATGAATATGTAAATGGCTTACAGGTCTCTTGCGTTAATACTCTGTCCTCCATTAGCTCATTCAAAAGGAAAAGGTACCAGATCATTTGTACGCCTACTACACAGTACTCCATAGATTCAATGACGCCTGATGTGGATTGGTTTGGGTGATTCTTCCGCATGATTTTGAGCATCGTTAAATTTATTGAGATCCTAATCACTTTCTCGTTGATGGTGTCTATCACATATGCTCTGGTATCCTTCACCATCCCATATTTTTGCTTCAGCTTCACAGCAAGATTTTTGTCATTATCTTTCCCTTTGAAATGTGGCGACGGATCTACCCTTGCCTTGGGTAATCTTGTGATATGTGAAATTAATTTGACTGTGATTGGGAATTTGGTGTCCAACCATAGATATCCGCCATGAAAACAAGCTAGTATCTTCTTTACATATGCATTTACCTTCATCGATCTCCCAAAGTGTGGTATATGGATTACTGAGAGAAGTCATGATCATTGTAACCCCAGTTCCCACTGTGTTTGTTCCCCTTTAATTAGACCCCTTGGTCCATGCGTTATCTCCACATGTGTGTCTTTTGTGCCTTCTGGGTAGGCCAAAATATCGTGGTCATTGTACTGCAATTATTTTAAGTGTTCCACAATTTTTACTTTAATGTGGACGATATTTGTGTTGCTGACATGTTGATGGTGTTCTTAGCACTCTTACCAATTCTCATTGCCAGCGCCCCTTCCTTCCTTGGTGGCACATAGTTGGGAATGTATGTTTCCTTTAGCACTATTGATCCTGATTTCCTTCCACTTGTTGTCATTTCCTCCTCCGCAGTGGTCAATGTGACTTCTTCTCCTCCTATCATCGCGAACCACATAGAGGTACATGTCATTTTGGGTTTCCTTTATGAAGCTACCAGACGAGTTGCACTTCTCTTCTTCCTATCTATTCATAGAGGTAGGGACGTGATCTCCGTATGTTCTTGGATGATTCATGACATTTCCATTGGTGACCCTTGTGTACTCATGCTAGAAATGATATGCACCATTGCAACTTCATCGTTCCTTGTCTCTTTCACTCTTTGTTCTAACTCTTCCTCTGAGATTGCATAATGGGTCGACCCATGCCATTCGACCTAATTTTATAACCTTGTATCGTCGTGTTCGAGTGGATTTTAAGCATCATTTCCAAATCCTCCATTGATTGAACAAATCCTCTCTCGATTCTATGAATCTATTCCACTCATTCGTTATTAAATGTGGCTTTTTCCACTTGCGTCATCACTCTTCCTAGTGTAATTGCTTCATTTATCGCATGATTTGACCAGTTCACACCTCGTCCAATGTTGACAATCTCCAAACCTTGTCACAGTTTAAATTTTCTTATCGCCTTCTTTCTATCGACAAAATTTTATCAAAATTTCTTCGTTATTTATCATTTTTTTCTCTCTTTTTTTCGTTGTTTTTATTAGTGATATCATGCCAAACTATCTCGATAGGGCTCTAACCGGTTTTCGTTCACTAGTTTCGGAAAAAGTATTCCGTCTAGCTTTTACAACTGTACCGCACCTCCATCGACAATGAAATGTATGAATTAGGGACCAAGCCAATGCATCTCAATCTTACATGGGTGCTTCACAAACTTACTGTCATAGAGAAGAACCATATGTCTGCATTGAAAATGTTTCGTCTTTACATGGTGATCATTCCATGCCTTCTATAGATCCTTTTCTACCTGCTGATGAGATCTTTTGATAAAGTGATCCTCTTCCAGTTGCAACAACTGCGCCAATATTTCCTTGATTTATCCTTCGTCACTCCTTCCTGTTACTACTACTATACGTAGACTAGGGACAATATGCTCCATGGGAATCACCCCTTCTTGTCCATATGCCAACTTGAATGGTGTCTGACTTGTCACTCGTTTACATCTCATTCTGTAGGCCAAGAGTATCGTTGGCATTTTGAGATACCAATCATCATGAATTGTGTTACATACCTTAGTAAGTGCGTTCTCCAATATCTTGTTGAATGCTTCAACTGCTCCATTTGCTTATGGGTGATATGGGGTACTTCTTTTGTGTTGTATATGGAATTCCTCTGTCATCGCTCTAATTGACGAAATGAGTACCTTGATTGCTCATCAATATCTTATTACATACAAATTAGGTAACCACATTTTCGAACAAGAATCTTGTTGTTGTCATAGTTGTTCAATCCTTCACTAAGAATTCCTTGGCACATCTTGTTAGGTAGTCAGTCGCAGTGATGATGTATCTCGGGCATGTTCTTCTTCCGATTGGATTAATAGGTCCTATGAATTCTAGTTCCCACTTAAAAAATGGTTCTAACGTTATCTGAGGTACCAATGGAATCTCATCCATGCGTGATGGTTTTCCTATTCTTTGACATACATCGTAGCTTTTAGCGTAATCTTTCGTGTCACCATGCACTATTGGTCACCATAGTACAACTCTGAGTATGTTTTTGGAGGTTGCATGTCCTCCATAATGTCTTCCATGATGCCATCATGTCTCTCTTCCAACACTCTTTCATGTTCATGTGGAAGGACATATCATCGAAGAATTTCATCCGGCCCAATTTTTTACAGTTGTCCTACAATTAGTTGAAAATCAACGACTTTGACAACTAGTTGTTTCTTCTGACTGGTAGTGAACCCCTCAAGGGATTTCTTTATCGCCAAAAGTTGAATAATATGTTCATAAAGGTCGTTAACCATTTTTATTCTAAATATTTTTTCATCGAGTAATCCATCCATGATTCCACGTCGTTCTTTGCTTGATTCTATCCGCGATAGGTGATCGGGCCTTGCGTTTAGATGTCTGGGTTTCATGATGATTTCAAATTTGAATTCTTGGAACAATAACAACCATTAGTATATATTCCCCCCCAACACATGCTTATTGACCAAGTATATTAATGTCAAATGCTCGGTAAACATCTTGAAGTGCCCTCTTAACAGGTAGTGGCAGAATTTCTACACCGCATACACCATCGCCAACCCTTATCTTTCTGCAGTCATATATTTTTTCTCAACAGTGGAGAATTTTTTACTCACAAATTCGATCAGGTAGTTAATTGGTCCTTCTCCTAGTTGAGCGAATATCACTCCCAATGATACTAACGAAGCATCGACATGGACGTGAAACTCCTTTGTCCAATATGGAAAAACTAGTATCGATGCGACAACCATTTTTTTCTTTAGTATGTCGAGGCTCATTTGGAACTCGTCGTTCCATTCAAAATTCACATATTTCTTTAATAACTTCTCCATCGACGTAGTAATTGTAGCGTATCCTCTTATAAACTTTGGGTAATATCCTATGTGATCCAACGTTTCCCTTTGTTTTTTTACTGTCGTTGGTGCTGATAGGTCGACAATTATCACAATCTTGGTGGGGTCAACCAACATGCCTTCCTTGCATACAATATGTCCCAATAAGATTCCAAATCGTGCACAAAGGATACATTTATTCAGATTCAGTGAAATATGATGTTGTCTACACCTTTCTAACATCAATCAAAGGTTTGTGGAATGGTATTTTACCAAGACATATACGGTCCAGTCATCCATATAGACTGCTAGGAACTTATGAATGAAATAATTAAATGTAGCAACAACTAACCTTGAAAAAATTCTGGGCGCATTCTTGTGACCGAATGGAATCACACTGTAATGAAAAAATCCCCATTCTATTACAAATGTGGTTTTATTCTGATCTTCTTTTGCAATCCTTATCTGGTGATATCCTAAAAAATCATCCATGAATGAGTAGACTTCCTATCCTCCTACTCCTTCCAATACTTATTCGGTAAATGGCATGGGAAACAGATCATGAAGACTTGCATCATTAAATTTCCTCAGATCGAAACAGATTTTTATTTTTCCAATCTTTGTGTCCTGAATGACCATCGGTTTGATCCATTCTGATTCCTCAACATGGTTGATAATCCCTGCATCCACCATCCATTCTAATTCTTCCTTGATGTGCTCTTTGTATTTAGGATTCAACATATACGGTCGTTTCTTTACTGGTTTCACATTAGGTTTCAGAGGAATCTTCATTTCGCCTAAGTCCCCTGGAATGCATTTCATCTCAGAAAATTTTATCGAAAATAAATATTGAAATTCATGTAGTAGGTCAGTGACCTGCCCCAGTGTCGAATCATCCCAATGTTCTCCAATACTAGAAAACTTTGGACTTTCCATTTTCCTAATATTGACCTTCTTTATCTTCAGTCGCTGCTTGAATTTGTCAAACAGTATTTTGGTGCTTTGATGTCGCAACTTCCTTCTAACTCTAGAACATAGACGGATCTTGGATTATTCTCATCATAAGGTTCTCCCTACACATGGTAACAATCCATCATCATCTGCGATGTTGGTGTCCATTGTGGTCCCATCGATAGTCCATTCAGAACTATCTCCAATACCTTGTCGCGAATGTCTTGTAGTGCACTATGGATGAATGGATTTTGTCTGCAAAAGTGAAAGTATTTCTGAAGTTAGTAGTCATTTCTTCCCAACTTGTCATTTCTCATCGCAGTTCTATGGAGACATATTGTCTCCATGTTGTTTCATCTAGTGTGTGGATGAATGCATGAACCGATTCCTCCTTTGGCCTTACTTTCCATGTTGTTTGGCATGTTACTAGATGGTCGCTTGGATTATTTCTTCCATTGTATTTATTTCCTTGGTAGTATTCATCCTCCCCAAATCAAACTTCCATCAATCATAGACATATTTTCCACTTTGTTATCGATGTTTTGTGTGTATCCCACCATCTTATTGGAGTAGCGTTCAGTGCTCTTCTAGTGCCACTAAGCATTGTGGTTCTAATACTCTATCTTCAAATTCACTGATGAATACTTACAAGTTAGGTATTCATTCATATGTTGGAAAAATGTATACTTCTGTCGCTATCCATCTCAGAAACTGAGTGATTTGTGTGCACTTCCTGATTGATACTTCATGCAACTGGTTCTGCCAATTTTCTAGCGCTTCATCAAATTCTGAAGACGCTGAACTGATACTTTGCCATCCCAACTCTCCATTTGCGGTGGGATTTATGTAGTATTCAAAGACATTGTAATCGTTATCCCATGCTCTCATGACTTCGTCTTTTTTTGGTTCAACATATCAATTCTGGGATCCAGTGGGGCGATGCCCCTCATGTCACAATTCTTGAATTTCATCGTTATTTTGTTGAAATTGATAACGACCAAGTTTTCCATTGGAAAACTAATTCACAACAACACAGGGTATGGAATGGTATTATCGATTATATAGATAACATCGAAATATATGTATGTCTTCAATCCTTATACTTCGACCGGTAGATGAGACACTCAGCCAATTAGAGAAACTTTGGCTTGATTTTCCAAACGAAGTTGTACTAGTGACTAGACTAGCTTTGGTTTCCCCATCTTTTACCACATCTGTTTGGATAGGATGTTCATGTCTAAAAATAGTTCTAAAATGATGAAATCTACATCATATTCAATAATCTAGACATTCATTCTCATTTCCCTTATTGTTTTCTTCTTCTGTAACCATTTGAGCGGGTGATCTTGTCGCCCTTCTTCCTATCAATACAAAAAAGTTTCTATCTCTACTAACGCGTCATGATCCTTGGTTAATTTTAGACAACTTTCTAGAAAAAAATTCAGGGTACTGACATTTCTTTGCGACTTTGGTGACTTTGTCGAATAAAAAATCGGTGGCATCTCATAAATAGGTAGCTTACCATTATCCTTGATCAATGCATCTTTAACTTCAAAGAAGGTTTCTTTTTTGGCTTCCACATTGAATTGAAATTTCTTTTGAGCTGCAAGCCAAAAATTTAGAAGTGATCCATCATCTCATGTCTTAGCTCCTCCTCTTGTTACTACGTCGACATGTGTTAGTTGAATCCTTAGTTCAATTGATATCTTCTGCACGTTTGGACCAGGATTTTTATTTTTATTTGTAATCGGGTTTGATTGTAGATGTGGCACATTCATATCTTTCCATTTCACAATTAGTTGTGTACATTCTTCAACAACGTCACCAGTTTCACTATAATAAGTAAAATGATATGGTAGATTCGAAAAGTCCCTTTGATAGTGTCCCAGCACTCCACAATTATAGCACGTAACTAGTCCTCGAACATGACCAAAATTTCCTCTGCAACCAAAGCCTCTACTACAACCTCCGTGAAATCCTCCTCAGAATCCTACTTGTTGCTAATGTGGTGGTTGGTTGTACCATGGTTGGTTGATTTGTTGTTGTGGTTGATTATACTGCGGTTACGGTTGATTATATTGCAGTTGCGGTTGATTATATTGCAGTTGTGGTTGAGGTTTCTCTGTTGGTCATTGATCTTCTCCTTTAATAAAGTATGTATCCATAGTTCTTTCTTGGAGAAAATAATAAGCTCTGCAATCCTTTTCTTCATGACCAAATGATCGACAGAAGTTACATAAATATTAGTTGGTTTCAACACAACCTTCTCTAAGAACACACATTCCTTTGAACGATGTCCTCTCATTTGACAAATTTGGCACCAAGGAATTCCTCCTTGACTCAGTAGATTTGACGCCCCCGACTATAAGTATTCACAGAATTTGTGACATTAATCCTTATGATGTCCTTCATACTGACATCGACTGCACCATATCTCTTCACGGGCTTCTTTCCCCTTCTTAATATCCTGTAGTTGGATGGTGAGGTTCGCCAATTTTGATCGGATTTGGCTCATTCCAATCCTTGTTTCACCGAATGGTGAAGCCAACATAGTTTTGAATCATTGATTGAAATCCCATGTTGATTCATTGGGGAATTGCTTTATTTCCTTCGGCTCTGTGATATATTGCGATTCGAATTTCGATTTCTTAAATTCCTCGATCAGTCGAATATTGATTTGTGTTAGGGTCTTCTGTGGATTTATTGTTGGTACTTGCACAAATTTCATATACCATTCCAACACCTAACCCCAAAAGGTCGTCTCTAGTTGTCCTTTCTTGATATCATCATCTTGTACTTGTTTCACTATCCATACAGCTTTACACAAGAACCAATATTTCTCATTATCCTTAGTCTTGTTACCCTGAAACAATGGTATATTAATGTTGTCACCCTCCATCCTGGTTCTTCTCATGGTATTTATTGATCTAATATTATTACCATTGTGCTGAAACGCAGGAAAAACCTGTGAATAAATCACGTTTCTTCCTCCTAAGTTTGGCATGGTGCAAAGAGTTGTAGGTGCGTTGTAGCTTTGGGTCGGTCCTTCCTCTGGTTTGGGGGTATCCTGGTCATTTCCTTCATCATTGTAGGGTCAGTTAGTCTCTTTTGGTCCCTTCTCACAGTTTTTTGTTCTGATTGCACCAAGACTCTCCTCAATCCTCTTCCACTTTTCTTGCCGGAACCTCACCCCAATTCGCAAGCGACCACACTCTTCCACAACTTCCTTTACAGTATCATTGTGACTCCCATCCATCTACCCTGTATCATTCCATCAATCCCATATCTTTGGATTATCCACAACCTCCGCACACCAGGGATTTACTTGTCAGAGTCCATCTTTAATATCCCCTTTTCAAATATGAGCATCTTGATCGACAATTACAACGACAATATAAATGTTTCCCTTGGTCCCTTAAAACAATTATCTTTCTTCGTCACTATAATATTTAATTGTATCGACAATGAAATCAGTAATGTACCCTTTCAAAATGTTATCTATCCACACATCGAAATCCCTTGAAGCTTTATTTTTCACCTTATGCAACTGTTGGATTAGCTCTAGATTCCACTATTCAAGATCGCCTCCTTGGAAATTCTTCTTCTAAAAAGTGAGTTGTGCCAACCATTCATACAATACTATCAGAAATTCAGAGAAGATTATTTTATGAATATCAAAGTAAATATACTTTCCTAGCCAGTCCTCTATTGACCACCTCAATTTCGTGTTCTCTTCTTCTACAAAATATCAGGAACCACGTTTTCGCGTTAGGAAGAGGACGCACATTATCTCATACTCAATCACAATATCACCCAGATATCCAGATTATAAAAGATACGATGCAACCGCACCACTAACCAGTTCTAATTATAATCATTATTGGTATTAACACATTAACCAGTTCTACTTATCATTGTGATATTTATTTGCAACAAGACATATTCATATCAACATAGATATCAAAATACATTAAACTAATAAGTATTGTGGTAATTCACATCATTCACATGGCAGTAAAAGATAAAACCCAACCATAGCACAAGCATTCATAGTTCCTCATTAAATTATCTGATACATCATAGATCAATAGAGATCCAAACAAAATTATCGAAAAGAGCATACAAAACCAGAATCCATACTGAAAACATCCTCAGGTACAACACAATCCGAAGGTACGAAACATTAGAACCCAAAAATATATCGAAATGTCGATATCTAAGACACATTTCACCAGAATAATTGAAGGAACCATGTTTGTCAAGATTTACAATCCTAATTCTACTTATAGGCTCACTTGGCTGTTACAAAATGCCCCCCTTGACCAATCACTATCTAATTTAACCACAATATGTTTATTTGTCAGCTTCTTTACCCTTTGTGGTTGACCTTTGTCCTTTCCGACACCCTTTTCACCGTTGCCGATGCGACATTTTGTGTTCTCTAACCCCATGCCAACAATCAAGATCTCTACAATTTTGGTGGATGTGAAAATGTTGGACATGTGATAAAATGGATATATGTCCCTCTTACTCGGAAGGGTCCACATCTGATTCTGACATGGAAAGAGATGCACACTAAAGAGGTTGTGGTATCGTTGGATCATGATTGGGTTTCTAACGCGATTAGAGAATGTATATGGTCCTTCATTAGCAGTAGTGTATCCATTACATACATCACATGTTTCTATTTTGATTCTAAGATTGTGTGTTCAATCTTCCAAACTTGTATTTATGAGTGTGTGTATTTCATTAACATATATGCATTTTTTTATGGAGGGTGTTGTTTTTGCTATCACTGCGTCTCTGGGAAATGAAGAGAATGTGGCTTATTATTCAATGAGTTGTACTCAAATTAAAATTAGGTTGGTGCAACCCTATTGGGATGGACAGTTCACCTACCAAATTGGCGACCTAGTTATAATGGGACATTTTCTTGAAAAAATGAAGAAACATGGAAATCATATTATATACAAAGATTTTAATCTTGAGTATATATCTTGTTAATGCAATCAGTTGGTAGTGGTAGCTCGGATACAACTCATAGAAATGAAGGTAAAGAGTAGTGAACCAAAAACATGGAAGATGACAAAACTTGACCATGACCGTGTTACAGAGAATTGTAGTTCTATAACCCATTGGCCAAAAGAATAAGCTATACATATAATGTCTCATAATAAATTGTAATGAGGCTAATTTCAAACTTAGCCTTTGTAATTATACCATCACAATCGTGGATATAAATTTTCATTTTACATTGTTAATAATTTGTATTGTTGTTGTGAATAAGAAATATGCCATCAACATACACTACATTAAACATCATTCATCAATATTTTATTTTTATTTGGGTTGTTTTCTATTATAGGAATTTTTTAATTAAATTTGTAATTGTGAAATTTAAATATGTATACTTTGGTATGTATGTATATATGTGAAATTGGAAATATGTATGTACTTATGTAATCATAAAATGAGTAATATAAGTTTCCAAATAAAATGAATAATATATCTTCAAATTATGATTAGTATAAGTTTTAAAATCAAACGACTTTTAGTATTTAATGGTAAGGAATTTAATTCATTTTAAAATTAAATGTAATTTTTTTATAGTTAATAGATATTAACTAATAGTGTATAAATAATCACGTGTAGATCTCATTTTGTATGTGTGCAACATATAATTCTATTTTCAAATATGGTTGATGAAATAAAACTTATAGCAATAAAAATAAACATTATCATTTTTCAATAATGTTTTGTGTCGCATAAAAGAAGGAAATGCAAAAAAATATTTTATTTTTATTTGGGTTGTTTTCTATAAGCATTTTTTTATTAAATCTATAATTGTAAAGTTTAGGTATGTATGTGTATATATTGTATGTATGTACAATATGTTTCGAAATATGTATGCATGTATGTAATCATGAAATCTTATTTTATTCAAGTATTTTGTTCATGTGCATTGTTTGTAAAATTAAATGGTTATAAACATTCCTTTTACAATTGGTAATTGCAAAATTTTGTGAAGAGTAATTGTGAATTTTATCATTGTAGATTGTAAATATTAAATTGTAATTGAACATTGTGGATTGTAAATGGAAAATGGACATGAGATAAATAAGATAAACATTAAAAACATGACATCAAATAAAATCGTAACTTCTATTTGTAAACTATAAATTCTATTTGTGAAACTGTAAATTGTACAATCGTCAACATAGACATGAACATAAGATAAACAACATACGTGAACATAATATATATAACATGTATACACTCACCATCCAAAACATACACCTAAATTGCATTACCTCATTGATATAAACATAAAATGTGATATATATATCCATGAAGAAAAATATGATATCAAATAGTTGAGGGACTCAAGTCCATAAAAATGTATGTATATATATATATTTCTCTGTGAATTGTTAGAGGATAGGAAAAATTTTGACAGCATTTTCGCTTGCCAATACACAGTTGATGTTTTGGTTCTCACAAGTTTTGATTTCTGGTTTGTTTTCCAACATCTGAATAAACCAATTATTTTTTTTTTCTTCAGGTTTTCATACATGAAATTGACAAAAAAATGAATCGATATGTTGAACTTGCAACCGTAGTTTTTTTTTAAATGAATCTAAACTACAAACAGGAAGAACTTTCCAAATTTCTTTTTACAAAATTTTAAATTGATTAAAAAAAATCATTTTATGCAGAAAAAAATTTGATTCATAAGGGCTTGCCTATGTTGTAGTTGGGAGGCCATGGAATTAATTGTTGGGTAATTTGTTCTTGGTTAATTGGTGTGTGTCCATAGAACTCTTCATCTCAACCAATGGTTTTAGTAACAAGCATGGATTAAATAGGTTAGGCGCTTGTTACTTGGTTTTTATATGGGTATAAAAGCTCGACCGAGATTTTAAGTTTAATTGAGTCATCTAGCTTGATTGAGCTACTTTATCAATCGCATAGAAGCCTCACATTATGTTTTGAATTTATGGTAAATCACCTCGATCAAGATTTATAGCTTGATCAAGCTTCTGCTCTTCACAACGAGAATATACGGGAAATTCCTGTGTATGTTTCTAAATATTTGAAATTATTCACAAGGGCTTGATTGAGGGTTTACTTAATCCCCGATCAAGATACATACCTTGATCAAGGGCTTAATATACCCTTAATCGAGCCTATGTATAAAGCTCGATCGAGCGCTTTATTAAGCCCTCGATCGAACTTAATAAAGCACTCGATCGAGATCATTTTTTCCATCCTCACACCCTCCTCTTGCTAAAAATAATTACCCATCTTCATGGGAACACCCTAACATTTTTTCTAAGTATTTGATCAAGAATTGGATCCCTAAATTATTCATTTATATTTGCATCCAAATTGTTTAAAATGTCTCCATCCCTTTGAAAAAACTACAACTTCTAGTTAATGTTGAAACTCGAGGGGGTGGGATAGGTTTTGAGGTGGGTGGTTAGATTCCATCCTTACATAGTCCAATCAATTTTATACATGTGTTGCAATATAAAAATACCATGTAAATTATAAATTGAAATATAAGTCAAGACTATGAGTGTAACTTATGCATTTGGTGAACATTATTAAAAATTACCAATATTTCCCTAAAGTCTCTCAATTTAGATAGACCAAAGGATGGAAATAAGGTTGACCTTGAAATTGACTAATAGATTAGCATGTATATTTCCTAATGATGTCTATGTTGACATCAACTATATTTAACTTTTGGTGTATTTTTTTATTTCTTCATGGAACCACCTTCATTTTTTTTGTTGGTTTCATTCTTTGCACATTGCATTGTCATGTTCGTTGAATTTTAATTGTATCTTTCCCATTCTCTCTTTAGTATTATATCTAACCTCATATTCATTAAGTTGTTTAAGGAAATTTTATTTTTTGAGTTTAAATGATAAGAGAATATTTTGTTGCACTAGATTAAGCAGAAGAGAATATCGATTTCACACTTCTCTTTTTTTGTTTTTATTCTTTTGTGTTTCTATTAATGATAAAGAAAATACTCAATCAAGGTCAATACCTTGATTGAGCAATTTGACTTAACCTAGCAAGACCTTGATCAAGGATTACATAAATTCTTAGTCATCTTGCTTTGAGATTCCACCTCAAGCATTTGATCAAGTTTTTAATGATACCTCGATCAAGGACTTTTTCTTGAATGAGGGTTTAACAATCAAGATTCATGACCCATTTCTATATGATTTTATGCAACTACAACTTCCATGAGGAGAAATCCATTCATCTTTTCCATGTCAAGTAGCAAAGTTTTATTGTAGTGGGTTCATCATATAATTCTCTATCCAATGGTATATCATTTTTTCATTTTCATTTTATTATCATATTGTAAAATTATTTTGTTTTACAACGTATACATAAAATAAAATTCACCTAGTTATGAAGGTGACTAGATAAAAACATTGGCATAAAAATTGTATAACCAAAAAATCGTGAAAATATTTGGGATACCCATGGATGTTTACTCTTTAAAAAGATATTTTATGTAATCATGAGAAAAAAATTGTTGCAAACACAAAGGTATATAAAATGTGACTCAAATATTAAATAGTTTTCTTTGAAAAATAACACAAATTACAATTTTTCAAAAAAAAAGGATATAAATTACAATATGTATAAATCATGTTTGTATAATTTTTGTTTGAAAATTATACATTTAGTATTGAAATGGTTGTTATGAACAAAATTATTTTGCTAGTTTTTTGAGACATTTGTAATTAATATAAAATTTGACATATTAAAATGCATTTAGCATTTTAAGAAAAAAATCATTACAAAGATACATAATTCCCTACAATTTTTTTTATTGCACATCCAAATTCACAAAATGTCAAAAATTCATCGAAATATTTCAATAGAAAGTGTGACATGTCTTCATGGTTTCACCCATAAACAAGACAAAAATTAATTTTTTTAGATTGTAAACTCAATAATTGCAAATAAATTTTTATTTCAAATAAATACATCAGTTTCAAGGGATTTAATTGAAAAAATATGGAAAGTACCAAAATTTCATCACCATGTTTCAATAGAAAGTGTGTCACGTCTTCTCGATTTCACCCATAAACAAGAAAAAGTAATTTACTTAGATTGTTCACTCAATAATTGCAATAATTTTTCATTTAAAAAAACTACATCACTCAAAATAATATAAGATGGATTGCAAACCTTATTAAACAACTCACCTCTTGGCATAATATTACCTCGACCTAGGTCCACACACCAACATACCAATAAGAACTGAAGATATCAACCCGAAAGGGGTTCATCCTTTTCAAAAACACCAGCAGAGCAGGTGAAGTATCGCCCGAAGTACCTATGGGGAGTACAAGAATCAAGTTTCTGTAGCAAGGAAGGGGATGATCACAACATTACAGAAAATACAACATCGACAAAATTAGATTTTCAATGGGTCATTCACTTTGACGGAGATCGTAACAATCATTTAACACATGTATTCAGAAATATGAAAAGATGGTTATCATTCATTTACTAATTCATTCATTACATGTACTTATCATTAAATCCATTAGTAGGAAAAATCATAGATCACACACACATCATAACACATTTGACACCAGTGGCATTAACGTGGAAACCCAAAATGAGAAAAACCACAAAGCATTAATTATTAAAGAGTTGCAACAACATAATGCTTTATGTCTACATAGATATCCTGCATATCACCAATCACCCTTGCAACTCACTACATTTCATACTTTGACATAACCCAAAAGAGTACATTGATTTTACAACAAACATGTAGAATTCTCTCCCAAAACTATCTAACCCCAAATTCCCCTCTCGTTACATATTTATAGACTCTTCCTAGCCTTTTACCCCATGCCTACTACCTGGTCCAAATAATGTAACTGGAAAAACATTCTTAACTACCTAACCAACTCTATGGTTGGACTCCATCAACCAACCTGACTTTCCTAAAATATTTTCCTCTTATTGAAATATTTCCACTTCATCGTAGTTCTGTTCACACCAAAATCGTTTCCTCAAAACTGATACCCTATATTTCCCAAAACTTCTTAGGACCAAAAGGCCCCCAACACTCACATGCAACTCATCCAGAGCCACTTCAGGTTTCTGATACTAAACTTTTTTCATCTTTAACAAAAATTCCACATATACTTTCTTTACTTTCTCAACATGTCATTGGACATCCTACTTGAGTTTGGTCACTTCGTCGACGAATTTAGATGTGATGTGTCCTTCACTTCTCTCCATGGTTACTGTTTGTGTCTGGTAAAATTTTAAATTCTATGGGCCAATTACATCAAACACCCTCTTGAACTATGTTTGAAGTTATTCCACCCACTCAATCCTCCTCTGCTGCTAAACACTTAGTTGATTAATTTATGCTTGGAACACTTTTTTCTGCATCCTTCTTCATCCTTTCTACCAGAGACAGAGTCTTCAACATACTCTGCATATTTTCCATATTATCTTATGATGCCCCAATTTTAGCGGTGATGTCTTGCAACTTCAAATATTCTAACAATGTTCCCCAAGTATGATAGATCTCCTCATACATCTTCACACAATAAGCTTTAGATTCGTTTTTATCTTGGATGGCCCTCTATACCTTTTTTATCGTTGTTCGATTAATTTAGGGGGTGTACTAGGAACTAACTTGGCGTCAAATTCTTCAAATTTTTAACGGAAGTCAATGATAACATCCCCAAGTTGTAGTAACTTGGCCTCGAGTTCCATTTCCTTGACAATTACTGCCTCAATTACTCCATGACAGACAACTTTGATCGCTTCTTACAACTTTCCCTTTTCCTAGTTGAATTGGTCTCTTTTTTGTTGAAGTTCAGAAGAGTCTTTTTCCAAAGCAGTGGTGTGACTTCTAAACTTATTCATCATTTCATATATTGAAATCTCTCAGGATTTGATTTCCTCTATGATCTTCTTTTGAATGTTGTGTAACATGAATATAGGAAATATTTACAAGTTAAGGCTAATGAAGGTGAGGTTATGCACTAACACATTCAGTACGATATTCCCAAAATTCAAAGCTTTCATCTATAATTGCACTACCTGACCCATCGAAGAGGTTGATGGTACCTCTCTTCATTCTTAAGATGGCATGGATTATGGTTGCCTCATTTATTCTTGCTAATTGAATCCCTCTGAGTGGTTGAAATCCGAATTTCTTTAACTACTTGGTACAAGGTAGTGAGAATTTCAGTTACCCCTCTTAAGAGCTTGGCATTCTTTTCTTCTTCCATCTATTATTTTGGAAACATCAAGCATCCTATCAAATAGCATGTTTACATCGTCATTAGTTAATCAAATTTTTGCGGTCTCCCTTCTATACTTTTTCTTCTTCTTCCCTTTTTTCTTTGATTTCACAACCTTACAGTTTTCCCCTAGTCCTCGATCCGTCAATGTGGCACTTGACTTGGACTTATCACTGCCATTGTGCAAACTGGGAATATTTCCAACTCCGTCATAATGTGGAAGGGTACTCTGAGGCTAGTGGACACTCTGGGGTGGCTCATACATACCCTCCTACCATTTCTCTAGTTGGGACATTTCTATGGATATTTGATCATCCATGATAGGGACTTTCCATTCAACTGGCCATTTCTAAATAATGGTATCGATCTATTCCTTCAGTTTTCACCACTTCTTATGTGGGTCTCATATTTCCTAGATGTAGATATGGTGGGGTCCCGCTATAAATATCACAATATTTCTATAATGTGCTACAGTTGAGGCCTCTAAACATAGAATATTAATCGCATTGTATTGTAGTGCATCCCCATGGATGTATTAATTTGTCACAGTGGTCTAGGAACTAAAAACATAGTCTCACAAAGAATACAGAAAAATATACATAAAATTGGCAAAATGGTGCTGCAATAGAATATTGATGCTCAGTATAATCAATGAATAATGAATAATACATTACAATGATCATGCAAGGTGCATGAATTCCAAGACAATTCGAGTTCCCCAGGAGGTCATTCAAATTGAATGAGTGGGTGTAGCTTAACTGACTGTAAGCCACAGTAAACACACTAGTTAACCAACTGATCAAGTCATGTTGACTCAACTGAGTCCTAACTAAAGTTAGAGTGCAATGAATGACTGAGTCTAACTGAAAGTAGCTTAGACACATGTCACTGCATGCCAACCAACAAGTGGTAGTGCATCATTAACTCCAATGAACCTTGATGAGGTTAATTGAAGTCAAATTGGCCATCAGAGGTGGTTGGAGGTGCCCCTGTTGACTCCAGTTCATTAAATATTAATAAAATAATCAATATAATGAATGGAGGCACCTTCACCATCAGCTTAACTGATTGTAACCATTAGTTAGAAATTAGGTGTATTTATGACACTCAGATCACTCCCGGAGTGCTCTAGTTAGCCTCCCCAAATGAAGGAGAAGGCTTAGTTGGCCTCCTTGACTGAAGGTAGGCATGGGTGTGCTCATGCTAATGTCATACAGTGCTCCTCTGATGCCAATTAAGTCAATAAAACTTAGGATAGTGGTTTAACAAGGCCAAATTGACCAAATTAAGTGTGCATAGTGGGTAAGTGTCTCCAACAGGATGTAAAACCCAACATTGTTATCTTCCTTCCTCCTGCAATTCTCTGTAAAGCATATGTTGGCATATATTTCACCTCGGCACGGGACAAACTACTCCATACCTTGATAATTTAGTGGCTCCTCCCATGCAACAATTGAAAGCAAAATCATTAACCAAGAATATGAAAATTTATTACCTTTATCCAGGGCATTAACGTAGTCATTGATGAGCTCATTTAGTAAAAAAGTTTCCCAATTCATTTGCATTCCTGCAACACACTACTCGACCACTTCTATAAATAAATTTGTTACTTGGTTTGGATGCATCTTCTGTAAGACATTAAAATTGCTAGCGCCTTCACTGCAAATCGAACAGCTTGGTTTTTGATGGAGGCTATGTCGAACCCCCTCTTATTCTTCGATAGATTATATTTTTCCTTCATTCTGGTGGCTAAGTCTTTGTCCTTCTCTCGATTGAAAAATAAATGTGCAGGGTCTACCCTAGCCTTGGGAAGCCATGTAACCTATGTAATGAAGTCAACATCAACATATACTTTTGTATCTAGCCATAAACAACCATAATGGAAGAAAATGAGCAATTGCTTGACGCATGCAATAACTTTTGGGGTGCACCCAAAGTGAGGTAAATGCATCAATGACATAATTTCTGGCCTCTCTAATCCCCAAGCCCATTATATAGGATCTAACTCCAAAGACGCACCTGGTTCTGAACAAACCGTGTTCATGTAATTCTTGTTCTGGAACTTAGGGTACTTCTGCAAATCATTATCTACATACGATAATTTATGAATATTAGGCATGATATCCCCCCTACAGATAAAATGCCTTTGGAATGGGGGGTGTCACCAGTGGATACTTAGCATTCTTTATGATTTGGACAGAGGGTGCATCCATCTTCCATGGTGGAATGTACCTATGCAGTAATGTTACAAACCTGGATCCAAAGGATTGAGTATCATGTGTGCCCTCCATGTGTTCCTTTGGATTCCCTTGGTGTTTTGTAGTTCTCTTGTTCCTCAATGGATTGGATGGAATATGAGACAAGAGACCTTATGGTTGTTCTTCTACTATTGAGACATATTGTTACAGCCCCACCTCTTTAGCCGATCCTCAGAATTTAATAGTTCTAGAAAGATCGATCTCCATATTTGCAATTCATTGTGTGAACTCAGCTTCAAGAGATTGCAAGAACTCTGGCTTGCAAAAAAATATTCAACGTCTCAACACAATGAGTTTCGACTTGGTGGGTAGCATGCTTTTTTAATTGATTTCCATGTGAACCTGGCGTGCCCATTCGAATGTTCAATGAATACAACTAGATCCTGGAAATGATTACAAGGGTGGTGGTCAATCTATTCACACACTTGAGACTTTAAAAGCAGTCATTAATGTGCATTAACTACAACTTTAAAAGGATGCCAACTTTGACCAGTATTGACTTCGATAGGGTCTAACCTCTACATAGTGTTTTTGGCTGCCCAACAACTTCCTCTTTGATTTTTGAAAAAATATAAGGGGCCTCGATTTGAAATCTTGTAAATACTCAGATTTTAATTACCTTTTCCTTTTGTCTTACTATTGGCACAATCCCAACCAACAAAACCCAGTCGACAAGGGTTCCACTCTTTCAACACTCAACATGCCGCAATCTTTCTAAGCATTGGCCTAGATAGGTTTTACCCTGTCCAGCAACACTCGCAAAGCAAATGAGGTCTCACCTAAGATGTTTGAGGGAGGGCTATCGAAACCAAGTTTCCGCAGTATAGAGGAGGGTTGGGGAATTATAGGTTCATCAGCTTATTTTCTAGATCTAATCTACTTACTGAACCAGTCATCATGTCGCATTTCTTCATTCATCATTAGAGCAGATCTACCAATGAGGAAAATAGATCTAAAAGATTACAGTATCCATAAGCAGAAAGCATCGCATTATCCATTCATATGCAGATTTATTCATCAAAATAGCAGCAATGTAAAACAGGAAAAGATAATAGGCGACAACAGTTCATATCAATCCACATCACATCATATTACATCCGCAGAACAACTTGCAGATCAAAAATAGACAAAGATCCAATATCACTCTGTCTAGTATGACATCCAACATTCATTATCCAGGTATGTCTCTTACATGCATAATTATTCTATTTATAGGCTTGCGCCTTTACATTCAAGGTCCACTTCTAACTAACTTCTAACAAAATTCTAACTAACTTAACCACTAAGGACCAATATTCTAAAGAAATGGTCAGTAAGTACAAAAAGAGACATGAAGATATCAAAAAGTGCACTATTTTATTCCTATCGTGCTATATTTTCCTTGTATGGTGCCACATGATTATGCGCAGTGTCCTAGATGTTGTGCAACCCACTTACCTCCAACCCCTTTCCAACAGGCCCCCAACACAGTCTTGTGCCTCGTCCTTGAGCCACATCTTATGGACATGGTGTACTCATTGGTCTTCATCTTGAAGTCGTCGTATTGCTGAGAAATTTTGGTGACCTGCGAAATTTTAGTGACCTGAGAAATTTTGGTGACCTGCGCTCTGACTTTCTCAGCAACATCTTAACACATAAGCCGATCCTACTTCAATGGGTGCTCCACCATATTTGCATTGATTTCCTTCTTACCATCCTACATAGCTTGCAGTGCAGCAATAACTTTTGCCAACAAATGGGCTCCAATCTCTTGGAACTTGTTGTGCTGGTAGCTGCATTTCCATTGTTGTTCCTGAGATTTTACCACCCGCTGCTCCAACTCCTTTAACTTGGCAAATTATGTGATTGACACAATGGGTGGCATGGTCCGCAACGATTTCTTCAGTGTGGCCAACCAGTTCTTGGCTTCCTGCAATTGTGTTGTAAGTTGTTCTAGTTGCTCATCATTAACAATATTACCCCAAAACTGTGTCATTACCTCAACGGTATTCTTAGCATCTTGCTCTAGTTCATCAAACTACGTCGAAATCTCTTCAATGGTGGTGTTTCACTCCGCAACCTGCTCTGGTGGTGTGTCCAGGTATACCATAGAATTTAGCAGGCTGTTGTCTGTCTGGAGCAGCATAATGACTTCTCCAAGTCACTTGGCCTTAGTGACTGCATCCAGTTCTGTTGTGCTTTCGTGGATGTTTTGACAGTCCACATCAATAGCCTCTTCGACCTCGCTTATGCTAGAAAACAACTATGCATTTCCAATAACAAGGCGGACGGTTTCCTTTTTCAATGCAGTAATCTTTGCAATAGCTTTCCTCTCCAATTCGTCCTACTGAATCTTCAAGGCTTAAATCTCCTGTGCTCTTTCTGCGACGAACTGCTCCTTTCCCTATTTCAGTCCCTCTACTTCCTTCGTGAGCTTCTCATCTTCGTTCTGCTACTGCAGGTACTGGTCGCATAGCTTCTTCTGCCTATCATCCAACTCCCGCATGGAGACCCACTACATTTTTACTAAAGTTTGGTTCGATATCTTGTTGATATCTAAGGCGATACTTTGTAGTTGGTGCAGTGAGGAAGTCACATATGCATTTCCTACGTCGATTGCAGTCGGGGGAACCTGAATGTTCATAGCCTGTGGATCAGTGCTAATCAATGGGAATTCCTACACAGTGGCACTCTCTGGTGCTCTCTTCAAATGGAAACATTATAAATAGAATCCAACTTGTTTCTTACCTCGACAAATCCTTCCTAAGTGGACTGGCGCATTGCAGTCACTGTTGTATCATATTTATCTGTGACAGCCTTAATAAGCTGCTGCAATTGGGCCTCCAACATTGATATAGAACTAGTGTCGGCATCCTGCTCCATTCTATGCTTCATTATGATCTCATCAAGGAGGTAATGTGCGTCTGTATCAGTATCGGTCGATGACTCTCCATCAGACTCATGAAGACTCTACTCTTGGTGCGTAGGCTCCTCATGGGTGTCTGCAAGTGGCCCCTCTGATACTTCATCTACACTGACCAGGTCATGCCATTCTGCAAGACAATCCTAGCCACTGCTTCTAATTCTTCATCCATCACCTTATAGGCCATGGGTATCCATTGCTTATTAGGGTTGCAGCATGCCTAGATCTAAATAGTGTGTGGGTCGATGGAAATCCACATAATCCACTGATATTTCATTGTTGTTGTGTCTGATAACCTTGGTATTTTGATCGATACTGCTTGCAATGCCTACCAGTAGACCCAAAATTGGATCGCATAATCTGTTTGCTGACTGGCCTCCCCCACCCACCACAAGTTTCGATATCATGTGCCCTTGCACACCTTAGAAGCTTCGACTGTCATTCCTTGGTAATCCTTTGGCTCCATCCAAGCACTATCAATATTAGTATCCAACTATAATAAAAAGGCCGCTTTCTATCTTGACCGTGGCCACGTCCTCTGTCAGTTGATTCAACAAAAAGGGGGACTAGTTGATGTGGACTCCTTCAGTGCATTTTTGCTCACATGCAATAAATCCCGAAGTGCACTGAATAAAGCAATTCTTTCGGACAATATTACTCGCCAATATTCATGCACCAATATGCATTGTTATATCATTGATGTTGTCCATACAATAGGCTCTTCCATCGAGTTTCAAATCATACTGCTCCTTCAACTGAGCCGCCAAACGCTTTTCATTATCTCATCCTTTGAAATATTGTGATGGGTCTTCCCCATCCTTCGCCAATCCCGTAATCTCATAAATAAAATCCACCGTGAGTGTGATTGGTGTGTCCAACCACAACGTTCCTCCATGAAACCATGCCAAAATTTATTTGACACACGCATTTGCTTCATTCAGCTGCCCAAAATGTGGCATGTTGTTAAGCCCCAATAACCCAGAGTTGTTCAGTCCTTCCACCCATGGCTGTGGAATACGTAGGATGGGTGCTCCTATGACTGCAGGAAATGAATCATAGGGCTCGTACTCTACGTCCTTCCACAGCAACAAATTGTGGTCCTCATACTTCATCTTGATCAACACATGGATAATGTCGATGGTGCAGGTCATCTCTTTCGGCAGCGGCGGTAGTTTGGGATGATACTTCTGATTTTTGGTTAGCTACCAAGGTTTCGCATCAGGGTGGATAGGAGCAATGTACCCTGGAATATCTATTGGGATGTGGATTTGTCCATTTTTCCATCACTTATTGGCATATATTTTATCCATTTTCTTCCCATTATCGCCCATTTATCATTCCATTTTCCATCAATTTGTTGTAATTACGCGTAAAACACCATATCACTTCCATTGATGCTTTATGTGGTTAATAATGATTATTTTCCTTTATCTTTGATGAATTTAAGACTATAACGCATAATTTTACTAATGATGGTTTGTGGAGTGATTTGTCACATAGAGGACGCTCACAGCTAGTTGTTACAGCCTTAACCGAAATTGCATGCTAGATAATAACACCTTCATTCGCGTCTCAATTTTCGGGCCGATGAAAAAGCATCTCAAAAATCCGAGACATGGGTTTTGTGCGTAACAACCTCACTTACTTGAATCATGAGGAAATTGCCAAACAAAGCCATGGTTTGTGATATACAGGTGGTTCTTAGAGACGGTATTTTCTAGAATTACTGTTGTGGTCGGTTCCAAAGTTGTTAGCAGTTACGGTCGTGTTTCAGCTGTTACAGATCACAAGTTGGAGGTTCAGTTCCTCATTTCCATGAGATAATTTTATGTATAAATATGGAATCAATCTTATTGAAGAGGAGGAAAAACAATTTTATGTTGTAGGATTTGATCTAGATCTATTGTAGTCATTCCATTCTGATAATACATGCTTGCAGTTTCTTAATTCTAGAGTTGTAGACTTTCATTATGGAGATCCAGCTCTGCTTAGTGGAGGAAGGGCCCTCTTCCCTGAGCAGATGTTGGTAGTGTTAATTGTAAGTGTGTTATTTTGTATTTGTTTTTATTTCATGCTTCCATTCATTAGATTATTTAGTCCATGCTTTCATTTATTAGATTTATCATGGTTGTTTTCATGTTAATTCATTTTGATAGATCATTGGCCAACATAGCATTTCTTCCAGGTTTATGTAGTTAGTTCTTTCTTTGTAAGAGTTGTTTTTTATTGCCATGTTTGAAGTGTGATTAGGCTTACAGTGTGATTTTATGAATAGGATTAGGGTTTGATTTATTTTCAAGAAGGTGCGATCTAGTTTACAAAGAGTTTCGATTTCATACAAATAGATAACGGTGTCAGGTAGAAATTGTGCTTGCATAGATCTTGCATGATATATTTGAAATAAAAGACTTCCTCGGGTTGACAATTTATGTTTAGCACTCTGGATGTTAAGTTTTAATTAACTGGCATATAGTGGGCCCAACATTTTGGCGCCATTGCCGGGGAAGTTATCAATGGTGCAAAAGTACATCTGATATTGTTTTTTTGATGCATTGTTGAAGTAGGGCATGTAGGTTGCATGATTAGATTTCAGTTTATTGAATTTATTTTGCGTGTGAATTTTTTGTCTTTACATTCATTTTTATTTCATTTTCAATCTTTGGAGCATAAATCTTATCATTCCCCGTAGTGGTGTTGTAAGCACCACCCATTCTACTAACAAGTTGACAAGAACATTCGATGGAGGAGCCTTAGAATAGCACATGAAGAATCTATGAATAGATGGAAGGTAAGAAAGATGGAGAAGTTGTTACCTTCGAATTTCCCATCAAAGATTCAGGAGGAGTGGCACCAATGAAAAGCATCCTCCCACATGTTCTACCAAATTTTCATGGTTTAGAAAATGAAGACCCTGATGTATTTTTATTTTAATTTGAAATACTTTGTAGAGGATATGGTTATTATTCTAATGATCAAAAGTTGAATGTGTTTCCCCTTACTCTAAAAAGGAACAACCCTGCGATGGTTCATTAGCCACGGTGGGATGTTGGGCTTAGGGCAGACCCAAGTTCTTATACTTTTATCTTTGCACCAACAAAAAGACCCATAGTGTTGGTCCTTTCGGCAACAACATGTGAACAGGTTGCAGTCTCACACGAAACAGCTATGGGGTGCTGCAGAATTAGGTTTCTGTAGGAAAAAGAGGGATATTACTGTACCTTTAGCCTTAACGAAGAATAATCATACAATACAGAGCTTCAACATTCACTTAAATAGCTTCGCAGTTTAGATAAAAAGATAGTTACTTGCTTAACCCTTAACTGGGAATTCACAGCGAAGTTAATACTTAACAGTTTATCTTACTTTATCATTCATCTACTTATCAAATGCATAAAAACATAACAGAAACAAAATCAAAAGAGCCACCACAACACAAGATATACGTGGTTCACCCCCAGTGTAGGGGCTACGTCCGCAGAACTGCGTTTGTATTCAACACTTTACAAAACAACAGTTATGATCTGCGCACTCAGCTGCAGATCTTCTCAACAACCCAAAACTGCGCACTTAGCTACAAAACCTTTCTTCCAAAACCCTTTGCGCACTCAGCTGCAGAGGTCATCCATGCACTCAGCTGGGACTTAGCTTCTTCCAAAACCCTCTGCGCACTCAGCTGTAGAGGTCGTCCACGCACTCAGTTGGGACTTAACCTTAAACCCAAAATAGACCTTAGCTTCTTCGCATCAAATTATCATCATACAAAAACCTTCGAAAAATATCTTTTCTCCTTTACATAAGTGCCTATTTATACAAGTGCACTATTACAATACCGTGGGCTTAAACCATGGGCTTAAAAACCATGGGCTTAAACCATGGGTTATTTACAAAAAGAGGGGCTTCGACCCAACCCCGAAACCCCTAGGACTATTTTGGAACGCAACTTCGCTTACAAGCTTCGCACCAAAACTGTGGAGTTGCCAAAATTAAGGACCTTTAAGGTCCGTGCTCCAACAGGCCCCTAAGATTCACCAGTGTCCCATCCCAAGACACTCTGCTGCTTTTCTAGTAGAAGAATCTTGTTGGCGAAGATAGTGAGCTGCTTGTTGAGGCTGCGCATGATATCTTCGGCTGCTTGCTCCTTCTCCACTATCTCCTGCAATGTTGCTGAAGATGCTTCGCTGGCCTTTTCCTGTGCGAACACATCATACTCCTTTAAGACTTTGAGCTGGTTGTCTACAGCAGTGCTCAACTCCAAGGCCTCATTAATGAGAGGCTGTACAGAGCTCACTAACAGTGTCTCTTTTCTTCTGCAAGACTCAATTTCTTATTGGAGCTCATTGCTATGCTTCACCTTAACCATCTTCTGCATAGGGGGCAATGTCTTGATTTCTGCTTTGACTGCATCCAGCTCTGTCTGTCACTGCTTGATGGTTTCTTGCAACTTTTCAACTTTCGGGTTGTCCTGCAAGTTTGCCCAAGCCTCGACACTTTCGTCCAGCAACTTTGATGTGCTACTTACAAGATCTAAGATCTTCGTTGCTGAGGCCCGAATATCTCTCGACATTGTTCCCTGACCTCTGCTGGACTCTTAGGAATGATGCGAAGTTGAAGCTCCGCAATCTGAGCCTCATGTTCTGCTTTTAGCTTATCTATCTCGCTTCGCAACTATTGTGCATAGTCTTTCAGCTTGACTATTCTTTGCTCCGGTTCTTCTTCAGCCTGCATGTCGAAGTCAGGGAGACTTCGACAAGCCTCATCCAATACTCACGCCAGTGCAGCCTGCTCTTTCTGCTTCCCTCTTTTTCTATTCAACTTCTTCCAACTGCGTTGCGAGGCTCTCACTCTGCTTCGTGGTATTTTCCAACTGTATGTGTGAGTAGCTGTCACGTTCTCGGATCTCGTTCATGATTTCCAACTGACAAAGATGCAGCTCCGACATAGACAACTTTGCGTAGTCTATCTCAATTGGCATACTCATCTGCGATCGAGATGTTGCATTAGTTATTATGAGGGCTGCACTTGGTACTTGTCCTCTGTTGTTTCTGGCTAGCCAGTGCCTCGTATCTGGCTGCGTGCCTACTGGGGCACTACTTGCTACAGTGCCAGTTGCTATTCTTTTCGCTAACTCCTTCAGTTCTGTAATTCGTTGTGCGCATTAGAGAGAATTTGAGGTAAAAAATGGGCCTCCTAAGAGATGTACTACAAAAATATAAGATATATTAAAATATTATGAGTTAGAGTTTTTATGGGGTAGGTATATATGACAACTCATCTCCTACACTACTTTTTATGCACAATATAAATAACCATGGTTAAGTTACTTTTCTAAATTAACTATAAATAAAATTAATAAAATAACTCTACAATGATGTGACTAAGATTCATTGTAAATTCCCCAAAAATTATTGTCCTTTAGCATTTATTTGTATTGAACTAGTAAATAAAATTAAACAAAAATGAATTTAATTTATATGCATAACTAAAATATTTTTTTCATATAAACATCATTCATGAATTTAATTTATTTTAAAAGTACAAGATATATATATATTAGTTTGACATTATGATATTAAATACAATTGAGTGAATATATAATTTAAAATTAAAAAAACATGAAAATGACAATATATTATTTTATAAAAAAAAATGAAAAGACATTTTTATGAATTATGAGTACTTTACTTGAAAATGACAATAATATTATTTTATGAGAAAATGAATTGTGAGTACTTTACTTGAAAATAACAATAATATTATTTTATGAGAAAGTATGAAATGACTTTTATTGTGAGTACTTCACTTTATGACTTAAAAGTACTTGTACCACTACCTTGGTTAACTATGGATTTTCATCCACCATAGAAAATGTGACAAATAAGCATTCTTAACTCATGCAATGCCACCTCAACCATGGGGGATGATGTCATCTACTAGAATGTAATTGGTTGATTTTTATAGTACATTTTGGTCCTTTTGAGGCCCATTTTTTACCTCAAATTCTCTCTAATGACACCAGTGAGTGCATCAAGATGTGTAGCTGCAAATTCTGGCCACTTGCTGGTTAATAATTCTGTGGACTTCGTCAGAGCTTGATCAAGATATTCAATTGTCAAAGCGGGCTCTTCGATGATATTCTTTCCCTTCGACGCCTTAGCTTTCTTTCTGGGCGAAGGCTTCGTAACTTCCTCCACTTCTGGAGACTTATGCTTATCTGGGTGATTAGGGTCAGAAATTGTCTTTACTGATTCTTCTTCTTCTTCATCAGCTCCGTCATTTCCACCATGGTCATCTCCGCTCTGCTGCGACTCATCTTGTTCTTCGCTTTCTTCTGGTGGGTCACTCTACGGCGACTGACTAGGACCTGCGCCCACATCTGTCACTGGGGGGACTGGTATGTTGGGCCTTGTTCCTATGTCCTTCATCCATTCAGTCGGCCACAACTGGACTACTGCGAGGATGTCTTCCTAGTTCAACACATATGGCAACTTCCAATATGTATGCTTGTTATCTGCGTGGGCCTGGATGAAGACATTGTGCATGTCAGCCTTGAATTTGGCCACTCCAACATACTGATAAAATAGCTCATTACTAAGCCGTGGCGTTTTCAGGATATCATATGATATATTCATTGCATAAAAGGCGAACATGTAGTTCGTCATCTGTTGCAAGGCCTTATCTTGGGAGACCCACAAAGATGCATACCTTGCTGCGCTAGGCATCTCCGAAGGCACATCAACAAACTGTGCCTCGGTAGGCTCTCTCCATCCTACCAGTGCAATAAGAACTAAAAACCATGAGTAATGAAAGGGTCTACCTTTCTCCTGTGCATCACGAACATCTTTGAGGAATTCCCTAGCAATGTACTCTACGCATTTGTAACTGTAGCCTTTGGCACAGTAGCAATACTGACAATCGGGGCAGGTACTTCATTTGGTCTGCACTTCCGCATTAATTTGCATGCTAGGAGCTCTACAGCGAAGCGAATGTTTTGGTGCCGAATTTTCGAGGTTTGATACCCTTGCTTTCCTTTCTTTAGGCCGAAGCGGTCCTTCATGTGTTGCGCCAGCTTCGTATCCTCATGTTTTCCGACAAACTCAATCCCAGGATCATGCCCTTCCTTCGGTAAGCCTGTAATCCTATGAATTAGTTCTCCATCAATAGCTATTTTCTGGCTTCCTATCCATAGGTGCCCATCATGCACCAACGCCAATAGTTGCTTGACCACCATGGTAACCTACGTGCTGGGACCGAAGTGCAGGACATTTAGCATCTTCAACAAGCCAGCTTGCTCCAAGCCAGCAGCCCACTGTTTCACTTCCAGTAGCGTCGTATCGGCCTCCGGATAATGGATAGAGTGCAAGCATTTCCCTGGTGCGAACTGCGGAAACTTCCCATGATCATTCGTATCGTGGTCTGCGTACTTGAGCCAGTCTATTTTTCCTATCATCGTTCTGACCAACTGCACACCCTGTGGTAGCGAAGGGGTGCATAATGTGAACTTGGTTGTCCACCGAGGTGGCTGAACTCCTGGTCGAATAGGCGGAAGATATGGTGGATGCTGCAGTGCAATGTTCTCATCCTCACGAAAGTATTCAAATTCTCCAGGTGGGAGCTCTGTGGAACCAGCAGGATTCATCCCGGGATATTTTGGTGTCTTTCCTGATGGCTTGTTCCTTTCTTCGTTCCGCTTAGAACAAACTTATGCCTTAAATTTCTTTCTGGTTGATCGTGTCTGCATTGGATGATTCGGTGCTGGGGGATTTTATTCGCGAGGTGCAGATGCAGGTGGATTTCTCATAAGGTTCTACAGACCCCTCTGTCTGAATTCTCTCAACACTTCCTGGGCTTCGCGATCAGCTGACATGGACTCAACTCAAGAAAATGCGTAATGCGAACTTCACAGGTCTGGGTGTCTTCTTATAGAATCCAACAACCAACTCCGCCATAACTATGCATTAAAGACACCAAATCTGATAGAGAAGCTGTAGATCTTGTCCAAACGGTGCTAGATTTCCCAAAATCTCATCATTACAGGCAGTTAATACAGTTAATGTACCGGCGCCGCCAAATTTGATTTTTTCCAACGGTCGCATTTTAAGCTTCGACACACCTTTATTCTTCGGCACAACCACTAACTTTATCTTTGGTACAATAAGTACCTTCGACACAATATTGATCTTCGACCCATCCTGACACAAGCTTCAACAGAACTTCGAACTTTGACCCACGACAGAATTTTCTTCCCCAACCTTCGACACTTCGTAAATTTTTCAACAATCTGCTGAAGCTCTCTGAGAACAGCTTTATTATAGTCTAGTAACCAATTTCAACTGTTCTTGGTACTTAGACTCTTCTTCTTGCTATTACTTCTGATCAGGGGGGTATAGGCCCATTGCTGTACTTCTTTAATCTACTCCCATTCACCATGGAGGGCAAAATTTCTCCATTTAATTTAGCTAATTGAACTGCACCACCATCGGTAACTTTTCGAACTATGTATGGTCCTTTCCAATGTGTCTTGAACTTACCTAGGAACTTCATGAATTTACTGTCGTACAAGACCACAAGGTCACCATTTTGAAAATGCTTCTTTTTAATGTGTTTGTCATGCCATGCCTTTTCTCTAGCTTTCTGTACTTGCTGCTGGAAACTTGCAATGAATCTGTCTTCTTCTAGTTCCAGTATCTTCTCTAGCCTTTCATTCAACATAGCTGGATCATCCATCTCTGTGAAGGCAGATATTCTAAGGCTAGGAACAATGTACTCCATGGGCATAACTGCTTCTTGTCCATATACCAGCCTAAAAGGTGTGTGGCCTGTCAACTTCTTGCAAGTGGTTCTATAAGCCCATAATACTGCTGGAATTCTAAGATCCCAATCATTTCTGTTGACATTGCAAACCTTCGTCAGAGCATGCTCAAGGATCTTGTTAAAGGCTTCGACAGTTCCATTTGCTTGAGGATGGTAGGCAGTACTCTTCTGATGATATACTTGAAATTCTTCTGTCAATGCTTCAATAGTCTTATTCAAAAAATGTGATCCTTGATCACTCATAAGAATTCTAGGACATCCAAACCTTGACAAAATATTATCAAATATAAACTTCGCAGCTATAGCAGCGCTACAGTCCTTCACTGGTTGAGCTTTGGCCCAATGAGTAAGGTAATCAGTTCATGTAATAATGTACCTTGCTCCATATTTATTTGCAGGGGGATTGATTGGTCCAACAAAATCAATAGCCTACTTGTCAAATGCTTGTAAAGTTACCTATGGAACCAGAGGCATCTCATCCCTCCTGGATGGTTTTCCTGTCCTATGACAGATATCACAGCTGTGGCAATACTCTCTTGCATCCTTATGAATCTGTTGCTGCTGCAACAAGTTTCCCAAAATTCTAAAAATTTGGGACCCTCTTTTTGCTTTGGGTTAGTCCAGTCCTTTTTCTTGTTTTCTTTCCTTTGAGTTCAACTTATGGATTTTCGAGGTGCCTTCATGGAATTTGAGTGCTTTCACTTAGCTGGTTTCTCATCGTTTTCATGTTTTCATCTTTTGAATTGAGCTTCTACTTTTTTTGCATAACCCTTAAAGTATTCATTGAAAATTCTTCTTGGATCGGGAGGTTTCGCCTTTGGTCGATCCGCCGTTGCGGGTCCTTTTCAACTCATCTTTATCCTTTCCGCCCCGCCGTTGCGGGTGGCTTCCGAGACTTCATTTCCGATCTTGGCCCCGCCATTGCGGGTGGCTTTTGAAACCCGATCTTTGTTTCTCGCTCCGCCGTTGCGTGTGGCCACAGGAGCCCGGTTCGTTGGCCACCCCGTCGTTGCGGGCCTCCCCCCTATCTTGGTTGTCAGGTAGCAGTTGCGGGCGCGTTCTTATTATCGTGTCCAAGGTGAGCGAATTCTGCCCTCGCCGCCGTTGTGGTCCAAAGAAAGATGGAGAGGTACGGTTTATGGCCGACTTCGTTTGTCGGCGCCATGGAGAATGTTGGCTTCCGCGATGCACCCGCCGTCGCGGGGGTCGCCAAACTCCTGATCGCCCGACGAATGAATCCGTTACCGCCCGGCCCAGGGTTAAAGCGTATGCCTTTGTTTGGTGATGCGGGTGGTGGAGTAAAGAGGGTGTCCCGCCGTTGCGGGCGTAGGTAAGTTGAGCCGCTCGTCGAGACTTTCCTATCTGGCCCGACTGATCTGACTCGTCGCATGTGCTAGTTTTTTTATATATACGGGGCGCGTGGTTTTTTTTTTTATTGTTTTATCGCGTCCAAGCTGTCGCATTGTCGAGCTAGCGAGTTGTGTGGAGTTTCGTACCGGTACCCGCGTCCAGCTGTTGGTCGAGGACTCCATCGCTGTCACCTGTTCATTCGTGCAATCCTGCCAGGTAGGAGCTTAAGCCCTTCTTTTCAAAGTTTTGGCTGGGTTACTTGGGGTGGAAATAGTGAAGTTTTTACGGCCTGTTGTTGTCATTATTCGTAAACGGTTTTCTTCTTTACCTGCGGCTAGGGTTGGTAGTTCCGTTCTCCCCAGCATTCACGCCCGCGTCATATCTTTTGGGGGAAATAGTTTTTGGCCGTCGGAGGGGTTGGGGTTTTTCCCTTTTATAAAGCCTATTTTCATCTACCTCCGCGTTTTGGTTCATCCATCGAAAACGGGGGAAGACAAGGTGCAGGCGGCCGTTATGCCGCCTGCACCTAGTTATTTCTTATGGCGATGTGGACTTTGAAGCGTTTGAGGGAGGGGTTGTTCGCAGTCTGTCCATGGTAGATGTCCGGCCGTTGGTTCTCCTTTTCCGCGAACCCTAGTCGTAGCCTTCGCACTGCGCGTTCGCCATCGCTGGCCACCGTGAAGCCCTAGGGTCGTGCCGCGGTCGTTTTTCGAAGCTTTACGGGTATAATGAGCAAGGGCGCTGATTGGTGTCCTCTGCGTGAAGGATTGTCGGGGGTACCCGTTTTTAATGACCGCACCAATGTAATGGTTAGGGCCGTGAGCGGCTCAGGCTGTGTTTTTCTTATGCTTGCTAGGGCTGGTTTAAGTTTGCAGGATAATCATGATTGGTTTTGCATGTACATTACTTGATGACATTGTTATAAAT